>JARHVA010000096.1:3382500-3982500 GCA_037957365.1 Torreya grandis
TATAGATAGAGATATCATTTATGTGATTTATTAAAGACTCAAGTGTTTATGTAGAAAGAGATAGCATTTACATGCTCATAATTGAGAGATATAATTTTATTTCTATAAATCAAAATTGTTTGATTAAATATCTCAATAGTAAGAATATTGACTTTGCTCAGCCCCCATGACATGGTCATAGTCTCAAAATGAAATGGTTCAATCTAATAGGGGATCTCATGTGGAAATCCATAATCACATGATCCTATGTGGAGATGAATCTAGTTGTTTGAACATTTTTTAATCTTCATTGATTGATCCATAGTCACCACTCCAATATTTATTACCTAAATAACATGATTAACTAGATATTATTTTTTATATGTGGAAATCATATAACAATTTTATTGGATTAATTTATCATGGACGTATCTAAAATACTAGACATGAATGGGGCTAATCACCCAAGTACACTCCATTCAAAACAAAAGGAAATGAAACACCATTAAAGATCCCTTTAAAAATATACCATTCACTCCAAAACAAATGTTAGATAAATGGGTTAATCCATACATGCTTAAATTCTAATCTCACACATGCACGACTTGGATCATGTATTACAAACTCACATAAAACAAGGTCATTTTGTAGCATTCCAAACTCGCATCTAAGGCATTTCCACTATTATTTGTAGTGGGAGTGATTTCAAACCCTATTTTATCAATATCATTTCAAAATTGCTCATAACATTATTTCCTTCTCTGTAAACCATATGGAGAGATGGGGATGAAGGGAATAAATTCCTTTATTAGTTACTCAAACATATCTTTATCAATATATTCATTAGGTTGAGTGTTCTCTATAGCTAGTATTAAATATGTATAGTAATAATCAGTATATCTAGTATTAAATAGTTTATTTATCTTGTCATTACTCAATGGTATCTTGGTAACTATTTAATCCCTACTAGAAATTATAATTCAAAATAAAATCATCTCATAATGCATTTCCTAAATCCTTGGCCTTTTTGCTACTATGCATCAAGATCTCAAACTCAACTAAAATCTTAGACTTGTATTGAGTATATCCTAGGCCTTTCCTAGGACATCAAAATCTCAAACTCAAATCAAATCCTAGGACCTTCCACTACTAATCATCGAGTTAAGAAGGTAATTGTAGATGATGAAATCCAAATTCCCTCCATTTGGAAACACTTTGGTATATCCTCAAAAGTGTAATTTGATGATTAGATGTGTCACCACCATTCCCTCATCATCCCTCATCATACCTAATCACTCCCTTATCATCCCTCATCATCTCTAATAACTTCCCCATCAACCCTCATCATCCCTCATCATCCCTAATCACACTATCATTGGTCCTCATCATCTTTAATCATCCCTAGTCACTCCCTCATTGTCCCTCATTATCCTTCATAATTCCTAATCACTCCCTCATCAACCTCATCAACCCTAATCACTCCCTTATTGATTCTCATTATCCTTAATAATTTCTCATTATCTTTCATTATCCCTAATCCCACCCTTGTCAACTCTAATCATCCCTAATCATACTTAATCACTCCCTCATAATTCCTTATCATTTATAACCACTTCATCATGAACCCTCATAATCCCTAATCACTCTATCATTTACCCTCATCATTATTCATTATCCTTAGTCACTCCCTTATTAGACCTCATTATCCCTCATCATCCTTAATTACTCCTTCATCAACCCTCACCATACCTTATCTTTCATAATCACTCCCTCATAATTCCTCATTATCATTAGTCACCTCTTTATCATCCTTCATCATCCCTAAGCACTTCCTCCTTGTGCCTCATTATCCCTAATCACTTCCTCAATGGCCTTCATCACCCCTAATGATTCCTTTTCGTCATCATTTATCATCATCCCTAGTCGCTCCCTCATCATCCCTCATCATCCATAATCACTTCCTCCTTGTTTCTAATCACTCCCTCATCATCCCTAATCACTCCCTAATAAAACCTCATCATACCTCATCATCCATAATCACTCCCTCATCATCCCAAATCATACCTAATACCTCCCTCATATGCCATCATCATCATCATTCATAATACCTAATCACTCCCTCATCAACCTTCATCATCCTTAATCATCCATATTCACTCCTTTAATATCCCTCAGTATCCATAATCACTCCTTAATATGTCATCATACCTAATGACTCCATAATTGAACCTCATCAACCCTCATCATCCCTAATCACTCCCAAATTAAACCTCATGTACTTAGTAACTCTTTTATCATCCCTAATCACTCCCTCTTTGTCCCTCTTTATCCTTAATTACTCCATCATCTTCCATTATCATCCCTAATGACTCCATCATAAACCCTCATTATACCTAATAACTCCATCCTTTTCACTCATTGTACTTAATCACTCCCTCCAATACCTTGATGGTGGGTGTAGTGGATTGAGACTTGTGCTCGATCAACTTATATTCTAGTTATGAGTTTTACTCACTCAACTAAAGATCAAATAAACTCTTATTTCAATCATCCTCTTTCACTCAACTAAAGAACTCTTCTCTCCACAAATCCATTTCACTCTCAAATCTAGATAACTCTCATTCAATAAACAAATAAATCCTATTTTTCTTGAATAAGGATCAAATAAACTATTCTTAGATCTTATCAGTAGTCATCCATATTTATGGTAGTTCAATATGTTACAATGTCTTCAATAGGTCTATTTAGATCCATTATAGTAATTTGATATATTACCATTTATTTCGTAGATCTCTCTCCATCCTTAATCACTACCTTTTTGTCCCTCATCATCCTTAATCACTTCCTCCTTGTCCCTCATCATCCCCAATCACTCACTCATTATCCTTTATCATCCCTAATCACTCCATCATCAACCCTCATAATCCATAATCAAGATATGCTTGTCCCTTATCATCCTTAATCACTCCATCCAATACCTTGATGTTGGATGTAGTGGCTTCCCTCTTATTTCCATTTGACTTCTATTCTAGTTTTGAATTTTAGTAACTTAACTAAGGCTCAAATCAACCCTGATTTCACTCATATTCTTTACTTCAACTAAGGAAATCTTCTCTTCAAAAATAACTTTCACTCTCATCTCTATAAAAATCTCACTTGATGAATAAGAACTCCTCTTTCACTTGACTAAAGCTCAAATCAACTCTTCTTAAACTTATATATAGTCATATAGATTTAGGGTAGTTTGATTTTTTACCATTTCTTTTATAGATCGATTTAGATCAACTTCTATTCCAATTCTAAATTTTACTCACTTAATAAAGGCTCAAAATAAATCTTCTTTGATGCATCCTCTTTCACTCAACTAATCAACTATTCTATTTAAAATACCTTTCACTCTTAGCTCTAAAAAACTCTCTCTCAATGAATTAAAAAAATCCTCTTTCACTTCCCTAAGGATTAAAAAAACTCTTCTTTTATTTTATCTGTAGTCATCCAAATTTATAGTAGCTAGATCTTCTAAAATTTATTTGGCATATCCATTTAAATCCATGGTAGTTATATTTGTATTTATTTTTAAATATTTTGTTTAGATCTATGGTGGTTAGGTATTCATTTCCATATCACTGTTTAAGTATATGATATGTGAGCCTTTCCCTCAAAGGGATAATTAAATGAGAAAAAAGGAAGGGTGTGTTTACATAAATAATAGAGTTATATCTATAAATTGAAGCTAATTATTCTTCCATAACAAACCATCTACCCATTAAATATATATAGTAAAGTATCATATTTCTATGGTTTCTTATCTACACACACACACACACACACACACACACACACACACACACACACACACACACACACACACACAAGAAACCATAGAAATAGGATGATAGATGCATGTGATTCAAAAACTATGAGTGACTGCTTGTGCCAAGATAAATGAAGTGTTATTCTTCTCCTCTCTATGGTGTCAAATTAATTATTTATTTGTGGAATTAAAAATTGATATGTTCATGATCCCCATTATCACTTTATAAAATATCTATCATGACCCCTAATCTCCATCATGATTTTGATCCCCACTATCACTATCACTAGCCAAAATCTCTATCATAATTGACCAGATAAGGTATTATTCTTGAATTTAAAACTAGTTAGGATATTAGGGCTTGATCCACTTGGGTGCCCCTCCATGATTATGTTGATGTAAAAATCCCATCCTAGACACTCGATTAGAGTTTCGCTAGTGTCATTGAAATCACATGATTGAGGAATATGTCCATGTAGAATGAAATCTCAAATTGATCATAAATTAATGTTAGAGTCATATAAACCAACCATTTTACTATGTATCATAATGGTTGTGTTGTTTATTGAGTCATTGATTATAGTCGATCACATAAATGTATATAGTCAGTTATGGTCGAGGACTTTCCTAACCACTATGGTTTTTTGGTTGAGTCTAATCTCCTCTCATGAATGATGGTCAAGTCATATTGATAACCCATTTGATATCATATTGGTAATATGATTCATATTACCATATTAGTGAGTTATAGGTTGATTCATTCTAATGGGAAATTTTGCATACAATTTGAGGTCATTTCTACATGATAGCATATTTCCATTTTCATACAGTAGAATACTTCTTAACTTTTCTCCAATTAATGTTTCTTGTAAAGACATTAAAGTTGACACATCAAATATAGGGAGTTATGAGTCATTTATCCCTATCTCTATCTCGATTAGTTCTACCCAGCACACTTAGGGGATCCTAAGTCATTCATCCCTATCCCTAGCTTAGTGAATGAAATTCATAAATAACTTAGGTAGTGTTGATTTCCATTACTAATGATCAAAATTAAACCTATGAAACCAAGTAAGGTAGCATAAAAATTATAGTTGGTGATTCTTACAAGACATTAAATTTCAACCCTAAACCCTAATGAAAGTGTGACATTTTGAATATATAAATAGGTCTTAAACCCCTTAGTGTTGGTAGTGCATATTTTAGACTAGAGACACTCTTATTGATAACCTATTTGATATCATGTTGGTAAGATGATTCATGCTATCACATCCATGATTAGATTATATGAGGGAGTGATTAGGGATGATATCAGATGATGAGGGAGTGAATAAGGATGACAAGGGTTAATGAGGGTGTGATTAGGGATGCTAGGGGATGACAATGTTAGATGAGGGTGTGATTCAAGATGATAAGCGCTAATGAGGGAGTGATTAGGGATTATAAGGAAGGATGAAGGATAATGAGGGAGTGACTATGGAAAATGATGGAGTGACTAGGGATGATAATGGTTAATGATTGAGTGATTAGGTATGATGAATAATGATGAGGGTTGATAAGGGAGTGATTAGGGATGATGAGGTAAAATGAGGGCCGATGAAGGAGTCATTAGGTATGATGAGGGATGATGAGGATCGATGAGGGTGTGATGAGGGATGATGAGGGTCAATAAGGGGTGATGGGGGATGATGAAGGACATTAAGTTAATGATTAGTGATGATGAAGTATGATGGAGTGATTAGGGATGATGAGGGATCATAAGGGAGTGATGATAGATCTCTAAGGACCACAATACATAAAAATGAAGTGTCTATTCATTGAAGTACACTTTTGAGGATATAAAAAAGTGTTTCTAGGTGAAGGTCATTTTGGATTTCATTGTATATAAGTACCCTATTCACCTTATGTTCGGTAGTGGAAAGGCCTAGGATTTGAGTTGAGATTGATATATTGATATCCTAGGAAAGGCCTAGGATATCAATATCTCAATCTCAACTCAAATCCTAGGCCTTTTATATAGGCAAATGATTTGAGTTGAGTTTGAGAACTTGATACATAGTAGTGGAAAGTAATTGAGAGATGATGTTACTTTACCTTCCAATATTTGGTAATAATCTCAAGAGGGAGCCAAGAGATATTAAGCTACTATTGAGTACATGTGAGAGTATTCAACCAATTAATACTATATATACTAATTGGTACTAAACCTATTCAATATTAGCTATAGAGAACACTAAATCACTTGATGATGATGATGATGATGATGATGATGATGATGATGTGTGTGTGTGTGTGTGTGTGTGTGTGTGTGTGTGTTCATGAATGTATGTATATACACACACATGCACATGCATAAACACTAACTTTAGGACTTTATGTGCTTGAACCCCCTCCTCCCACCTATCTCCATATGGTTTGGGTGGAGGGATATAGTGACATGATTGAATCTAATATAAAACTAATGATATAGGGTCAAAAAACACTCCACTCTACCCCAAATAGTAGTGGTAGTGGTAGTGTCATATGAAATTTTTTAATACTACAATAAGACTTTATTCTATATGACTTTGGAATAAAGTGGTTTTGTCATGTTTGCATGAGATTGGATTCTATGCATGTATGGATTGACCCATTTGTTTGACATTTATTTCAGAGTGAATGCTATGTTTTTAATAGGATAATTGAATGGCATTTCAATTCCTTCTATTCCAAATTGATTGTGATAGAGTGATTATCCTAATTCATGTCTGGTAGATAAGATAGGCTATGATTGATTACTCTAGGGAGATTGTCATATGATTTCTATGGTAGAAATAAGATAATTTATAATAAACATTGGAGTGATGACTATGGATCAATTGATGATGAAGAAAATTTTTTTAAATGATCAAATTCTTGTCAACATAGGATCATGCAGTTATAAAATTCCATATAGGATCCCCTACCAGATTGAATCATTCCATTTCAATACTATGACAGAGTCATAGGGGGTGAGAAAGTCAATATTCCTACTACTAAGAGATTGAGGGAAAGCGATTTTGATCTATAGAACTAAAATGCTATATTTGGATTGTGAATGCATAAATGATATATCTTTATGTATAAAATATTGAGTGCTTGATTGAGTGCATAAATGTTATCTCTATCTCTCCCATGTAGAGATAGAAATGAGAATTATCAAATTCTATCTCCATATTGACATTTTTATCAATCTATGTGGAGTAGATGGTGCATAAATGACCTAACCTAGCATGTAGTCATTCATTGAGTGATCTACTCAATTGACCCCTATCATGAATTATGAGAGGTCAAGGTATAAATGTTATATCCCAATCCCTCCATGGTACATTTTTTATATACACTTCATCTTATGTAGATAATAGAGAGATCATGCTTCTATCCATTTTTATCAGTGAATCAGTGTGATAAATTCTCATGAGAGAAATGAGACTATATCATGACTATAGGTATGTTATAGGTTGCATTCTACATGTCATTCATTTATGCATATCAATTGACCCATTGATTGAAAAGCACAAAAAATATTTGAGAATTTGGATTGAACCCATATTGAAGCCTTTTTTTAACCACCATGAATAGCATGATTATGAGATGGGAATGACATAACCTAAAATAGCATGGTTATCATATGGAAATAACACCACCTAGAATGACCTTAACATTAAAACCTAGACCATGAATATAATATGGGAATAATGGTATTGATAGGTAAAACCTATGTCATATATATGAGAATGGAAGGTGAATTTTAAAAGGTCAAATCGTTGGTCTATTAACAATGTCATTTCTTATTTGACTTGAGAAATTGATATCCAAATCGCCAGTTCACTTAGCATATATAGATAGGCATGAGAGGTCATTTATGAACTAAAGGTCATGCACTTTCCCAAATGGCCATTACTCAACCTACCTATATAAAAAGAGAGTTTCTTGAAAATGAGGGTCAAGGAAGTGTATCAACATAATGTGTTAGTGAATGAATGGTCAATGAGTGAATCAAAACATTGTAAAATTAGAACATTAGCATATGATGTCAAATAGAAAATACTTCATCAATATTATGTGGGTGATAGCAAGTGCATGATCACATGTAGTAGAATTTATGTCAAAATTCACCTATCTAGATTAAAATCTATGCATGTTGAGGTTCATTGATGAGGGAACAAAATTTGGGTATGTATGATCTCATGATCAAGGTTATTTTAATTATTCAATGAAAGGAATGGACATGGAATGAGAATTGTGAGGTAATACTCACTATATCTCTATATCAATGGATGGGGTTAATAGAGTGACTCACTTCTATCTATCTCTTTCCCACTTCCTCGTTAGTGAAAGTAGAGCTCTAGGTGTACACTAATGTTGGGGTGAAAATGTGACTGAAAGGTTCAGCCCACAACCCAACTTTTCCTTTTCCTTTATTTTCATAATGATAGATGAACCAACATGTAGATATAATAAGGTGAAAAGAAGGAAGTGAATATATTTTTTTTGTATTTTTATTGACAGTTGGATGTATCAGTCAAGATAGGTCAATACATCTATACATGATCCATCCCATCCTGTTACGTATAAGTTGTATCCATGTGTTAGCATATGCCCTATATCTATCATGCATCCTTATCTCTATCACAACCAATGCATACATGAGCCCTTATCTATATATATAGATCCCTATCTCTATCTCGAGTAAACTAGAGCGAGGTAGTTGAGGCATGTTGATAAGGGTGGAACCAAGATAAGATAGTGTCAAGTCCTATTCCTAATGACTGACCTTAAACCTATGAAACAAAAGAATAGGAGGGTATTCTTAAAAGACCCTAGAGTAAATTGGGGTTGTATCGAATATATAGATAGGGCTTAAACCCCTTAGTTTTAGTAGTACAATAAAAATATAAAGTGTAATATAAACTAAATGTAAACTTATATTTAATTTTTTATTTTACTACATATACATACAAATACAAACACACCCAAAATAAAAGAAAAACAAAAGGGCATATACCCCTTTCTGCACATTTTTCAAAATTTGATTATTCCCTCCAAAAATGTATTTGAAAGGGCATTTGCCCTTTAGAGTTGGAAATAACTCAGTTATTTTTAAAAAGGGGCATGCATCCTTTTAAAAAGGGTACACATCCTTTAAATGAAATGAAAAGGTTTTTTAAGAATGCCATTTTTTTTGTCCCCCAACTTTATACATTTACTAACTTATAAGATCCTTATTTTGATAAAAAGTGATTTTTGATTTTTTAAAAAAAACATAATGTAATGAAAGATAAATATAATGTAATGAAATATATCTTCATAGCTCTTATTTTCAATAATCTTCATTGATTGCTTAGTGGTCGATTTCATCATGAAATCAAACTTATTATTATTTGTTAAAATTTACCTTAATTAAAATATCACAATGAAATTGGTCAAACTTCCTTGTTATTATTTAGATTGGCAAGGGTCAAATCATATACATATATGAGATGTATTTCACTCTTGAGAGCATTGAAGGAAACAAAATGTTATTCATTTGTGTCAACATGAATAGAGATATGTATGCTATGAAGTTTAAATCATTCTATATGGTCAATTCTTCTTTGTTGAATCACACACATTATAGGGAGTTCAATGTTACCTTTGAGGCTCCATATTTTGAGGTTACTTTGAAGTTGTAAAGGTGGATACTTAAATTTTATATTATAACATATGATGCCTTGGGAGCTTTCTCCATTGTCACACCATTTGGAACAAATCTCATCGCATAGAGTATTCACTTTTAAGAGAACACTTCATGGGCTCTACGCACTCTATGACCTCAAAACTATATGTTGGAGACACATGAATGGTTCATATTTCCAAGGTAGACCAGTCCATGCATTATTATATAGAAATTAGGTTTAATGCATGAATGGCCATATGGCTCAAGTCACTATGTAGCATTGGTGTTTATTTATGTGGAAGCTACTGGAATACTATGATTGTATTCGATGTCTTTGTTTCCATGTGGGTATGGTGGCCCCATTACCCCATTCATGTTAAAGAATACACTACCTATTATTAGTTTAAAGGGGGAAGAGATATGTGACGAGACTATTTTATAAGTGTAATGACTATAATATTTAACTACATAAAGTGTGGGTTTCATGAATGATCATAAAATTTGCAAAGTTTACAAATCTGTTGACTCTCTAAACATTCAACCTCGTGACCTCTATAACCTCTGACACAAATTTTACATTTATTTTATTTTGGGTCATAGACTACACATAATCTTTTATGTTATCTTGGAAACTTGTACCATGCACTTATTCACAAAAGTAACAACCAATTTGACCTCTCATTTAACCACACACATGTATAATAAATATTAATAGTAGTGACCAATCTTAAAATATATGCAACATAATAAATTGGGTGACATCAACTTTCATGTGACTAATTGAAAGTGGAGGTCCAAGAATTTTCATTGTAGTGTTTTTCACACTCTCGAGATTATTAAGGGATACTTAGTTGGGATACACATACCATTCAACTCGGGGGAAATGTTCCTATTTCATCAGCCTCTCACAAAATTTGAAAATGTTATTTCGAACTTGATCTTTTATATGCCATTTGGGTAAAAATAGACGTTTAAATATATTTAAATTTTCAAATATTGATCTCACATATGTGGCATTAGAATTTTGTTTTGGCCCTGAAACACACTTTCAATCCTCAAAATTCAGCTAAGTGTTGTAGTTTTGGTTCTTTAAAAACCATTGTTGCCCATGGGTTAAAAAAAAATCGAGGCTATGAATCAAATATACTTTCTATTAAAAAATCTCATGTTTTATGTGCCTTGAAAAATTCATGAAGTAGTCTGCTTTATATTATACAAAAGACTGACTATTTCAATATCTTGGTAAAGCAGAGACCCGAGATGTCTTCACGTTTTCATTTTTGAAGACATTGAAATCAATTTTATTTTTAATTGTAAATTTTTTTTTATATCTAAAAAATAATATATTATATATAAATTTATTATAGAAAAATGAATTATCATAATTATATTCAAGTGAGAAAGATCATATATATAATTTAGTATTATAGAAAATATTTTTCAATTAAAAAATTATTATGAGAAAGATCATATATATAATTTAGTATTATAGAAAATATTTTTCAATTAAAAATTTGAAATAATAATGAGTAAGAATCATAGAAATGTAAAACAATAGATTATGAAAAATTATTAGGTAGTGAGAATAATAATGAATGACGGAGGAGGCAATGAAAGATCATCTAATTTTTCACCTCAACTTTTTAATGATTTTCAATAAAAAATCTATAAAGTCAAATATAAAATTTCAATATCTATTTTTTTTAATTTTTTTTTTCAATATTATATCTTATCTTAAACGTTGAAGACAATCTTTTATAATGAATTCAAAACATGTTATATGCATTGAAAAGAAAAAATAAAAATAAAAAGTAAAAAAAACTAAAAACTAAAAATTTAAAAAAAAAAAGGAAAAAATCATATTGAAAATTCCAAGGATGATCGTTTCATGGGTAAGGTCATTTAAAAGGGCAATTACTTAATGCATTAGAATTTAAGTAGGATTGCATCAAATTTGTATGGTGAAAAACAAACTTGCAGTTAAAAGGATTATAATTTTCTTATAAAGAGATGAATAATCCAACATAAATATTGAGGGGTATTGAATATTTTTAAGTGGATTATTATAGTAATTATAAAATATTAATTATTTTCAAATTTTAAAAATTATTTATTTTTAAATTTAATACTAAAAATTAAAGATATTAATTTAATTAAATTTATTTGGAAATTAATTTAAAAGATGAATATTCATTTCATTAAATTTATTTGAAATGTGAAAATATTCATTCCATTAAATTTATATAAATTTATTTTAAATATCTTTCAAAATTTATATTTTAATATATAAAAATAAAAATTATAACATAACACCAATCAATCTAAAACTATACTTACCAGAAAGTCTTGTTCTCTGCAGCTTTTGATATTCAGACCGACGAACTCCGAAAAAATTAAACGAAACTTGAATGAAATTTAACAGCACTTCTGCTACCTGGCCTGCTAAAACCATCAGACGTGGGGTCATAAGTGATTTTATTTATGCCTGTCATTATGCATAGGAAGTTGTGTGGTGTGGATGATATCATAGTACTACTACTTGTACTGCACTTTAAAAATAGAGTTATTCATATGCATTATTGAAATGCACTACTATAATTCTTGTATTGCACTTTAAAAATAAAATTATTCATATGCATTATTGAAATACACTACCACTAATTCTTGTATTGCACTTTAAAAATAGAATTATTCATATGCATTATTGAAATGCACTACTACTAATTCTTGTATTGCACTTTAAAAATAGAATTATTGAAATGCACTACTACTAATTCTTGTATTGCACTTCTGAAAATAGAATTATTGAAACGCATACATACTAGATTACATCGTGGGAAGTTAGGAATAGATGGTCAATTTACCATCAAGGATTAAACATAAAGATAAGATTATAAAAATGACAACACACTTTCTTTATTCTTACATTTAGTGGATGACTTACATGACCATAATCATGTAACATGGAGTTTGAATTTTTTATGATTAATGTGACATGCTTGCAAGACTTGCAGTGAGCTTAATATGGCAAAGAAAGGGAAGTACCTAGGGGAGAAACGTCCCATTGAGAAGTTAATGGGTTAATCTTGTCTTTGGAAAAGGATTAGAAGTGACAAAGGGTAGGTTAAAAATAATACAACCATATGGGGAAGTATACCACGACGGATCAATAGAAAAGAGGAGGAAAGGAGGAGAATTTGTTCTGAGATCGGCTCAATTGACTTTTTGAGTATTTGTAGAGAAGTGTTATGCAAATGTTAGTTAGTTGAAACATATGGTATAAGGAAGATTTCATTAGTTGAGAAGATTTTATAGATATTGAAAATATAAAGTCTTTTTTCTTATTAAATGTACAAAACATTAAAAAAAAAAAAAAAAAAACATTTTATTATTAATAGAGATTTGTATAGAAAGCTATTCATTATTAAGAATAGTTGAATTTTTAGATTTTTATAATTAAAATAGAATGATATTTTTGAAAAAATATCACATAAAGACAATGTCTGAAAACTACTAAACATTGTTTCAAAAAATCCATTTACTAATTGAGTGTCAATGGATGATAACACTGAAAAAGGTTATAAATCTATTGCTAGGCAAGGTGAGGAGCATGCTAGGCACTTGGGGTTAGGAAATCTCAATGTGCTTGAGGTGCTCTCCAAGAAAACACCTTAGCAAATCAGACACCATTCAAAATAAGTTAATTTGGGCTCGAGTTTGGCATTCCAAATTTATTTGAGTCTGACAAGCCTTGTTTTGGGCAAGGAATTAAAATCCCGTAGCTTGT
The DNA here is from genome assembly GCA_037957365.1 of Torreya grandis. NCBI lineage: Eukaryota > Viridiplantae > Streptophyta > Pinopsida > Cupressales > Taxaceae > Torreya > Torreya grandis. Next base: position 3,395,758 of record JARHVA010000096.1, read on the forward strand.
TGAGTTTTTCCAAAGCCTTTGAAGAAAATAAATGCATGATTTGATAGTGGATTCTAGAGAGTAATTTCAAAATATAATATTGAAATTTCACTTCCAATCCTTCTGCTAGGCAAGTGAGATTTACAACCACACTTTTGTTTATTATGGAAACTCTGATACCACTTCTAATGAAATTACTACACCATTATAGAAAAATCATAACAATAAACCACAATATAATTGAACTAAGAGTATAATAATTAAGAATGTGATTAGTTTATTTCGAGGGGACAACCTCTATAATTTTATTATAATTATAAAATTATAAATATGATAAAAAATATTAACCACTACCTTCTATATATACTTTAATTATGTTGTGTAAATATCTTAAATTAACTCTATTAAAAATGTGAAACGATAAAGATAATCATACGACTTATTAAATGTTATGATAGCTATGAATTAACTACACATTTCTTAATATATATTATAAACTAAAATAATAGCATTATTATATCATGTAGATAATCTACCATGAATATAATTAGGAAAAATTTCAAGAATATGGATAATCACCACTTTTAATATAAACATGCATTCAATAAAAAAAAATAGATAATTTGAGAAGTACACTATCATTCTATAAAAAGATAAATTTAAATGATTAAAAAAAATTATTCTAAAAAAATATTTTTAAGATGTTAGAGAGAACTTGAGTGTAATAAGTCAAATCTTCATGAATTATTATTTGAGAGTAATTTATTTCGCCAACTTATTTCTCAACAAGTTACAAACATAGTATTACATGTAAACCTTGGTGAGTTTGGCATTGTTGGTGTCATTTAAAACTATAAAAAAATTTAATTTGTGATTATTTGGATAGGCCATTGACATATTATTAAATAATTTGGTGGAGATTATAATAATTTACTAACCACATTATTTAAGTCTGAATCATTTGATAATATTTTTTTTATAAAAAATTTAAAATAAGAATTGATAAAATATTAAAAGGAAGTGATGGCGATTATATCCCACTTTCATAGAATTACATCACATTTAAAATATATAACATGATTCATCTCTTTAAATCAATCTATTTTATGCATGTGAAAATAAAGTATAATGGATGATAACATTGAAATAAATTATGAATTCATTGCTAGATAATCTAGGCTCTCGAACATATCCAAAAAAGGTGCTTGAAGGTTTCAGGTGAGGAGCATGATACACACTTGGAGTTAGAAATCTCAATTTGTTTGAGATGCTCCCTAAGAGAAAGACCTTGGTAAACCAGACACCATTAAAAATGAGCTAATTTAGGTTCAAGTTTCGCATTCCAACTCTAATTGAATTTGACAAGCTACGTTTTGGGTAAGAAATTAAAATCTCATTGCTTATTGAGTTTTTACAAAACCAAAGAAAATAGATATATTATCTGATAGAGGAGTCCTAAAGAGTAATTTCAGAAGGTAGCATTGAAATTTCATTTCCAACCCTTCCACTAGTAAATAAGAGTTACAACCCTAATTCTATTTAATATTGAAACTTTGATACCACTTGTAATGAAATTATTGTACCATTAAAGAAGAATTAAAACAATAAATCACAATATGATTGAATTAAGAGCATAATAATTAAGATTGTCACTAATCCCCTTTAAAGGGGCAACTTTCATAATCTTACAATAATAATAGAATTCTCAATATGATGACAAAATATTAACCACTACTTCCTATATAAATCTTAATAATGTTGTGAAAACACTCTATACTGATCCTACTAATAATATAGACTTAAAATAATCATCATATGATTTAATTAAAGGTTATGATAGCTACAAGTCAACCACGCATATCTTATATATAATATATATTAAAGGAGTAGTAATATTTCATTTATATAATATAATATGAACGTAATTGGTAAATATTCTAAAAGTATCGCCATTCACCACATTCATTATGGACATACATTCATTCAAAAATTAAAAAATATTTGAGAAATAAATTGTTGTTTTATAAGAAAATAAATTTAGATGACTATGAAAAGTTTATTAAAAAAATGATTTCTAACATGTTGTAGACCACTTGAGTGTAATAAGTTGAATCTTACAAACGTAACATCACATAAAAACCTTGGTGAATTTGGTAATGATGATGTTATTAGAAACCGTGATAAGGCTAATTTATATTATTTAGATGGGCCACTAACATATTTTTAGATAATTTGGTAGAGGCAACAATAATATACCAAGCCATATTATTCAATGTGAATCGTTTTGATGATATTTTATTTTTTTAAACTTTAAAATAACAATCGATAAAATATTGAAAGGAAGCGATAGTAATTATACTCCACTTTTTAAGAATTACATCCCACTTAAAATATACAATATAATTCCTCTTTATAATTCCTCTTTTTAAATTGATCCGTTTTATACATATGCAACGAAAACATCAAATTTCATCGTTAACTGTAGCATGAATCAATAATTGAGAGTTGTGGATTTCAAATAACGTTGAGAATTTATCTTCATCTCATAAATGAAGTTTGGAAACATTAAAGTATCATATCAATTATACATTTAAAAGATGTAGCTTGTTGAAGGTTTATATGAAAGGTGAAATCTCATTTAAGTGGTTTTCACGCTTATGAGATCATTAAAAGGCTGTTTGTAAGTTGCGATGTGCATGCTATTCGTTTCTGGTTAAATGTTTCTATTTCATCAGCTTTATATAAGGGATTTATGGAGCATCAAAATTCAGTCAAGCATTTTTTTTTTTTTTTTAATTTATAAAAGTTATTTCCAAATTAAACTATGTTAAATGGGCAATAATAAGTATTTACATATATTTAAAATTTAAAAGTTGATATTTCTTTTTGTAACATTTGAATTTTTAATTAACGGGAAATATTTTTAGATTTTTGTAAAATAATTTTTATATTTGTTAGTATATAAATAAATCAATTTTTAAAAATTTAATGTTAAAGATTGAAAGATGTCTATTTTATTAAATTCTCCAAAATTTTAATTTTAATTTCAATCTATTTTTATATTTGATAGAATTTGTACTATCATAAATAATATGACAACATACTTTTTACCATTATCCATATTATTGAAATACAACCTATTCAATATAACATTGAAATTTTATTTTAACCCTAAAACACTTTTCAAGTATCAAAATTCATAAAGTTTCAGTTCTTTAAAAACAATTGTTGCCTATCAATTAGAAAAATTCATGAAGGCTTCGGATCCTCTTACTTTCTATTAACAATTCATATGTTTCCGTCCCTGGAAAAAGTAGTCTGCTTTATCTTGGAATTCAATGTTTGTAAAAGCAGATGTCCTTACGTTTTCATTTTTAAAGATATTGAAGACAATCTTCTGCAATGAATGCAAAACATATTCTCTGCGCCGGGGAGAGCATCACATTGAAGGTTAATTATTTTCATGTCTAAGGGGATTACTTAATGCATTAGACTTAAGGGTATCATTGAATTAAATTTGGATGATGAAAAACACACTTTACAATATTATAAATATTAATCGATAGAGTAAACCACATTTATTTATAAATATTGTAAATCAATTTAGTTATACTTAAAATAATAAAATTAAAGTTAATTGTAAAAATAATTTATTGTTACAATAAATGATAGGGGAAAGGTTTATAAGAATTCAGTGCAAATTTAGAAACATTCATTATGAACAGACATTACAAGCAAATTTTTATAGAGAAAGATTGTCAGAACTTTGAAAACTTGCAATGTCTTGAGTACCCTGTTAAAACTGTATATGTAGACTAAATCCATACATTACAAGTTTCTTATAAAATGTAGACATGCAAAAAATGATTTAACGATTCGGTTTGTCAAAGATGGTTGTCCGAAACTCTCATTTTATTTTCTGAAAATTTACATAGATCCAAAGAAAATTGATTTTCTTTAGAATTATAATAGGACAACAATATCTACATATTAAAAAAAATGAAAAAAGTATTTGCTTGGTTTTTCTCTGACCGATCCCTGTAAAGTTTATCGTGCTAGAATAAATATTTTCTAAAATAATAAACACTTTTGATTGGAAAACAAGAGAACCCATAGTCCATGCAACACAAAAAAAACAAAGCTTAGAAGTGCCTACCTTAAAACCGTACATTATGTTTTTAAAGAAAGTCTCAAAGTTCTAAGGAAGGAAGAGGAAAAAAATGAAAGAAGTAACGATGAAAATATAACAAAGAACAATGTAAATTATGCAATTTTATGAATAATAATTAACATTTATTTTATTTTATTTTTGGTGGTGGTGGTGATTGTGGTCTATTACTGGTAAGATAGATATATTTTGGAAAGTAGAATTTAAAATCTGAACAATAAAAAAAAATAGTATATAACTATTCATATTCTGTGATTGTGATGTATTCTGTCAAGGCAGGTATACTTTAACAAGGAGTATTTAAAGTCTGAACGATTAAAAAGATAGTATACAACTACTCATATTCAAGTATTTTTTTTATTATTTTAAATTGTTATTGTCTGCTTGGTGGTAACGGTGGTCTATAACTGGCAGGCAGTACTTTGGAAAGGAAAACCTAAAGTATGAACGATCAAAAAATGGCATACAACTATTCATATTCAGACGTAATAATATCACGGGTATTTCTTGATCTGTGCAGCTTTTGATATTCAGACTGACCAACTTCAACAATTTAAACGAAACTTTAATGTAATTTAACAGCGATTCTGCCGCCGCTGCCATGCCTGCTGAAAGCATCAGATTGAAGCGTGGGGTATACTGTACCATGGTGTCACGGGAAGCCGTAAGCGGTTTTACTTATTCTTGTCCTTTTGCATGGGAATTTGTGTGGTGTGGAATCGTGCATACTGTCTTATGCTGCGCACATGTGATGAAAAATTTCACAGCTGAGCGCGCCCGACGATCCTAGGAGGGTGCCCAGTGCCCACTAACCCCAACCTCTACACATGAAGATAAAAAATCCAAGCACGTCCTTATTTCCCTGACCGTACAATATATATTATTTATATTATTTTATAAATTGTAATTGAAATGTTGAGGGAATAATGGAAGGATATGACAAATGAAATGACAGATATCTGATAAATATCTGTAAAATAGTGTCAAGCATTAGAAGGAATTGGGCAGCAGCGAGCCCTGTTTTGAAGCTCGGTACGGTTTGATGTAGGGCATCCCTGAACGCGCTCGAAGCCATTTTTTATAATAATGTACGTAGGTCTTCTGATATACTATAATATCATGGTACTTGTAAGATGTACTTTGTACATAAAATTAAACATATAACTATGTTTCAATTCGTGACTCTCTGTTTTAGATTACAAATTATTCACTATTAAGTTAATTCAGTTGAATTAAAATACAACTATTAGAACTTACAAAATTAAGATGGTTAATTTAATATATAAGGAATAAACATAAATATATATTTGAATAGAATAATAAAAATGTAAACATCACAAGTTACAACAATGACAACGTATTATTGTTTCCTAAAACTGTTATAGTTAAATTTTGTTCCAGTAAGGAATAACATGGATGTTTGAGTTGAATTTATAATTCAAGTAATAAAATTAGAAGTTTTGGGTGAAAATAGAAGTGTTGGTTTAAAAACTCTTTAAAAAAATATTGGTTGAAGAATTTAACATGCAAAATCACATTTTTACACCATGTGCAACTATAAGGTCATTGTTATAGTTGTCTGCAATATGCAGAAATGTGAGGTCCGCAATCTGTGCCTTCATGTGTCCTGTGTTCCCGTTGTGCAATATACCTTAACACCAATTATGAAAATGTGGTTAATATGACTAATATGAGAAGATTATTTTCTTATATTGATTCAAACCCAACACCTAACCATCACACCTCTTCAACCTTTCACATTAATCAAGACAATCTGTGTAGAAAGACATTTTGAATGCGAGGATTCATGTGCAATCACTATAGACGTGACCTCACTTTTGTCTCGCCCACTAGTTGTTCTCATATGTAATCTCTCAAAGAACATCTTCATATTTGACTTCAAAGAAGAGCTATTAAACATGATAGCTCTTCTCAACCATGTGGTTGGCATTGAGAACACCATGAAAGTATATCTAGGGATGTTTATTCCCATTAACATCATCTAAAATGGGATATAATACATAGACTGAGGAGATATGATCAATGAATCTATGTACCAATAACTATTCCATGTGGAGGTAACCAAATCGTTTTTCATTACTTCATACTTGGTATACTCGTTGGCTTCTCAAAGAGTATACCCTAATTTGACTCGCATATTCAATGTTGATGCATGCATCCACATATAAGAATTATAATCTTAGTTTAATCAAGTCCAAAACATTAAACACTTCATAAGGGTTAATGAATCCTTCATAATGAGAGTGGTCCAAGCTTAAGATGAGGATTGAAGAAGGAGAATTTCAGATGAAACAGACAATTTAGTTTCATAGTATGGGAATAATTCATCTAATTTATGAAATTCACATATATAAGAGTTCAAAGTTTTGAGGAATTTCCTTTACGGTTTCCTAGATTAGCTAATAACAAAATCAGATTGATTGAGATGTGCAAACAATTAGTTGTAGTACATAAACATTATCGAGATATACATGTTATGGGTGTTGCCTTTCCTATTTCTTTGTGTCACATCATACAAGAATGTCATGGATGATCAAAGCATAAAATATTCAATTGTTCAATTCACTATGCATCCATATTTAAGTTGAGCTTATTTTGACAGCAAAAGGTTTGTGCAAACTCATCTTGGTATTGGCTCTTCTTATGAGCATAAACCACATTTGAAAGACTACAAGGAATATTATTTTTATGAGTATGAAGCATTGAGGTGTGACAAGGGTAAACCGAGCTTAAGTAAAATCAGAGCCTTGACTGATACATGGGTCCTAGATAGAATGATTGATGATAAAAGTGATCTCTTTGATCCCATTTATCTTAAAATAATCACGGTTGCCCCATTATTAACTATCAATTGGTATGTTAGAGAGATAATGGATTTGAAAATTTGAACCAAGAATGTGTTGGATCAATCCATGAAATGGTTCAACAACAAACTAATAGAGTTCATTTGAGCACGAAGTTCCAAAAGATCAAATACTACCACACCAACAATAACTCCCAAAACACATGAAAAAGGTGGTGCTAGTAATACCATTCAGTCATCCACCATTGCAAGTTATGAAAATGAAGATGATGAAGATCCAAATTAGTCAAAATAAACTAGCAAGATTTCTTAATAAAGTCTAGTGGTTGGTAAAAAGCTGTAAGATAAAAATTAAGTCATGTTGCATTCATCTTATCCTCTTGGGGACCTATCCCTATTGATTGATAACACCACTCAATAATATCTTGCCTTTGCACAATAAGTAGTTAAACTGGTAGTTGTCGGTGATGTTAATATTTTAGTTGTTAAATCTCCTTCTCCTACATTTTCCCCATTAATCCTACCTCCTCCAAATTCTTTACCTTTAAAGTAACCTACACCACCACCTTCAAGTTCCCAATTGATAGGTTTTAGCCAAATGTCATTTCAATAGATGCATCCTATATTGATCAAAAGGAATAAGGTGGTTGAAGTTGATTTACTTGATTTTGATGTAGTGGCTAATGTCCTCGAGACTCCTCATCCTAAAAAGGAAAAAAGTATATCAAGTTTAGTTTTAGATGCATTAGGAACTTAGTTTTTGTAAATTACTAAGCCAAATGCTCACAAGAATGAGGAGATGAATTTGAGTGATTATACTCTGAAATGAGTATCACTTGGAGAAGAAACTAGAGAGAGTGATGTTCATAATCTATGGGAAACCATGGAATGAATGATCAAGAGATCCGAAGAATATGAACTGACTAAAGAATGATTGAGAGATCAAGTTCGATAGTTGGTCAGGTGTGTAAACTACCTCCTTAATCTAGTTGAGACAACAAAAACTCTCCATGGGGATGCTCATACTCAAGTCCATGGAATAGTTAGGTGTTAATCCTATTCTAATTCAATTATGTAATTTGAATAGAATTGAACTATTCAAATAGATGTACAAAAATATACAATAAAGTATAATGAAATTCAAAAAGATTATAATAAGGTATAAAAAAATTTGACAAGGGTAATAGTATACTTATATTATTCTAGCTGATTCGTTGAATATACAAGCTATTTTTCTGTCATAAACTGATGCAGAAAAAAATAGGCTAACCTTCCAGAGGCCATAACTTTTGACTCGTAACTCCGTTTGAGCTCTTCCTTGCACCAAAATGACCGTATCAAAAAATTTGATTCTGTCCTAAGGAGATTTATCCCTTAGATTTGATTTTGATATTTTTTGGAGGTCAAACGTGATCATTTGAGGGTTTGAAATTAATATTTAATGTTTTTTTTTAGAATTTTCTATTTTTAAAAATTGTATATTTTTAGAATTGAACATCAATTTTAGTTGAATTTCATCTCATAGGATAATTTCATCATTTAAGATATTTAGGGAAATTTTTATGGTCATTCGTGCTTTCATGCAAAAGTTACCAAAAATAGTATTTTTTTTTAGATTTTCCTTTTTTTTCTAAAAATAGGAGTTTTTTAAAGATTTTTAGTTTTTCTAAATTTTTGCATGTAAACTCAAATTTATGAGTTGAGGCTTATTTAAGCGTGGTTTGGGTTTTTAATTATATCAAGTCATTTTCAATATGAATCAATACAAATTATTGTTCAAAAATCTTGGCCTATTGGTAATTTTATTTGTCTTGTTAGTTTCTTGTTTCATTATTGAAACCAGAAACTAACAAGACAAATAAAATTACCAATAAACCAAGATTTATGAACAATAATTTGTATTGATTCATATTGAAAATAACTTGATATAATTACAAACACAAACCATGCTTAAATAAGCCTCAAGTCAGAAATTCAAGTTTACATGCAAAAATTGAAAAAAACTAAAAATTCAAAAAAAACCCTGTTTTTAGAAAAAAATAAAATCTAAAAAATGCTATTTTTAGTAACTTTTGCATGAAATCATGCATAGCCCTAAAAATTTCCCTAAATATCCTAAATGCTAAAATTAGCCTATGGGATGAAATTCAACTGAAGTTGACATCCGATTGTAAAAATATACAATTTCTAAAAATAGAAAATTCTCAAAAAATATTAAATGTTAATTTTGGACCCTCAAATGATCACATTTGGCCTCCAAAAAATATCTAAATCTAAGCTAATGGAATATAGCCCCTTAGTGCAGAATAAAACTTTTTGATATGGTCATTTTGGTGTGAGGAAGAGCTCAAATGGAGTTATGGGTCAAAATTTATGGCCTCCAGAAGGTAGGCCTTTTTTCTGCATCATAAACTGGATATAATAATTCATTTAAATGCATTATTGCTAAAAATAGAAGATCAATATAAATAAGGATAGGTGTGCATTAGTTGGATAGGGTCACAATGCGATAGTACCCTTTACTACGGATTTCTTTGTGTTGAATTGGTGACCAATCTAAAATTTTAGGATTATTCATCTTTGTGTATAATTTTGCTTTTTCTATGTTTGGATTGAATTTATGCAAAAAAAATTAAAACAGTAAAATTCTAATTCCTACACCAACACACAAAAGAAGATCAAATGCAAAAGGGGTGATAAAGGGCAATGGAAATAGCCAAGTTGGCCTAAAAAATCCCTATATAACTAAGCACTACCTACATAGTCCAAGTGGACCTCAGACCAATGTAGTTCTCTCTCCTACTTCTATGTGTGTGCCATTATGAACTCAAAAATATATTTTTTATACCTATGATTACCCTTGGCACAAGTAATGTAATCAATGTATTCAACCTTATAATATATAGATAAATCAATTATTCAGCATGTATATAACTTTTGTATAACTTTTAAACCTTGAGAGTAACTTTTCTTTTTTGCAAGACATCTATTTACATATACTTTTGTATTTGAATTTAGGGACTCACTAGAAAATGAAGGGGCAAACTCAAAGGACCAATAGTCATAAAAAGGTGTATCTAGTTGAATTTTTAGGTTTATAAAAAAGGTGAAATCTCATTTGAGGGTTTTTCATGCTTATGAGATCATTAAAAGGTTTTTTGTAAGTTGGGGTGTGCTCACTATTCGACTTTGGGGAAATATTAATATTTCATCAGCAATAACTATTATTGTATGACTCATTTCAATTACACTCCATTGAATTTAGATAGATAAAATTTTAATCAATGAAGGACATGTTTTCAGTTGTGTAGTAGTTTCAAATTATTTGTGTGAGTTTGCAGTTTCTTCACCTTTTGAATTTTCAGCATCCATTCTTCTTCATCTTTTTGTATTGAGTCTTGTCTTAAAAATTGTTCTCTTTCTGTTTGAATTTATCACTACGTTTTCATCATAAAATATTAAAAAATTAATAACATACATTATAAAATGATAACATATATACTATGTTAATAACAATGCAAATACAAATTGGTGTGATACAACATAGGTATTGGACTACGTAAATACAAATTAGTTATGTGTGATTAAACTCAAGTATGAGATCATTCAATGCTAAAACATGATGGTCAATGCAGGATGATGAGGTGTTAATACTTGGTCCCCTCGAACTGAGTGCATGCATTGTGTTGGTTGGGCACTATTAATTGAAATTTTAATGTCCCAAATTTGACGTCCACTTAATTTTTTTGAAATTTCTATTATGTGGAAGAATTATATATATATATATATATATATATATATATATATATATATATATATATATATATATATATATATATATATATATATATATATATATATATATATATATATATATATCTGTGTGTGTGTGTGTGGGATGTATTGTTAGAATCATTTAAGTGATGTGCTTCACCTATTATTTGTTTTGATATTGTCATATATATATATATATATATATATATATATATATATATATATATATATATATATATATATATATATATATATATATATATATATATATATATATATATATATATATATATATATATATATATATATATATATATATATATATATATATATATATATATATATATATATGTATGTATGTATGTATGTACACACACACACGCGTGTGTGTGTGTGTGTGGGGGGGGGGGGGGGGATGTATTGTTAGAATCATTTAAGTGATGTGCTTCACCTATTATTTGTTTTGATATTGTCCCTATATAATTCAAATTGGTGTTTTGATATTGTCTCTACATAATCAAATAATCTTTTCATTAGGTTTAGGAATCTAAAAAAATCATAGTACAATCACATTTAAGAAACTCTAAAACAATGGTGGTCTAATATACAAAAAATGGATTAAATTATCCAAGCTAAATACTAATGAGATATAAAGTGTAAACATTATAAATTACATAAAATTGGATCGAAAGAGTATAAATTACTAAATTATGCAAAAAAAGGTGGTTTAATCTTTTGATATCGCTTGTATCAATGTTGTTTATTAAAAAAACTGGATCAAATCTTCTAAGTTAAAGATCAATGAGGAACAAAGTGTATAAATGTTAAATTATAGAAAAATGGAGCAAAAAATTGTAAATTACTAAATTATGTTTGATGTTACTTACATGTTTTTGGTGCAATTGATAAAATGCCTAGAAAAAATGTCTAGAAAGAGTAGTATTCAATATTTTATATATGTTATTTATTTACATGCTGGTAAAGCTGATGAAATACATGATGAAATTATCTAAAAAGAGTGGTACAAGAAAATAAATACATAATAAATAATATTTATTTATATAGGCAACTTGAAATTCAAAATCAAAAACTCTTATGATCTATGGACTTACATCCTATTAGTTGATTTAATTTTGTTTGGATTTAATTTTGACTTTTTTATCCCATTACTTTATTTAATTTTATTTGGACTAATTTTATTTTATTTTCAATTTTTTCTAGATTTCATTAAATAATTTGATGATTCTTATGTCTATTTTTAATTATGCAAGCACACCTATTGGATCAAGAAGTGTATGTATACTTATACAAGATATTCTCAAAGTTTGTACATGTTGAATTAATTATTAGGTTGATAGGATTTTGAGTGAAATATTAATTTACAATTTTTAAATAAAAAATGAAGACAAAATGGATGTATACTTGCACAAGTTATTTTTAAAGTTCACACATGTTGAAGTATTACACTGATAGGATTTTGACTTTTGATAGTAAGTGAAAGAACATATTGTATTTGACAAGCAATATAGAAATATAAATTAATGAACTCAATATTTGTATTTATTTGTGGAAATCTTAAATTGAGATATTTGTAGTTGAATATTGTGTACCAACAATAGCACAATATATTGTGTTTAATTTTAAGATCTCATATGAATCAAGGTAGAATATCAATACTCAATTATTGGGTATAAACTTATTTGAAATTAATAAAAATTTATTTTATTTTTAGTAAAAAATATGTTAAATATTTGGGCCCCACATCCCAAAATACCCTCTTAACTATAAGACCCCACTCAACTATTAGGTCCTCTCCCCTAGATTACATCTTGGGAAGTTAGGAATAGGATGGTCAATTTACTATTAAGGAATAAACATAAAGATAAGATTCTTCTATTTTATTGAATTTAATATAATAAGGTGCACACCAAAAGTTATAAAAATGAAAACATTATTTCTTTATCCATTCATTTTAGTGGATGACTTGACATGACCTTAATCATGTAACATGGATTTGATTGTGTATGATTAATGTGACATGATTTCAAGACTTGAATTGAGCTTAATCTAGAAAAGAAAGGGAACTAATTATGGGAGAAACCTCTTAGTGTGAAGTCAATGGGTGAAAATTTCCTCAGGTAAAGGATTATAAGTGATGAAGGGTAGATTAGAAATTGTAGAAACCTAAATCTGACCACCGATAACCTCTAATCAGGGTTTTGGCCAATTTCCATCCAAAATGCATAATTTAGCCTAAAAACACTAAAACACACTAAATGATGTGAAAATGACATATATAAGTGCCTATTTTGGCCATGGTATCCTTAAATGGAGCAAATAAATTTATGGGCTAGCTAAATTTGATTAGATCATTTCAAGTCAAAATGCTAATTTTGCACTTGGGTGCTCTAGATTGATCTTTCCTATCAAATCTCTTGCACAAGATGCATGCCTTCATTATTTGTTTTTAGTAACATCCTAAATGAGAATATAGTTCTAATTCATCTGATAGTGACTTCTAATTCTAATATAATCAAATTTGAGACCAATAACAAGGCATTCTCATCAATTTGAGTAATTTGTGCACAAAGTGCTTAATCATGCTTAAGAGTTAATTAATCCAAATCAAGGCATAGTTAATAATTCCATGGAAACTTGTTGAATAATTTATTTTTGTAAATGAATATTGAATATTTGCATCATCAAGTGACCTTATTTCCTGGGAAGACATCCCTAGGCTAAAATGCCACAAATATCAAGATTCATGTCCTCCATGCCTCATCAATGCCTTCCATGATGCCCTCCATGCCTCTTAATTTCCCCTTCTTCCAATGTCATTATGAAGATAATTATAAATTTAATTCCAAAAATTTAATTAATCCTCAATCACACATCTCAATCTCAGGATGGACGGTTCAAGTTGATTTTAGATATTCTCAAAAATCTATAAATAGAGAGGCCATGAACATCATTTCTAAGACATGATTACGTAAATTTATAATGCATAATTGATTACAAATATTCAATGAATTAGTGTTACTATGACAAATTTATTCTAAGCCAAGCCAAGCCACAAGCCAAAGGTGCCAAGGAGAGATGGAGGTAGCCAAACTTCCATTGCCAAGGACTTCATAAGCACAAGCTGAGCAAGCCACTAGAACAAGCATTTTGGAGCATCCAAGGAAGGTAAAAGAAGGTTTATTTTGCATTTTAGATGTATGTTTTATTCATTTTGTTAACTAAGCTCTCCCTAGTATCTAGGCCTAGAGATATTATGCTAGTTAGTGTATTTCTTTCATTTTGTTTTTATTTTTAAACTAATACCATACTAACCATCCTCTCTTGAGTCAAATTCATAGATCTACATATGGTACACCTGATGGGACTAGACACATCCCACACATGCAAAATATCATTTTGTAGCTTTAAAATATTTATTTGGACCATTAAAACTCTTGTAAATTGATTTTCTAACTTTATTTTTCTATTTTTTATTTGCCATAGGTTTGCACATTAACCAACGTTAGTTAGTAAGATAGACATCAGTTGGATAACTTATTTGACGTCGGTTAGTAAAATTGACATCAATTGGATACCTACCATCAGTCACATTGGTATAATCGATGTCGATTAGATAACTATCATCAGTTAAAGAATGTGACTGTCATCAGTTATATAACCAATGTCGATCACTGTGTTCTTCTTAAAACATGAATATGAGATATCTTTTTTTAAAGTTCATTATTTCAAACCTAAAAGAGCTTCAAGGCTAAAAGACATGCTAATATTGCTAAAAACATGTTTAGATCACCTTTTGCACGCTTAAAAATCAATTAGGAACCTTGTTTTGGTGTTTAAAAAAAAATGTTTATGGTGAATGTTTTCAAAGTTTACAACTAAGACCAAGGGGTCAAACGAACACCACCTAATTTTCCATTTGGGCTTAGAAATGAAATCACCTTTTCAAAGCTTTTTGTGTTTACTTAGTAGTTTAGATTAAATTTTTGTTTATAAAAAAGAGGGATGTTGTGTGTATGCTCTTCCATTTGTCCCCTTTAGGGAAACCTTGGAATCAAAAGCACCATTCCTATTGAAAGTAGCCTAGTCCAAGGCTTAGAAATAAAGTCATCTAAAGCACTCCCCAAAAACTTGTCAAAGTTTGGGTGACCTTGAAAATGACCTTAAATTCTTTCTACTTTCATGTTTTCTATATTTTTATGAAAACTTGGCTTGTGAGGGGGACTTTATCACCTCCAATGAGTTATTTAAGGAAGATTTAACCCGGGCTTTCACCTCCTGACATTGACTTCATTTGGCTCTTAATTGGAGTTGCACATGAGATGTAGTGGCACTTTGGACATCGCACTACACTGAGCGAATAATAGGATGTAGTGGTTGTAAAAAATACTATACCTTTCAGCAACAAGCCAAGTGATATGGACCCAAAATCTATGTTTTTTTTTTACATTGTTTGATGTGAAAGTCATTTTGCAATTGATTCCCCTAGAAGGTTCAAAAACTCGTTAGATCTTAGACAAATCTCCACTTACCAAAAAAATATTGTTGGTGCAAGGTGCACTTCAAGGTTCATGTCGTAGTATTATCATTTGAGAGAAGTGGGGTATAAAAGCCCTACTATATAATGTGCATTTACTTTTGGATGAACACTTCAAATCCTCTCAAATGATGTATATTAATGGATTCCAATAACACTAAGCAACCTTGTCAGTTTAAGATCTAAAAATGATTAATTATTTGGTCTTGTCCTAGATTAAAGTTTTGTTTGGAGTCAAAACTTGGTGTAAACAAACAATTCAAACCAAACACATAGTCCTAATTTTCATTCGAATAAGGAGGCATTATGCTGCCTACATGAGATCATCAATTTACCTTGTTCAAAGTTCATCAAAATATTAAGAGTCATATCATCCACTTTGGCATAGTCCAATTGAGTTTAGATCTTTCCTAAAGTTTTTTAAGTCCTTCACTTATAATCTAAATTTAGAATTGCACCTTTATAAGTTCATAGGGTTGATGTGTTAAGTGGGTTCACCACTTGCACTAAACTTGAGGGAACTTAGGTTTAATTTCCAATTTAGGTTGAAGGCCATTCAAGAATCATAATCATTGTCATCACTTGATAGACTTATGCCATTTTTCGCTAAACACTTTCACTTTAAGTCTATGTACCACAAAATTTTGAGTCAAGAAAAGTGGTGTTATGCTATCAAAATTGTGGGAAATTATCTTTGCCTTAGAACATTTTTGAAACAAACTTTTTTGTCACACCTTTTGGGTAGTATGGCATCGTTACATTGCCTAAAATATTTAAAATATTATTTCATAGACCCTCTTGTATAGAGTTTAAATTTGCTCCTACATTTTCAGACCAATCCAAGTGTACTTTTGTGATCTTTTGTCTAAAATAGTTATACTATTTACTTTTGTCTAGCTTGTTTATCAAAAGAACCAAGTTTTATACCATTTTTTGTGTGAAAATAAACTATCTCTAAAAAGTGCCTTTTGTTTCATACCTTATACATAGTTGATCAAGTTCATGTCTAAGAATCAAATGCCTATTGTTTGTTAGAAGTGTTTCAAATATGTTAGATTAAAATTTTCATCTATTTAAAAGTCTAGCTTTTGACGTTGTTTGGCCAAGAGTCCTAGCACATACCTTGTTTGAGCCTAGATTAAGACACCACATTTGGCCAAAAGACCTAGCAACTTTTAAATTCATAGATTAGATTGATTTGAAACACTTCAATCTTAGAGTTTGGCATTTTGATTTTCGGTCCATTTACTTACTTATCTTTGTGTGAATAGTGAAATATTAGATACTTCACTCTAGCTTGTTTCCTCACAAATCTTTGCATAAACCTTTTGATCCTTTTGATGAATCTAGACCAAGTTGGAACATCATCTATTTTATACATTGTCCTTTTTAGAGTTTGTATAACTCTTTGACCTTTTATCGCAAAACATTGACTATGGATCCTAACATGTATTCCTACACTCGTAGTAGACATGTCATGCACAGTTTAGGGATTAGTAATGTGGTTGCGTAAGAAGAAATGGTACAAGACCCCTATTTGGATAATATTTCTTATGAGATGTATTCTTATCCTTCTTATAATAATCAATCAAGGTCACAAAGCCAAAATCCATTGGCTAACTATCTAGTTAACACGCCACCTTATTCAGAATAAGACTAAGAACAAACGACATAATACCTAGCTATAATACCCACATTAGATGAGCTAGTTATTCAACAATCATATTATACTAATATGACTTCCACGTATCATCCATTTTTGTTTGAATGACATTTGTTAGAGAACAAAGATGAGATTTTGGTTCGAGCCATAGAGGCAAGGACCAAGTTTCCAGTAGACTTTCCCCATGAAAATTTACCAAGTCTAGTAAGAGTGCCCCATAATATTATTTACAATCAACAAGCTTATTCTAAAAAACCTATGGCTCTAATCCAAACAACGTATCAAGAACCTAATACATCTAATTGAGGCAAAAACATCATGGAAGATCACTTTAACCAAATGTAGATAGCATATCAAACCTACCTAAATCTATCACATAATTTCAATCAGATGAACATGGTGAGTAAGCTATTATTGACCTAGTTCCTTCTACTGGAGTGTTGATAGAGTTAATTGGACAAGAGAATCTGAGTTTTAACCCATTCGAGCAAACCTCTTCAATAGATAACTTGATGCATATGCCTGTTATTGAAGAAGTGTCTTTGGCCTCTACACATAATAATGATCCAAATGTAGTGGATAATGTGTGAACAAAATCTAATCCTAATCAAAGTGGTACTAATGCACAAACAACTAGCCAACAACATGTGCTTATAGTTAGTCCCATGGGTAGATCATCATACCAGGGAATAGGAGTTTATACACCCCAAACTCAACTAGGTGCTTCCTCAAGTGTACAAATTATGGGATTAGGTAATCAAACAATGGCTAATGTCACACCTTAATGACAAAATGTGACAAACCCTACTCCTCCTCAATAAGTAACGAGTACTTTTCCACAACAACAGACACAATCTAGTATATCAATGCAGCAAGAGACAAACACATTACCACCTCAATCAGGGGTAACAAATATTCCACCTCACCAGGTAATGATGAACACACCTATTTAGTCATAGACTAATATGCCAATTTAAAACCAAGCAATGACTAGTCAACAATGTGCAAATATTGGTCAATGATAGATATCAAATCTGCAACAAGGATTCATACAACAAGGAAGTCCCCATGTTTCTCAATACCTATTAAACAACCATTGGTTCAAAATGTGCCAAAAATTTAGAGACATGGTCTTGGACCACAAGTTCCCACTCAACAAGGTTTGATTAGTTGGTAGCATGTCCCTGTTCAAACACAACATGCACAATATAGTTATATCCCTCCATCCCAACCACAAAATCCTCCAAGTCAAACCTTTATCACAAATCCAAACTAGAATATTTCATAATTAATTATGTAATTTCAAGTACATCCTAATCCATGTATGTGTATTCTTGGTCCATTCCCCAACTAGACCAATGTACCCCAACATGTATCTCTATCATATCATGGTCAAAGTATCCCACTTGTGAACTCCCAACCATCTACCCAAACCAATATTCCTCCAATTTTCTATCCCAATAATTACAACAGATGAAGGCTGCAATTGCTACCATTCAAGCTAGTAAATAAATTAAAAAATTCAAATTGGATGACATGTATTCCTACCCATTCAACATGGAGTATTTGTAGATACCATTTCCTCTAGGATATAAACCACCAAAATTTGATAAATACAAAGGGAAAGGTGATGCTAAGGCTCATTTGACCAAATTCTTTGTCACATGTCAACCAGTGGAATATAGCAACATATATCTTTTGTTGTTATTCTGAAGGAGCTTGGTTGGACAAGCCTTGGAGTGGTTTTCAAAGTTTTCCAAAAATTCAGTAATGGATTTTGATGATCTTTCTCATAAGTTTGTGCAACACTTTTCCTATAATCTCGAGCATGAGATTTCATTAGTAGACTTAACACAAGTAAAGAAAAAAGCTGGTGAGAGTTTTGAAAGCTATTTA
This sequence comes from Torreya grandis, assembly GCA_037957365.1. Lineage (NCBI taxonomy): Eukaryota > Viridiplantae > Streptophyta > Pinopsida > Cupressales > Taxaceae > Torreya > Torreya grandis. Next base: position 3,414,617 of record JARHVA010000096.1, read on the forward strand.
CGGTGATGGAGAGCCCTTGTAATCTATTTCAACCATAGTTTACTAGATAAATAATTAGCAACTATGTTTACAAAAAAATTGCATAGTGAGATAGCTTATCATTTGGAACTACAATGTGCACATACTTTCAAGGAAATCATTGACAAAGGCTTGTTGATTGAGAGAGTACTCATCAATAAAAGAGTTATCAAGCTTAATTCAACTAATCAAAATCAAGGTACCAATCAGGGAAATGACCAACATCCCGTTCAAGTGCTAACATCTCAACTGACATAGACCAATAACCATAAAAGATCGAAGCAATTCAACTACAATAAGAATGTTGTGGGAAATGGAATAGCTAAATCCCATCATGTCCAAATGGTGAAAACATCATCTGCACCACCTTTTCATCTTATTCCTACCCAACAACCTCTCCAACCAATACCATAAGCACAATAACCAAGGCTTGCACCACAAATACAACAGTCGTTACCATTATAAACCCCTCCTCCTAAGAGAATCGTGCCTGCACATCGTGTCTTTAGTGACTTATGAGAACCTATTGAGTATGTATTTTGAAAGCTTGTTGCTACTAATATGATTATTTGGCCTATACCAAAGCATTATCTATAAGGCATTCCTCATCCTGATTGGTATCGTGAAAATGAATTGTGACTATCATCAGGTTAATGGGCATAATCTATGAAGATGTGTCTAAATCAAGCATTTAATTGAGAATATATTGGAGAATGGGGAGAGAAAATTGGATAATGGTGCTTCCACTTCTAATCAAACTCTTGGAATTTATCAAAACTCCTTTCCTTGACATAACAATCAGTAGTAGTAAAATAATCAACAATAGCAACAACAATGACTAGTGCAACATCAAAATCAATAGTATTAAAATCAAAGGCGGAACCAGTAGAATCAACAAAATTAGTAACAAAACTCACAATGATAGAATAATGGACAAAACCAAAGTCAAAATGATAACAACCAATAAACCTACCATGTAGTTTCACATGATTATAATAGGGTTGTAGGTCATATTATAGGGGGTAGTGTTAATACCATCTCCATTAATCCTAGACCAAACACTAATCAACCTAGACCATTGATAAACAACATTCAACCAAATTACATGGATAATCCTTCTTTGACCTGGGAATGCATACATGCAAACTAGCAAACTAGGACCTCCCTTTTTGGACCTTATATTGACAACTCATCCTTGCCACGTGACCACATATAAGTGCACTAGTAGTCGAGACTTGTCTTATCTGGTCCCACACCATTCCCAATATTGATTAGAAATAATGGTCTAGTAATTTAATCTTCATTGTGTAATCACAACTTAAAGGTCATAGATTACTATCCCAGGCCCACAACCATCCATCACTTTGCCTATCATCTAACCAGTTGTTCGGCCTCAAAATAAACCATTCACTATTGATGAAGACAAGAAGTTTAATATTATGGAACAAATGTAGAAGACACCAGCACAAATTTAAATTTTAGATTTGTTGAAAATGTCAACAATCCACAAGATCTTGAATGAGATTTTGACCCAATCCACTATTGCTAGTGACATATCCCCTAATAAATTTTAAGATTTGATTGGACACCTAGCTCCAGTCCAACAAGTCACATTCAACCAAAGTGATTTGTCTTCCCTTGGCCCGGTCCATAATAATCCATTATACATAGAAGTTTATATAAGATGGCATAAAGTGAAATGCATCCTTATAGACAATAGATCTAGCCTCAACATAGTGTCTCTAAAGCTCATCAATCTTCTTGGGTACATAGTGGCAGATCTCCGAGCAGAAATAATAACCATCAAAGCCTATGATAATATGGAAAGAGGATCACAAGGCACCATTAGTTCACCGATTATCATTGGGACTTTGACCCATGATACACTTTGCCATGTGCTTGATCTTGAGTTATCATATAATATACTTCTAGGAAGGCCTTGGTTATATGAGATTTATGCAATTCTATCAATGTTGTACCAATGTATCAAGTTTTCCCACTTAGGGATGGAAGTGAATATTCTAGGAGATTTACACCCATATGAACACTACAAACATATTGAGGCCAAATTTCAAAGCTACAATTATTAGTACAGCATGAATCCAAGTTCCAAACAGGATAAAAAAAAGGTTATACTTATTGATCCATCACCAGATAATTGCATAGATCCCAATACATTGGATTCCCTTTCCCACATGCCACTTCCTGAAGCTTCCAATCATTTCACCATTTTAGATAATGGATCGGGAGAGTGTGTGACCCATGATACATTTCATATTGCTAATCTTCCTCAAAATCCCAAAACCTTTGGGTGACCTAAAGTCACCCCACATATTCATTGGAAATAAAAGAATAAAGATAAGGGCCCTGTCATATTTGTACCAGCATTTGGCCTAAAACCTGACCCTCTTGAAGGGGATGAATCATGGTTATACAATGACAACCAAGCTAATTGTTATAAAATGTGAAGTATCCTACTCCCAATACGATCATGAAGCATCACAAATATGAAGGAAGAGACCTTGGACTGAATCAACAAGGAACCATCGAGCCAATTTCCATGACTAAGTATGAAAGACATTATGGACTTGGATTTAAACCATCTAGGGGTGACCCCATGTATCTTATTCAAACTCCATCACCAGTGACTAGTGATGATGATGTCAAAAATGAAGTAGAGTCTGATCATGGCCTCACCTTTGATGACCTAGCTAAATCCAACCTATTTGACAACAATGCCATTTGTACCCTTACCTTGGCCATTCATCATAACCCTTTGCCATTACATTATCCCTAACCGATAGATTGGGACCAACAAGAATCCAGTCTACCAATTGATGATTTCTAGAATGATGAGGCATTCTATGACTTTTTAGGCCTTATAGACAATGTTTCATTAGGATATCACAAATCAAGATTCTCAATCACATTGGATCTTATAGCCTATTTTGGAAAGTGAGTGAACACCCTTAGCCAAAAACAAATAAGTAAGACATTGAGGTCTTAAAGTGAAAACCTCTTTGAGGCACTGTTTGACCAGAGAAAAAGTAAAGATAAAGGAAAGTCTGGTGGTGAAAACCTATTTTAGGTACCATTAGATGGGGGTGTTCATTTTTTCTTTGAATTTAGACTAGGAGACCACCAACGATGAACTTACATGTGGATCTGAGTTTAGTTTTGAGAAATAATAAGTATTTGATCAAATTCTTTAAAAAAATTGAATTTTTTTATCACATGGCCAAATCTCCCATTACAGGACTCAGATTCATCATGCCTAGGAGAAATTGAAGAGCAAGTCCTAACAGAGGACCCTGACATAATTCAACATTTCAAGTCATTGCCTATTATCCTATAATATGATTCAACCCTTCTAGTCAAAGATATAATATAGGTAAATATTAGGACTCTATCAGACCTAAAATGGATAAAATTAGGTATGTCCCTCACTGAGGAACATGACATCTTTACAGCTCTATTGAGAGAATTTATTGATATCTTTGCATGGGGCCTATTCTGACATGCTAGGTTTAGACCCTACCTTGTTCTACACCACCTTGTGTTTAATCTTGATGTCAAACCAATAAAACTAAAGTTTATGTAAGATGCATCGTCACATTGCTGTATTGGTAAAGAAAGAGTTGGAAAAACTCCAAAAATCAAGATGTATCTGATCCATTGACTACTCATAATGGATCTCTAATGTGGTACCTATTAGTAAAAAACTTGAAGGGATCAGAATTTATACTAATTTTTGAGACATCAAAAAAGCTTGTCCTGAAGATGATTTTATCTTGCCTTATATCGACATGATCATCGACTCTATGATAGGTTATGAAATACTTTCACTTGTGGATGGCTTTTTAGGATACAATCAAATCAAAATAGCACTAGAAGACCAATATGAAATAATGTTCACCACTCCATGGGGAACATTTTGTTATTAAGTAATACCATTTGGCCTTAAGAATGCTGGATCTACATATCAAAGGGCCATGACTGTCATATTCCATGATATGACACATGATATTTTTGAAGACTATGTTGATGACATATTAGGAAAATCCAAAACTAGGTTCGACCATCCAACAGTACTGTGTAAGATATTTGAAAGATTAAGGGAGTACAAAGTTAGACTCAATCCAAAAAAAATTGTGTTCAATCTTTAGGAAAATTAATTAGCTTCATTATGTCTCATAGAGGTATTGAAGTCAATTCAACTAAAGTTCATGTTATAATTGAGATGCCACCACTAACCAATTTAAAGCAACTCCATAGTTTGCAGGGTAAGATCTAATCAATCTGACACTTCATATCTCATTTAGAAGACAAGTATCATCTATTTTCACACCTTTTGAAGAAGGGAGTTGTATTTCACTGGGATGATCACTACCAAACAACTTTTCAACAACTCAAAGACTATCTTGTTAATCTACCTATTTTATTACCTCGTATGCCAGGAAAGTCATTCTTGCTATACCTATCAACTACCGACCATGCTTTGGGGGCACTCTTGGCTCAGCATGATGACAATAGAAAAGATCATGCCATATACTACCTAAGCTATACCTTGGTGACATATGAACATAACTATGCACCTATTGAAAAAATCTTGTCTGGCCATAGTCTTCATAGCTAAGAAACTATGCCATTACATGTTGAATAATAAGACCATGATAATTTCAAAAGAATATCCACTCAATTATCTACTATCTAAAATATCTTTGTAAGGTATAATGGCTAAATGGACATTCTTGTCAGTGAGTTCAACATAGAGTATGTCAATTATAAGGCAATCAAGGGACAATTTCTTAAAGATCAATTTGTTGAAACACCTCTCACAGACACACAACCACTCATGTTTCAATTTCTTGATGAATCTAGAATGATCATGATTAACACACCTCTTGAGGAGTAGCCCTAGAAGCTATATTTTGATGGTTCATTTACTACACATGGATCAGGGGTAGGCATATTATTTATTACACCATAGGGGGATCTAATCCCTAAATGATTTAGAATCAGCTTTCCTTGTACAAACAACATGGGCGAGTATGAAGCACTTATTTCAAGACTTTGACAAGCATTGTATTGGAATATATCTCATCTCCAAGTTTATGGTGATTCTCATTTAATCATCAATCATGTCATAGATCATTTTTAGAGCAAAGATGACAATCTAGTTTCATATAAAGCAATGGTTGACACTCTTAAGCAATAAATGGCCAATATTCAATTTGAGCATATACCAATGGCTAGTAACAGAAATCTAGATGTCATGGCTACTATTGGCTCTCTAATTTGACAAATAGATAACACTAAAGAGTATTAGTTCTTCATCAAGAATTTGTCAGCACCAGTTCATGAACCTTCAACTGTTGCCATGATTTGTGATATTTTTGGTCATAATTCTATCTGGTACTTAGAATTTTACAACTACCTTTAGGACTAATTTTTACCATCGAACCTATCTCAAAAACAAATTAAAGCCTTCATTCATCATTCCCCTCATTATACTCTACTTAGATCCACCCTTTATCATCACAGTTTTGATGGAACTCTACTTCATTGTTTAACTTTGGTAGAGTCTACACTAGCGTTAAGAGAAGTTAACTAAGAAGTATGTGGTGCTCATTCTAGTAGGGAAGTCCTATCCAAAAATATCTTATGTACTGGTTATTATTGGCCCATAATGGACACAGATGTCATTGCATATGTAAGAAAGTGTGATAAATGTTAACGACATGCTAATTTGATTCATGCCCCAACAAAAACTCTAAAACGGATGTTGACACCATGGTTATTTTCTGCATGGGGACTTGACCTCATTGGGAAGATCAACCCCACTTCATCTGATGGCCATAAACATATCCTTATCGTGACCGAGTATTTCACTAAGTGGGTTGAAGCTATACCCCTCACTTATGTGACTGAAAAGAAAATTTCCAAATTCATTTTTAACCATCTCATTTTCCGCTACGGTATCCTCTCTGACATCATATCCAATAATAGAGGATCATTCAAAAACAAGGATGTAAACTAGTTATGTACTGAATATATCATCACAACATTTTTCTACAATGTATTACCCTCATGGTAATGGCCAAGCCAAGGCATCCAACAAAACCATTGTCAATATTATCAAAAAGATTATCAATGATGATGATTATGATTAGCACTTACAAATATTCCCTACCCTTTGGGCATATCATACCAATCATCGTACCCCCATAGGAGCCATTCCATACTCACTTGTTTATGGTAATGAAGCCATCCTTCTATTGAGGTCGAATTGCCTTCATTGTGCATCTCTCTCAAACATGTCATGGATGATCATGACTATCAAGTAGCTCACCTACAAGAGCTAGACCTACTTGATGAGAAATGCACAACCATGCTCAACAATCTTCAAGCATATCAGAATCGACTCAAAGGACACTATAATTGGCATGTTGAGTATAAAAGATTTGAACTTGGTGATCTTGTTCTTAAATAAAACCAAAAGAATACCATGGCTGAGAAGAATTATAATAGGAAATTCAAACCAAACTGGATAAGGCCTTTCATTATTACTATATATTGTGGATTAGGAGTATACAGGCTCACCACACCAGACAGAGATGAACTTCTTAAGCCAATGAATATTATTCATCTCAAGCAGTATTATGTTTTAGTGCTAAGGCATATTGTTTGTAAGGACTATATTATTTGTGCCATTTTATCACTATTCTTGTTGTACAAATATGATCCTTATATATCCTCTTCACTATATCCACTTTTCGCTTTCGACCTACTAGCCCAGTGTATTCTAAATCCTAACCTGCTTGACTTTGGTTTTTGCCATTCATTACACATTTTTAGTATCAAGGTATCTAATCAATTTCATCAGTTGGTTCAAGTACTTTGGATAGAGATTGTATTTTGAGATAGTGTGACAGAAGTTTTAGCAATTACATCCTTCATTTATTACTCCTTTCTTACCATCAATCTTGATACTAATTATAACCACCTTTGGGAAAATTAGTACCATTTATCTATGCCATTATGTCCTATTTATAATTGCCTATGGGTAAACTAGGGGCAACATGAAGCCTTGATGTACCAACTTGCCACTTCCTATGTCATACTATCTCTTTTTACCAATTATGTCTATTTTTTTTTGAATTGACTGCTACACTCGTCAAATTCCTTTGTTTTAAGGACAAAACTACAGTGACTTGAGGTCCTGATCTGGGACTATGTAGGTAGTGCTTGATACTTATTGAGGTCAGCTCAGTGACCCTTTTCCCCATGCTCTCACCATTTTATGAGCAACCTAAGTAATGCTCTCACCATTTTGCAATCAACCTAAAGTTTGAACGCTCTCATTATTTTGTGAGAAACCTAAGCCATGCTCTTGCCATTTTGTGAGCAACCTTAAGTTTGAACACTCTCATCATTTTGTGAGCAACCTAAGTCATGCTCTTGCTATTTTATGAGCAACCTTAAGTTTGAATGCTCTCACTATTTTACGAGATTGAACCATTTGGTGTCTCATCATTCTCGATTGAGTTGAGACACCCCAAAATAATTTCAAAAGCATTTAAATTTTTTTTATAAAAGAACAAAAGCATTGATCACTTCTTTGCCTTAAATATTCTGGGAACCTTTACTAAGTTACAAGCAAATCAATTGTCATTTCATTTTCCCATCCTTTTTGGATTTTTTCTCTCATGCACTTGCCATTTTTCAAGACTATTCCTATTATTCTATCACATCCATTCTATTTATTTTCCTTAGTTTTCACATTCTTCCTATTCTCTGGGAGAATTACATTTGGATTGAAGTTTTTTTATTGGATATTACACCCATGGAACTATGTAGACAGTGTCCACTTGCCTAGTGTATATGGAGACATCTTGACCACCCCCTTCCTTTTCTTCTATTCCCTTATTTTGTTTATTTTTTAAGTTGTCACCTATTTTCTAGGGGCAATGTTTGTAGGGTTTCTATTGCATTGTTTGTTTGTTTGTTTGTTTCTACTTATTTTGTTTATTTGTCTACTTATTTGTTTTATTTCAGTACTGTTACCTTGATTCAATTTATATGTGTTCATTAGGTGATTCCTTGCCCACACTTACACTTGAATCCATTCATATTCATATGTTTACATTATCATAATGGTTTCTATCATTGTTGCATTGTTTTCTATTAAGTATTGGATTATGGGAGTCAGTCCTTATGTATATTTCAGCCAAGTCCTCATGATGTTATACCATGATGCTTGTCGACATGTGTTACAACAAACATTATCTTTAATAAATCTATTCAGCAATGGTGGCATCTCTTTGGCATCAACATCTTGATTCCATCCTAATCATATCCCAAATAGAGTAATTAAACATGAAACAATTTCAATCTTTATTAGTTCAGACGAGCATCTCTCTACTTGTAGGTTGTTCCAATTCATCATTACCCTTTATGTTCAGTTATCATCATCCTTGACCAAGTTTATCATGTTTACCATAATCAGGGTCCAATGATTATAATCACCTATGGGAAAATCATTGCACACCGTCCCCCCTACATTTCTCAATGATTATAACTACCTTTGGGAAATCATTGTGTTGTCACCACTTCCATTTTTTTGCCCATATAGGGGCATGTTATATGCTTGTTTGTCTATCCTAATTGAGGTAGCTCCATCTTCTTAATGATTATAATAGCCTTTGGGCAAATCATTGTGTTATCATACCATGTTGCCACTATTGAGGTACAATGTTTATAACCACCTTTGGACAAACCATTGTGCACCATCCCACTTGCATTCTCCATGATTTTGAGTACTTTTTGAGTATAATTATGTTTTCACCCCATCATATTTCCTTTCTTTGTTCCTCTCAATTCACTTCTTTCTTTTTGAGGGACCATTTGCTGACCTACTTGTGCCAACCGTTCCCTCAAGGGGGCATCATACATTTAGTTTATCATCATTGCAGTTGTATTCATACATGACCTTTTCAATATTTGAGAAGATGTTACTGTGCTTATATCTTGCAACACCTTCCCAACAAGGGGCAAACTGTAGACACCTAAATCTGGCCACTGATAACCTCCAATCAAGCTTTTGGCCAATTTCCACCCAAAATGCACAATTTGGTCTAAAAACACTAAAAGATGCTAAATGATGTGAAAATGATGTATTTAAGTGCTAATTTTGGCTAAGGTATCCTTAAATGGGGTAATATAATTTATGGGCCAATTAAATATGATTAGATCATTTCAAGTCAAAATGCCAATTTTGCACCTGGGTGCTCTAGATTAATCTTTCCTATCAAATCTCTTGCACAAGATGCATGCCTTAATTTTTTTTAGTAACATCCTAAAGGAGAATACAATTCCAATGCATCTAACAGTGACTTCTAATTCCAATTTAGTCAAATTTTGGACCAATAACAAAGCATTCTAATCAATTTGAGTAATTTGTGCACAAAGTGCTTATTCATGCTTAAGAGCTAATTAACACAAATCAAGGCATAGTTAATAATTCTACAGAAACTTATTGAATAATTTATTTTTAGAAATGAATATTGAATATTTTCATCATCAAGTGACCTCATTTTTTGGAAAGATATCCCTAGGCCATAAATGCCACAAATATTAGGATTCATGCCCTCCATGCCTCATCAATGCCTTCCATGATGCCTTCCATGCCTCTTGATTGCCCCTTATTCCAATGTCATTATGAGGATAATTATAAACTTAATTCCAAAAATTGAATTAATCCTCAACCACACATCTTAATCTCAGGATGGATGGTTTAGGTTGATTCTAGACATTCTCAAAAATCTATAAATAGATAGGCCATGAACATCATTTCTAAGACATGATTATGTAAATATATAATAAATAATTGATTATAAATCTTCAAAAAATTATTGTTACCATGACAAATTAATTACAATCCAAGCCAAACCACAAACCAAAGGTGCCAAGGAGAGATGGAGGTAGCCAAGCTTCCATTGCTAAGGACTTCATGAGCACAAGCTGAGCAAGCCACTAAAACAAGCATTTTGGAACATCCAAGGAAGGTAAAATAAGGTTTATTTTACATTTTAGTTGTATTTTTTATTCATTTTTGTTAACTAAGCTATCCCTAGTGTCTAGGCATAGAGATGTTATGCTAGATAGTGTGTTTCTTTCATTTTGTTTTTATTTTCAAACTAACACCATACTAACCATCCTCTATTGAGTCAAATTCCTAAATCCACAAAAATAACACAGGCTCACCACTCTATATAGGGTAAGTAAACCATGATAGATTAATAAATAACCTTAAGTGTAATAGCAAAATCCATCCCTTTTTATTGAGGAGGAGAGGAGGAGAACCCATTGTGAGATTGTCTTTGTCTACATTTGATTACCTTAGAGGAGTGTCATACAAATGCTGGTCAATTGTATATGGTGTAGGGAAAACTTGTTCACTAGTTGAAGAGATCCTATAGATACTAAAAAATATAGATCTAACTTCTCAGTCTACACTTAGATCTAAAGAACATCCAAAGAAATAACAATAACTTTATCATTAACAAAGATTTTCATAGAAAGTTGTTCATTTCTAAAAATAGTTTGAATTTATAGACCTTTATAACTTAAACATGGTGATATCTCTAAAAAAAATAAAAATTAATGACATTGTATGAAAACCACTAAACATTGTCCCAAAAAATGCATTCACCAATTGAGTGTCAGTAGGTGATAACACTTAAATAGCCTATGAATCCACTAATAGGCAATCTAGGCTCTCGAGCAGATCCAAAAAAGGTGATTAAAGGTTTTAGATGAGGAGTATGCTAAGAACTTGGGGCTAGGACTCCCAATGTGCTTAAGATGCTCTTCAAATAAAAGACCTTGGTAAACTAGACATTCAAATTCTTTCACTTATAGAGGAGTATGTGAATTAATTTGGACTAGATATTGGCATTTCATATCTAATTGATTCTGCTAAGCCATGTTTTGGGCAAGGAATTCAAATCCTTTCACTTATAGAATTTCCCTAAATCCAAAAAAATGGATGCATGATTTGATAGAGAACTCCTAGAAAGTAATTTAAGAAGGTAGCATTGAAATTTCACTTCTAACCCTTCCACCAAGGAAATGGGAGTTGCAACCACACTTTTTCTCAATATCGAAGCTCTGATACCACTTTTAATGAAAATACTACACCACTAAAGTAAAATCAAAACAATAAATCAAAATAGATCATAATATGATTGAGATAAGAACATAATAATTAGGAATGTGACTAAACCACTTCAAGGGGGAAACCTCCACAACCTTACAATAATAATAAATTTTTTAATATGATAACAAAATATTAACCAATACTTTCTATATATACCCTAATTATATTGTTAAAATATCCTAGGCTGACCCTGCTAACAATATAAAGCTATAACAATGATCATATGAATTAATTAAAGGTTATAATAGCTAAAAGTCAACCACACATATCCCACTACATGTTATAAACTAAGGGAGTGACATTATTTCATCATGTAGGCAATATGACATGAAAGTAATTGGTGAATATTCCAAGAGTATGGATAATCACCACAATCATTATGGACATGCATTCACTCAATAGTAGTAGAGGATTGTCACTTTATAAGAAGATAAATTTAGATGACCACCTGAAGTTTATTCTTAAAAATGATTGTTGAGGTGTCAAAAATAATTTGAATGGAATAAGTTGAATTTTCATGATTGTCTAGAGAGTAATTTCTTTATCGAAATTAGTTTGTAACAATTTGAAATACATACAAATGTAGCATGACATAAAAACCTTGATGAGTTTGGCATTGATGATGTCATTAGAAACCATGAGAAAGTTATTTTATTACTATTTAGGTGGGCCACCGATATGTTTTTAAATAATTTGATGAAGGATATAATAATTTAGAAAGCCATATTGTTATATGTGAATCATTTTGATAATATTTTGTCTTCCTAGACTCTAAGATAATAATTAATAAAATATTAAAGTGGATGAGTAATCATAGGCACCTCAGAATTGTCTCGATGTGGTGCCTCTCAAGTTCAAGCCAGCCAACCAATAGATTTTTGATGCCCCACTCACCTTGTAGGAGCTCACAAAGGATTTGAGATGTATGATCAATGATAAAGCCCCAAACCTTGATGGCTTCCTTTGTGAATTTCAAAAACCCATCTAGGAATTTACTGGACTTGAATTGCTACAAGTCTATAAAGAAGCCTTGTAGAATCATTCTATTGGATCCATGATCAATCAAAGTAATATCAAATTTATTCCCAAAGCTAGAGATCCTAGGATACTTACCAATTAGAAACTGATAACCTTGCTTAATGTTTCTTATAATATTCTTACCAAATCCCTTTCCAACCATGTTTGGATCATCTTACTTGCCATTGTTAGGTGAGAACAAATAAGATCCATTAGATGGTGATATATTTTGGAAAACATTATTACGGTTTGGAAGGGCATGGCTTGGGATCACTCCTCTCTTCAGATAACTATTTTTATTAAATTGGACTTTGAAAAATCTTATGACAAGATCAAGTGGTAATTTATGATTTCCATGCTCAAGGCTCTCAACTTTGGCTCCTACTTCATTTATGTAGTGAAGACTTTGCCTCATGATGCCTTAACCTACCTCACTATTAATGGGAATTAAACTAAGGGGATTGAGTTTCAATGATATATTCATGAAGGTTGTCCCATTGTTCTGATGATTTATTTGTTATCGACTAAATCCTTGGGCTATCTCCTAGATTCCAAAGCTTCTTAAGAGCTAATTTGTGGCATTATTTTATCTCACTACACCTCTCATATCATCAATGGACACATTGAAAATGATACCTTCCTCATGATTGAATAATAATAGACCACTTTTAATGAAGCTATACATTGCCTTGACGTTTTCTATCTAGCTTCCGATTCTAGCCTTCAATGGAAGAAAACCTAGTGTTTTCATCAAAGCATGATGCTTATGCCTGAGTGGCTTCAGAAATATAATTGGCAATGGATTTATCAGGGGAAATGATTCAAGTTATTGGTCATCCTCTTTGCTTTTGATAGTTCATCATTCAAGCTTTGGTAGTATGTACTCAACATGATTGAAAGGAAGATTACATAGTTGATCACTAAGCCCCTATCTCTAGTAGGCAAGTTCTAGATTTACAATAAGATCCTGGATGCCACACATGTTTAGTATTCTTCCTTTTGGGCTCCCTATAAATCCTCTTATGATTTTATGGCTAAGCTCCTTATATATTTCCTCTGTGCTAGTTTCAATTGGGTTCAAGGTTTTCATTAGGTAGCCTGGGGCATTTTTTGCCTCCCTTGTGATAAAGGTGGCATGGGCATCATTGATACCTATTAGAAAAGTATGTCCTTGTGTGCAAAGTGGGTTGTTTGGTCTATTGAGGGCAATGAATATTAGAAAATTATTCTCAAACATTGTATCTCTTTGGGCTCTCCCTATGGTAAAAATAGTTACCAGAATATTGGCTTCCAATCCCTCCTCATCACTATCATGCCTACCAAGATTATTGGCTCATTTATGGTGAAAAGTACATGGAAGGATTTTGAAGTAGTCAAACCCCATTTGAAGTGGGTGGGGGATAGTTTTTACATAGGGCTATCTTTTAATGACCATAGTTTATGGTGGTCTCCTATACTTATTACTTCTTCCATTCCCATGGTTGAATTATTTGGTATTAAAGCTCTATGATTATTTCAAAAATGGATTCGCACTATCCATGATTTGGTTACCTCCAAAGATTAGACTCCATGGCTTGATTTAAAATTCAAGTTTAAATTAAATAATTTGGGCTTACCTTCTATTCTCTGCATTTAGTAATTTCTCCCTGATGTTATGTTGCATAAACCTAGCCTGCAACTTCCTAGGGCCTGGTGAAAAGACTAGATGTGGAACTATGATACACACTTTAAAAGATACTCTCTTAGGCTTCTTTATTTGTTTATGAATCTATTCTCTCTATATTTATACAACCTCAATAAGCAATGGGGCTTCCAATCCTCTTCCAGGACTTGGATCACCGTCTAGATCATGTATGGCACCCTGGCTTGGAGCCCAAGCTGGCTCATTTATTATGGTGTTTAATTTACCAAGGACACCCCCTCAGTGAGAGGATACTCCACCTCTACATTCCCCAACCCTCTTATCCAAATTTCAATCATCTACAATGTTTTAAACATCTATTTTGGTTTTATCCAAAAGCTTAATTTGGTTGGTGTTGGATTCACTCAGTATTTCAACCTTATCACTTTGAGCCTTTCTCTTGATGTCAGGTAATTTTTTGAGATTTTTATGATTGGATAACCTCTATTTCCTTTCTCTAGAAATTCTTTTGTGCTATCATCCTCTTTTAGCTTTAGAAATCTAGGAATAATGCTATGTTTAATCATGAGGCCTCATGAATTTTATTTTCTATTAATGAAAAGGTTGTTTTTATTTCATTGGTTTATTTTCAGATTCAAGCCCAAGTTGAGAAGATGGATCTGGACCTCAGCCACCTATAGGATATCCTCGACCTCCGAGGGAGTGCCCCTTGCACCATGAGCAAATTTTCACTAAATGGCTCACCCCACAGTTTACCACCACTTCCTCCCAAGAAGCGTAGAAGAAAAATTCAGTCACGAAGCAAGGGCCACTTTTCTCCTCGCCCTCCCTCAAGGGTGGTTGATGTTCTCATGGAAATTCTGATGTTGTTCCTTCATAGTGGTCTCTAGTGAACACTGTTATTTCTATGTAACCCACTAATGGTTGGCCTATCACTATTCATGATGACCCCATGAATGGCTAGAATGCTTCAAAGACACCCTGTACTTAATATGCTACTTTATGATTCTTTTTAATTGCTTTCATTACACTTTGACCGACTGATTTTATTGTTTTGATCTAAAACTATCATTCAACAAAAAGTTTGAACCATGCTTTATTTGACTACTTTACTTTATAACCTTCAATAATTATGTTTTTTTTTTTAATTAATATAATGTAATACATTTTAATAGTAAATATTGAAAAGAAGCAACAACAATTATACCCCACTTTCATGGAATTAGATCACACTTAAAATATACAGCATGATTCATCTTTTTAAATCGATCCATTTTATTCATGTGAAAAGGAAGTATAATGCAACAACTACTTTCATCAATGTTAATTGTATCATGAATCAATAATTGAGATTTGTGGACATCAAACAATGTTGAGAATTTATCTTCACCTCATAAACAAAGTTTAGAAACATAAGTATTATATCAATTATACATTTAAAAATGTGTAGCGAGTTTAGTGTTTAAGTTTATAAAAAACATGAAATCTCATTTGATTATTTTTCATGCTTATGAGATCATTAAAATATTTTCTGTAAGTTGGGGGTGTAAATGTTATTCGACGATGGAGAAATATTAATACTTCATCAGCGATAACTCTTATCGTATGATTCATTTCAATCACAGTCCATTGAGTTTGGAAATATACTTGTTTAGTTAATGAAGAACATGTTATCAAGTGTGCAGTAGGTTCAAGTTGTTTGTGTGAATTGTAGTTTCATTTACCTTCTGAATTTTCAGCATCCACTCTTCTTCTTTTTTATATTGAGTCTTGTTCTATAAATTGTTCTCTTTATTTTTGAATTTGTTATCATGTTTACATTATAAAATATGGAAAATTTGATGACGTACATTATAAAATGATAAAATATATATTATACAAATAACATTATATATGTTTTCCCTTTAATAATAATGTAAATACAAATTGCTATGATAGAACATAGGTATGAGACTGTTCAAATCCAACTAGTTATGTGTGATTGAATTCAAGTATGAGCTTGTTTAATGCTAAAAATAATATATTCAATATCGAATGGTAAGGTGTTAATACTTGGTCACTTCAAACTGGGTACATGTATAGTGTGGTCTGGCCGCTATTAACTAAAATTTTAATGTCCGAAATTTAGTATCCACTTAATTTTTTTGTAGAATTTTAATTATCTTTAAGAATTTTATATACATTTATATAAGCTGCATAGTTAAAAACATTTCAAATGATGTCTATACATGATTTAGTAATCTATTCATTAAGTATAGGGATCTACAAAACTCGTAGCACAGTTACATTTAATAAATTATTAGATGATCACATGTATACATTCTAGAAAAATTGAGAGAATTATTCATTTGATTCTTCTCAAATATTTATAAAGTTTGTAAAATTTTACAATGTATAATTAATGTAAGGCATGTTCATTCGGATGATCTAATAACATTGTAGTGTATATTATAAATAATTTTTCGTATTAGAATGAATGCTTTATAGAGTAATAAATACTTTTTGTTAAAAAACAAAAGAAAACCCACAATCTATGGAAACTTAAAAACAAGGCTTAGAAGTGCCCACCTTAGAACTATACACTATGTTTCTAAGGAAAGTCTTAAAGTTTCGAGGAAGGAAAGGGAGAAGAGGAAAAATAAAAAAATAAAAAAAATGATGAAAATATAAAAATGAATAATATAAATAATATAATTTTATGACTAATAATTAATATTATTTTTTTATTTTTTAATTAAATGGTGGTGGTGGTTATTGTGATCTATTATTGGCAGAGCAGGTATACTTTGGAAAGAAGAATTTAAAGTCGGAACGATAAACAAAACAGAACTATTCACTTTTTGCGGTTCCATGTTCAGGTGTTTTTTTTTTTGGGTTTAAGGTTGTTATTTTCTGGTTGGCGGTAGTGGTGGTCTATTACTGGCAGGTAGGTATATTTTGGAAAGGAAAACCTAAAACCTGGACGATAAAAAAATGTCATACAACTATTCATATTCAGGCTTAATAATATCACGGGTATTTCTTGATCTGTTTCAGACTGACCAACTTCAACAATTTAAACGAAACTTTAATGTAATTTAACAGCGCTTCTGCCGCTGCTGCCATGCCTGCTGAAAGCATCAGATTGAAACATGGGGTATACTGTACCATGGTGTCACGGGAAGCCGTAAGCGGTTTTACTTATTCTTGTCCTTTCGCATGGGAATTTGTAGGGTGTGGAATCGTATATACTGTCTGATATACCATATTGGTATCATGGTACTTGTAAAATGTAAGTTGTATACATTTATTTAGGGATTTTCATTTTTCAAATAAATAATATAAAAAATATGAACTTTTACTTAAAATATTATATATATTGAAAATAAATAAATATTATAATTAAAATAATAATATACATCATATTAAAAAATAATATGATATTCATAATTTTTAAAAAATAAATATCGTTTTCAAATTTGAATGTATTTTTGAAAAATTTACATCCTTTTGTAATATTTTATAAGTGGAAATATAAAAACACCAACTTCATTAAATAATTTGAGTTACAAACAATCACTCTTGTACAAATAATTGTAAGTTATACAACAACAATCTCAAACATATGAGGTTATATAATATTATAACTGATCCACTTACATTTTATTATATCCTATCTATTCAAAATTTAAACATTTGATTCCACCAAGTGTAATATTAAAAGGTAAACTCCTTTAATTGCCCGCACTTACAAAATTGAATGCAAATATATTTTCTAAGCCTCACCATTTCCTAAAAATTCAAAATTCAAATTATCTTGTTGAGTTACGATCTACCTATAAATAAATAAAAACTTTAGAGCAACAAAAGCTTGATTTGCAGAGTGATAGATTCGAATTTCCTTAATTTGGAAATAGATTTCAACATTTAAATAGCATTAAGTTTTTCATAGGATCACGTTTCAAGCAAGCAATTTGCGCTTTTCCACTAGCATACTAGTAAATGTTAATTATTTTTCTATCAAACCAAAACATTTTTTGAATTCAAGTTGTGTTATTCATTTACATTTGTCAACATTCAAATATTATTTACATAGTTGTTATTGATATGTTTTCTATTCATGTCGATGTATTATTTATAACTACAACACATTTCTATTTTTATGCCTCAATTTTTTCATAGCTTGTGCAAACACCCAAGAAATGTTCCCACAGATAGAAAGGGATTTCAACTTGTAATGGAAGATTGAACATTTATTGTGATATACACAAATACATGTTTAGATGGAAGATGATTTGAACTTGTGTTGGAAGAGTTAATAAAAAATGGTATGTACACTAATGTTTTTTGGATGGAAAATGATTTGAACTTGGGATGAAAGACTTAATAGTTTGCAGGGATGAAACATTACACTCATCTGTGCTTTCTATAACTAAAGCCACATCTATGTTATTTTTCTTTTTACGTTATTGTTATTATTGTTGTTGCTCGTATGTTCTAGGTGGCCCTCAAAGTATTCATTCATATACTAGTAAATGTTATTATTTTTGTATCAATCCATATTATTTTATGAATTCTATGGCCATATTGGAAGATGATTGTATCATTAATATAAAAGGAAGTGCCATATTGAAAGACATTTGTGTTCTTAATATGTAACTGCCATTTTCAAATATGTCTAGTGACCTTTTTTCCATTAATGTGGTGTGTTAATGTCCCTATGCATGCAATCTTCCAACTTATTCACTATGTTAGAGGGATGAAATGTTACTCACAACTAAACCCATAACATCAACATGTTTGTATTCACGTACGACTCAATATTTATTTGTATTTTAATGAAAGCCTTGGAGATTTCCATTCACATACTAATAAATGTTATTTTTTTTGTATTAAAATAAATTTTTATATGGAGATAAGACTTAACATTTTTTTATATGTGGAGGGAAGCTCTAAAAGTTTTCATTGATATATGAGCACATGTTGTTGACTTTGTATCAAAATTAAGGTTTTCATTCATTTAAAAGCAAATGTATTTTTTTTTATCAAACCAAATTATTTTCTAAATTCATGTTTTTATGTGCTTTATATTTGTGATGCATTATTGTTTCCTTGCATTAAATTATTGTATTGATCTTGTTCAGTGTGTCATGTTAAAATGTCACTCATTCGCAATAAATAAGAAATATAATGATGTAACCTAATGTCCTTTGATACAGGATGCATTATTTAACAAAGATTATATCCTTGGCATGTTAGATGGATGAAATGTTACCTACCTTGAACAACTTAAAAATGTTTAATGTGTTACTAAACATTTACGACTGTGTGGATGTAAGCCCTGAAGGTTTTCATTATTATTATTATTATTATTATTATTATTATTATTATTATTATTATTATTATATATATATATATATATATATATATATATATATATATATATATATATATATGCTTTCAATCCCATTCTAGTAAATGTTGACTCAAATGATTCAAATTAAAAAAAAATATGAATTTTTATTGTTGGGTTATTTATACATTCCTTTGAATTAATTTTGGTATGTTATTCATTCACTTTTTAAAAATTATAGGAATTCTTCGCCATAGTTGTTGTTCATATGTTGTTGAATATTTTATGTTATGTGGATGGAAGCCCTAAAGGTTTTAATTCACATGTAAATAAATGTTTTTGTTTTGTATCAAAATTTATAGTTTTCTAAATTCATGTTGGTGTGTTATTTATATATACAATGCATTTATATTTTCCTATTTGCAATGTTTAGATTATAAAATGATTTGACAAGTAAGGCCAAGGTTTGTGGCTCATTTCTTCAACAAATCTAGTGGGCTCACTTGAGAATGCAAACTTAAACACTTTTTTTTTAATTTAAAGTCATTTTATAGGCATGACCAATCATTGAGACCAATATTTTGAACAATTTTTAAATTTTTGACTAAATATAATTTTGAAATGAACATATTTTTTAGCATTGGCTTAAAATTTTGTGCACTAAGGAATGACATGAATTAAATATCTCTCATTAATATAAAATAAATAGTCATGTTGAAATATGAGTGTGTTTACAAGACTAAACATTTACTAGTATGTGGATGGAAGCCATGGATGTGTTCATTCACATACCAGTAAATGTTAATGTCTTTCTATCAAAATTAAGAATTTCATTAACATGCTAGTAAATGTTGAGACAGATGTATCAAACCATATCTTTTTTTGAAATCATGTTGTTGGTTATTCTTTCACAATTTAAATATTACAAATATTAATTTTACATAGTTATTGTTGATATGTTTTCCATTCTATTATTAATTAATTATATAATTTGTTTATTCTTGTAGTTCATCATGAGGAATGCCAAGAAGAAGACACAATTTGTTATAAGATGACCACATTAAACAATGAAGAATAGAGAAGTCAAATTTTTTGAATTTTTTGATGAAGACGCTGATGAAAAAGAGAAACCCACTACAAATCAAAGATAGAATAATGTTGTTATAGATGAACCCCTACCAACCATGCAAAGAAGGAAACCAACATAAATGTTACTACCATTGAGCATAATTCATTGCAATCATAATGGATAAATACTGATATGGAAAGTAAAATTTGATATGTGGATGGTAATTTTTACTTATTGAACATTGTAATAGTTAAGAGGAGCATGAAATCTAGTGCTTTATCTAATTGGCTGAAAGGAATTACAACTACTAACAAGAGGGGGCCACCCACTATTTTATCGACTATAGAAGAATGTGACGTGGTGTAGTGGTGTAAGAACTTAGCTAACATAGGGGATGGATTAGACATCTTGAATTTAAGTGCACACATTACCCACATATAAAAAACTTGGCCCAACCATTTCAGTGATGGGATCCCTAAAAAGTCATGGTGGAAAGGATTAAAAAATAGGCACCCTAATCTATCTATGAAAACAACAAAAAGGCTGGTCATAGATAGGATTTGATGCTAAGGATGTCCATATTGATAATTTTTAACGATGAATTGAGAAATTTGTATGTCAAAAACAATAATGGGCCACAAAAAATATGTCATTATGATGAGATGGTGTTGTAATATGGAATAAATTGTGGCATGCGAGTCATTACCAAAAATGGGCAAGGAGTATGCCATAAATAATTTTCAAGAGTAGAGAGTGGATCACTATTTTAGCATGTGTGAATGTAGATGGCCAAAGTATATCAGGATTATACCTCTTCAAATCAAAATGGTAATTACAAATTTTCATTTTAGGTCGTGAAACTGGTGCATGTATCATTTTCCAAGCTCATGCATGGGTGTTAAAATCATTATTTATTAACTAGCTGCATCATTTATACAAATCTATACTAGGAGTTTCACCTACAAATATACATCTTCTTGTATTTAATGGCCACAACATCCATTTTGCGGTTTCAATGATTGAAGAGTCTAAAAATTTGGGGATAGATATTCTGATGTTGTCTATACATACTAGCCACAAATTATAGCTATTGGATGTAAGTATGTTTAGTCTATTTAAGGCCTACTTCAGGAGTGAGAGGATGTCATGGATGAATACACATCGTGATTGCAAGATAAAGAAACAAGATCTAGCAACTTTGGGTAACAAATCATTGAATATGACACACACTCTTAGAAATATAATTTTCTGATTTATAAGGGCATTTATTTGGCCTTTAATCCTTAAGGCAATAGAGAATGACATGACTCTAAGTGTAGCTTTTCGTGTTGAAGAGGATGAAGTTAGTGTTATTGAAATTATAATGAGCTTGGTAGGGATAAATGAGGGAGACATTTAAGCTACTATAGAAGATGGATAAAATACAAAAAAATAATGTTATTGAATGTGAAAGCATAGAAAATGCAAAGGTGTTGAAGGTGAAGAGGTAATAAACATAAAAGGTGCCAGCCAAGAAACCCATGTTACTCATAGTCTGCAAACACAAATAGTTGAAGATGCATTTAATGTCCATTGTAATGAAATAGATGAAACATTCATATTAAAACAAGATATTTTATGTCTACCTAGACAAGTAAGCCCACCAGAATGGCTAAAAGAGGGAATAAAAAATCGTGGCCTTAATTTTGAATTAATGGGGTTTTACTTATTCTTGTCCTTTTGTATGGGAAGTTGTGTGGTGTGGAATCATGTATACTCTATGATATACTATAGTATCATGGTACTTTTAAAATGCAAATTGTACACAAAATTAGAAATAAATATTTGTTTCAATTTAAATTCAAAAATAAAAATAAAAATTTGAAATAGAATTTTTTTAAAGTCTTCAAAAAATTTAGATATAGTTTGCAAGGTAGTGTATAACATATAATATTTAGATGTATATACCTTATATTTATGAGATTTGAACTTGTGACATCCTTTCAAGAATATAAATTATTCATCATTAAACTAACTTAAATAAATTGAAAATTTAATGATTAGAATTTATAGAGCTAAGATGGTTAATTTAATATTTAAGGAATAAACACAAATATGTATTTGAATAGAATAATAAGAATGTGGTCACCACAAGTTACAACGATAACATATTTCAATTCTATAAAACAATTATTACCCCATTAATAAAAAAATCAAGAATGGTCTGAAGCCTCTTTCTTTCTACTAAACATTCTTAATATATCTTTAAAAATTCATAAAGTAGCATTTCGTAGGTTGATAAGCTCTTGATAATATTAAAGGAAGGGGACTAATTATTAGATAGGATCCAATAGTTGTGATAGTAATTGTGACCTTTTTCACTTATTAAAATTTATTAAAAATTATTTAATAATGTACAACAAAGTTACTTATACATTGTATTAATGGATTTTCATTTTTTAGATAAATAATATTAAAAATATGAACTTTTACTTAAAATATTATATACATATAAAAATAAATAAACATTTCAATTAAAATAATAATATACATTATTTTTAAAAAAAATGAATATGATATTCATAATCATTTTTTTAAAAAAATGAATATCATTTTCAAATTTGAATATACTTTTGAAAAATTTACATCCTTTTGTAATATTTTATATATGGAAATATAAAAACACCAACTTCATCAAATAATTTGAGTCAGAAAAAGTGACTCTTGTACATTTGATTGTAAATTATACATGAAAAATCTCAAACATATGAGGTTATATAATATTATCACTAGTGTACTTACATTTTATTATATCTTATCTATTCAAAAGTTAAACATTTGACTTCACCAACTACAACATTAAAAGGTAAACTCCTCCTTTAATTTCCTACACCTACAAAATTGAACGCAAATATATTTTTTAAGCCTCGTCATTCCTTGAAAATTTAAAATTCAAATTGTCTTTTTGAGATATAGTCTGTCTATAAATGAAAAAAAAATTTGGAGCAACAAAAGATTGACTTGTAGAGAGTGTCAGATTTGAATTTCCTTAATTTGGAAGTATACTTCAACATTTAAGTAGCATTAAGTTTTTCATAGGATCATGTTCTAGGAAAGCAGTCTACACTTTTCCATTGATATAACAATAACTGTTAATTGTTTTTCTATCAAACCAAAATATTTTTTGAATTAAATTTGTGTCATTCATTTGCATTTATCATCACAATATATATTTTTTATGTAATTATTTTTTATATGTTTTATATTCATGTTATTGTGTTATTTATAATTGCAACACATTTTTATTTTCCTACCTCCAATTTTCCATGACTTCTGCAAGCATCCAATAAATCTTCCCACACATAATTGTGTGTTTGGATGGAAAGGGATTTGAACTTATCATGAAATATTGAACATTGAATATTATACACACAAATACATGTTTGGATGCAAAAAGATTTGAACTTGTGTTGGAAGACTTTAAAAAAAATGGTATGCACACAAATATTTTTTTGGATAAAAAAAGATTTGAACTTGAGATGGAAGACTTAACAATTTGGATGGATGAAATGTTACACACATGTGTTGCTTGTAACTAAAGTCATATTTATGTTCTTTTTCTTTTTGCATGCCTATTCGTGTAATTGTTATCGACATGTTCTTGGTGGCCTTCAAGGTATTCATTCGCATACTAGTAAATGTTATTATTTTTGTAACAACCCATATTATTTTATGAATTATATGGCAACGTTGGAAGATACTTGTTTCATTAATATGCAAGGAAGTGTCATGTTGGAAGATGTTTGTGTTCTTAATATGCAATGCTCATTTTTGAAAACTCTTGATAGTATTTTTCTATTAATGTGGCATGTTAATGTTGTTATACATGCCACCTTCAACTTGTTCACCATATTATAGGAATGAAATGTTACCCATAGATAAAACCCACATTGTTGACATGTTTTAATTCATATATGATTCAACATTTAGTGATATTTTAATGGAATCTTTGGAGGTTTTCAATCACATTCTAGTAAATGGTATTATTTTTGTATTAAACTAAATTGTTATGTGGATGGAAGACTTAACATTTATTGGTAAGTGGATGGAATCCTTGAAGGTTTTCATTCACATAGTAGTAAAGATTATTGTCTTTTTATCAAAATTATGATCTTCATTCAAATAAAAACAAATTTAATTATTTTTTAACCAAACCAATTTGTTTTCTGAACTCATGTTGTTATGTACTTTATATATATGATGCATTATTATTTCCCCACACTAAATTTGTATGTTAATCATGTCTAGTGTGTCATGTTAAAATGTGACTCATTTGTAGTAAATATGAGATGAACAATGATGTAACCCAATGGCCTTTGATATAGAATGCATTGTTTAATAGAGATTGTATATTCAACATGTTAGAGGGTTAAATGTTACCTGCCTTGAATAACTATAAATGTTTAATGTGTTACTAAGCATTTAAAACTACGTGGATGGAAGCCATGAAGGTTTTCATTCACATACTAATAAATATTATGGGTTTTGTATCAAAATTTATACTTTCATTCCCATTCTAATAAATTTTCTTGGTTTTGTATCAAAATTTATACTTTCATTCACATTAGATGTAAGCCCTAAAGGTTTTAATTCATATATGAATACATGTTATTGTATTTGTATCAATTTAGACTTTTATCAATTCATGTTGGTGTGTTATTTATATATATAACACATTTATACTTCCCTACCTATAATATTTATATTATATAGTGATTTGATAGTTAAGGCCAAAGTTTGTTGCTTCTTCCTTCATCCAATCTAGTGGGTTCACCTAAGAACATAGACTTAAACACTTATATTTTATTTTAAAGTCATTTTATAGGTGTGACCAATCATTGAGAGAATTATGTCGAACTATTTTTTAAAAATTGACTAATAATAATTTCTAAACGAACATATTTTTTAGCATTGGATTAAAAAATTGTGTACTAAGGCACAAAGCAAATTAAATATGAGTCATTAATATAAAATGAAGGGCCATGTTTAAATAAGAGCGTGTGTACAAGACTAAACATCTACTATTATGTGGATGGAATCCATGAAGGCGTTCATTCACATGCTAGTAAATGTTAATGTTTTTCTATCAAAATTAAGAATTTCATTAACATACCAGTAAATGTTGAATCAGATGTATCGAACCAAATCATTCTATAAAATCATATTATGATTTTCATATATTGTTGTGATTTCATGTTTTAGTATTATTCATTCACATTTTAAATATTATAAATATTCTTATCCATAGCTATTTTTGATATATTTTTCATTCTATTATTAATTAATTATATAATTTGCTGACTATTGTAGTTCAACATGAGGAATGTCAAGAAGAAGATATAATTTGTTATAAGATGACCATGTGCAATAATGAAGAATAGAGGAATCAAATTTATTAATTTTTCTGATGAAGAGGTTAACAAAAAATAACAACTCACTCCAAAACAAACATAGAATGAAGTTTTTGCAGATGAACCCACTCCAAAGCAAACATAGAATGAATTTGTTACAAACCAACCCCTACCTACCATGTAAAGAAGGAAACCAACATAAATGTTACCTCCATTGAGCATAAGTCATTGAAGTCAAAGTGGACAAATGATGACATGGAAATTAAAATGTGATATATGGATGATGATAATAGTTACTTGATGAATACCACAACAATAAAGTGGGGCATGAAACCTAGTACTTTGTCCAATTGTCTAAAAGGAATTATAATTACTAACAAGAGGGGGCCACCCACTATTTTATCACCTTTAAATAATGTAATATAGTGCAATGGTGCAAGGATTTAGATGACACGGGGCATGGGTTGGAAATATTGAATTTGATGTCAAACATTTCTCATATATGCAAAACCATGTCCAACCCTTTCAATGATGGGGTCCATGGCAATTCATAGTGGCAAGGAATAAAAAATAGGCACCTTGATTTATCTATGAGAATAAGGGAATGACTGGACATAGATAGGGTTGTGATGCTAAGGCCATCCATAGTGATAATTTTTATGATAAATTGAGAACTATGTATGTCAAAATATAATTATGGGCCACATAAAATATGGAATTATGATTAGATGAGGGTGTAAGATAGAATAAATTGTGGCATGTGAGTCATTACTAAGAAAAGGGCAAGGAGCACGCCACATATAATTTTGAAGAGTAGAAAATGGATCACTATTTTAGCATGTGTGAATGTAAATTCCTAGATTATCTCAGGGTTCTACCTCCTCAAATTAAAAAACCAATTACATAATTTCATTTTAGGTTGTGAACTAAGTGCATGTATCATTGCCCAAGCCCTTACATGGGTGACAAAAGAATTGTTTATAAAATGGCTACATCATTTGTCCATATCGATACTAGGAGGATTTTTTTGTAAAAATATACATATTATAATATTTAATGGGAAGGATATCCATGTTAAACTTGCAATGATTGAAGAGGCTAAGTTTTGGGGATAAACCAACTTACATTACCCACACATACTAGCCACAAATTGTAGCCATTGGATGTAAATGTGTTTGGTCTATTTAAGGCTTACTTCAAGATCAAGAGGATGTCATGATGAATAAACATCATGATTATGAAATAAAGAGTCAAGAAACAACCACTTTAGGCAGTAAATCACAGTCTCACTAGGCGTGCTAAAATGTAGAGTAGGAATCTAAAGCAAGTTAGTCCATGTATTAATAGTGAAAACTCAAAATAAGCATAAAGGACACAATATACTAAGCCAACTCCCTCATGGATTTTTTTAAATGAAATCTAAGAGTTATTGAAAGAAGGAATACAACCATCAAACCTTCCCAAGAGCATCCCTCCTCCAAGAGTGACTCAAAAACGTGATTTTCCCCTAATTTGGTACTCCAAGTATTTGTCAATGGTGAGTGGATTACTCATCCATCATCTTTCAATACACTAATGAATTAGTCTCATGTCTCTCTC
Source organism: Torreya grandis (assembly GCA_037957365.1). Taxonomy (NCBI): domain Eukaryota; kingdom Viridiplantae; phylum Streptophyta; class Pinopsida; order Cupressales; family Taxaceae; genus Torreya; species Torreya grandis. The sequence goes on from JARHVA010000096.1 coordinate 3,441,905, forward strand.
CAAATTTGTATTATAACCTTAGCTTATGAGAGATTAGAAAAGAAGAGGCATGGTATTGTATTTATAGCCTAATGATTTTACTTCAACCCAAGGTGAGTCAAGTTAGAGTTTAAACATGGAATAGGTTTAAACAAAATCTAGGTGAGTCAAATATAACCCTAATAGATTTAATAATTGTCAAGTAATTATGATTTTCAATGAATGGGCATGGGTTTCCAAAATAGATATTTTAGAATATTTTGGGATATTTTGAGATATTTTGACAACTCATAAAGGTAATGATGAAAGGCTAGGATATTTTGATTTTTGGAATTTATTTTTTTATATATTCATTAATTGTGCATGTATAATTAAACTAGGCATTTAATTTGGTTTAATTTTATTAAGCAAGTTTAATTAATTTTGTGCAATTCTTTGGAAATTAGTTGTTTACTTAATCAAACTGGTCAAAATGTCGATTTACTAAGTCATAATTTGACTGAAGTATAATTAGAAGAAGGTATTAGTTGTTTATAGATAAATACCCCATTTAGGACATTTTCAACATGAAATAACACACACACACGTGTCATGTGCCTCTGAATTAGAAGAATTTAATGGTCTAGAGCATCATTTTATATGGCCGTAATTGAATTAAAGTGATTCAATAAAAATAATAATCACATAAAATGCATTTCCCCATTCAAGTATACATTAGCCTAAATAGGCACTTGTATATAACAAACTTGACCCATTTAGCACATTTTAGTGATTTTGTCCCAAATTGTGCATTGTCACAGAATTTCGAGTAAGATTGATAATTTCAATACAATGGTGATAGGAATTGGATGTATACAAGATATAAGTGTGTTTGGTATATTTAAGGATTAATTAAAGAGTGATAGGATGTCATGATGAATACACATCATGATTATGAAATAAAAAGATAAGAACTAGCCACTTTGGGTAGTAAATCATTGAATATGGCATAAACTACTAGCAATATAAACTTTAGATTTATAAGGATAGGTATTTGGCCCTTAAATCTTGAGGCAATAGATAATGACATAAATCCAAGTGTATCATTCCATTTTTAAGAGAATGAAGTTAGTTTTGCTAAAAATATAATGAGGTTGGCATGGCTAAATTAGGGAGACATCAAAGCTACTATGCAAAAGATGGAGCAAATGCAACAAGATAATGTTGTTGAAGGTGAAAAGGTAGAAAATGAAAAAGGTGTTAAAGGAGATGAGGCAATAAATGAAAAATGTTTCAACCAATAAACTCATGTTATTCACAGTCAATAAGAAAAAATATTTGAAGATGCATTGAATGTCCCTTACAATAAAATGGATGCAACATTCATATTCAACCAAGACAGTTTATGTCTATCTACACAAGCCCAAAAATGGCTAAAGGAGGGAGCAAGAAATCTTGGCGTTAATTTTTAATTAATGGAATAAAATGTCTCTATGTCAATGCCATCACTGGTGCATTTGATCCCACTGAAGATAGTTCATTAATATGCACTAAGTGGAACCTATAAGATGAAATGATTGATTTAGATTCCAATGAATAAATAATATAAAATTCACTCTAAGATTTAGATTTTAGCCAAAAATAAACATCAATACCAAAATTTTTGAAGGTGCCAATGGAAAGGGTTGTAAATAAATCATGAAAAAATGCTGTTGAATTGAGTTAAAAATCATAAATACTCACATAAGATGAGTATTTGAAAAAAATTATAGAACAAGAGTCTTGCAAGAAGGATATTGAAGAATTGAAGTCAAGGAAGAAACCACAAGCCAAGGAAAGGAAATCCCTTAGGTAGGTTGAGATGGAAAGAAGGGAACAACAAAAAATTGTAAACAAAATCAAATGGAAAAAGAATGAGTAGGAGAAGATAAATACAAGGTAACAAAAGGAGAAAAACAAAGAGCATGATATAATGGATAAGGAATTAAATAAGGACATAAAATAGTTAGAGAGGTGACTATATTTAAGTAGTGAATTCAACCCTCTACTCGAACAACATCACATATTGAAATGCATGGTAAACATTGTATCCCCTCTTAACATGGAAACAAATCTCATTAAGGACTTAACCCTTAAAGGACCAACTGCAACTCCACTTTCTCGAAATACATGTGATAAAGGTCATGAATCAAATTTTCCATCTTGGATGGTGTGAATTTGTTTTAGATTAAATAAATCCATTATATTTATAGTTATTGATACAAGTGAAGTATATTCTACAATTATTATGTTCTATTATTGGAAATTATGTAACATTTAATGTAATGAAAAGTATTAAGTTTCTTATCTAATATAATGAAGTGTATTAAGTAATGTAATGAAAGTAAAAGATTTAAATTTGACTACATGATGTAATAAAATTTACTTGTTATCTATAATTCAACATGGAAATGGATAATATGCTTAATGATAATTTAAAAACCTTCACATGAAAGTGAAGTCCCCCATTGTTCTTCTCCACTCGTTACTTCAAAGTTTTTCATTATTACCCACAAATAAAAAACATCAAAAACACAGATAAACCATACAAGTAATAAAACATTGAATATTACAAACTTCACAAGCTTCACAAAAAAAATTGTACGAGCATTACAAACTTTGAAAACATAAATTATGTTAAAAAAACAAAATGTAATAGCATTACAAACTTTTCAAACATATATTATGTTGAGAAACATAATTTAAATAAACTAAAATTAGTATAATCTTCACAAACATAAAAAGTGTTAAGAAACACAATGCTTAATTTTTTTGCAAATGTTATAACTTTGAGTAGCCTAAATAGCATTCGCCCTTTAAAAAAATTCAACTTCTATCAAAAATATGAATGCATGAATATAGTAATTTAAAATATATCAACAATAATTTATCAATAATACATCATAATAATGGAAAATGTGAATGAATATCACAACAAAATATCAATAACACTAGAACATTGATATTCATTCAGAATGAAAAATGTGAATGAATATCAAAACAACATATCAATAACACAACAACAATATTTCACATAAGGATTTTGTTTGATACATCTAACTCAACATTTATTGGTATGTGAATGAAAATTTTAATCATATAAATTAGAATAGAAATTAAGTACTAGCAACAATGGATATTACCACTAACAGCTATATAAATTTATAAGAAAACATCTGATTAGGTAAGGCAAGTAAAGAGACTAAAAATAACAAATGAAATATACAAATCATACCTCAATCATGTAGCTTAGTATACATCTAAATAAAAATTATGTACTTGATAGACATATTAGATTGCTCGATGCTTGATTTATGTTGGATTTCCTTGTGTATACTCAAGACTTGGACAACATGAAGATAGATGAATGATAGTCACTTGACATGAGTCTAATTTGGCTTGATTTATTTTCAAGATTCAAGATGGATATTATATGAAGAATTAATTATTTATATAGGATAGGATGAGGAATTTCTAAGCAATTAAAAATTCCTTAGAAGACTCTAGAGAAGAACTCTCTAGAGAGTGCAAATAATGGTAGAAGTCTCTAGAGAATTTAGAGACTTATACAAAATGATAAGGATTGATAATGATGATTAGTGTGTGATTATATGGTGATTAACAATAGGATTTGTAAGATTAAGTGGGGGTAGGTGAAGGTAGGTAAGAGTGAATTTAGAATTCATAAATATTGGATAAGTGGGATTAGGTGATAAAATAGAGAGATAAGAAGATGATAATAAATGAACATGGGATGGGTGAATAAAGTTATAACATGATATGAATAAATATAGGTAATATTAGGACAAGTTCATAATATGATATTAAGATGAATTAAGGATTATGAAATGGAATTAGCATAGTGAAGAAGTGAGAAACAATTTAGGTAGACATTTTATCCCTCTTTGAAAGGGCATTATGATTGGAAGAAGTAATGGTATTTCAAAAAAGAAAGGGTCATGGATGTTGCTAATCTAGGATTGATGATTGAATGATGCCTCCTCAAGGGGACATGTGGGGATGAATGAGATAAATTGCCACTTGAAATAAATGAGGTGTGGGATGAGTGAATGGATAAGAAAATAGGAGGGGACGAGATGTGATAAATAAAATTGACAATAATAATGAGTTACAAATAGATGATGCCCCTATCAGGAGTGAAAATAATGATGTCATGATTATCAACATGTCCCAAATGGTAAATAATCGTAACAAAATAGCAATGAGAGCATGTCGACTATCTAAACAAGGATGCATGTCAAGAGAGTTGAAACCCTAAAAAGAGATGTTTGCTAATAATTTAATGAGTATGACTCAAAACATAGGTTGAATTGATGAAACAATGATAGGATAGGAAAAATATGTGATTCTAATTGCTAGGGGATGACAAGGGATGAATGGATGCATGTGGTTGAGTTGTCTTTATGTATTTTCAATGACTAAGCATTGCCTGCATATTCTAAAGAGAATTTAAGCCAATGTAGTTCTACATAAGAGGGAAGAATGAGGTTATGGACAAAAATAAATATGATTAGTATATGAAAGGGATATGTTGGATGTTATTGGTAGTAAAGGATGTGATGGAATGTTGACAATCAATGAGCTACGACATCAATGGCATGGACTATATTATGATGCCCCTAGAAAATACATACATAAAGGAGTGAAATATAATAATGTTATGGCCTTATATATTCCCCAATTAAGGGATGAAATCATAACATTTGAATGATGAGGTAGAACCATGAGATTTCAATGTATCTTAGGTAAGGACACATGTTTTGGAGAACTATGGGTCTTAGATTATATGATTCATTAATTGATTACTACTTCATATTGTATCTAAAGGTTTTAACTGATGTAGGAATTGATAATAAGGGATCACAATGAGTAAGGATTTGATAATATGTCATGGTTTGGATAGAGGAGTGGATAGTTGACTAGATTGATTTGAGTGTGAAATATTATGAAAGAGGAGATAACGAGGAGGATTGTGGCCAAGTTGACCTTAGACAACTCATGTTATTAAGTGTTGCCTACATAGTCTTAGAAGAGATCATGTTGATGTAGTTCTCCCTAATATGGAAGAATGATGAGAGAGGAATTTATATATTAGAGGATGATGATGATGGATTACTAGATATGTTAGTATTTATATGTATTAGATAGATGATTTAACTTAGATGTTTTATTTCATGATTTTATTGATAGTTGATTTGGGATGGTGTTGATTAGATAGATGATAATGATTGATTAGAGGATATTGATGTTGTTGATGTGATTGGATTAGACAATTAGATATGTGATTTATGAGAGGATATATATGTATATTGTATTCAAACATCCATCCATTTGTCATTATTGAGACAATTCATTGGTCATCATAGTTCAAGAAATCATTTTTAATGTAGTGTTAGGCATTGTGCACCATTATATGTTTATGACCATGATTATATTTTGCCAAAGTGAATGTTAGATGGACACAAAGACACAAATATTAAAAAAAAAGTGTACACTTAGAACGTGGCATAATGCACCATTGGTATAATGAACCAAGATGACATGTTTTCCATATGTTCTTGTACAAAGATGATAAAACACAAAATGATAAGGCAAAAAGTCATACAAATATATGTATAAACCACTTAACTAAAGACATTGATTTGAATAGTTACAAACATGCAAACAAACATAGACAAAATAAATTATAACAAATTAAACATCATCAAAGAACACACAAGTATCTACATGCAATACTTATGTGATCAATGTCTTGTCTATTATCCTGATGAAAGGCATATGGGATGAGTGACCAGGTTATGATGCAATGTGATAATGATATTAGGAATGAGGTTAAATTAGATGGATGATTGCAAGTATTTGTTGGATAAGGATGGACAATCTTTCATTGATTAAAGTTTTGACTATATTTAAACAAGGTTTGATTGAGAAAATCTAAATTAAGTATAGGAGCTAGTGTGATTAAGATGGGGTGGGGTAATGTAATCCCAAGTTTGACTTATTTTGACTTGGATGGGGAGACTAAATCTTGTAATTTGATGGATGTTAGGTTTATAAACTTGTAAATATGTGTTATGATTAATCCATCATTGACTAAATTTTTAATTGATAAGACTAGCTCAATTACATAATTAGAAAAGATTTGTTCAAGTTTGAATGGGTTGACAATGATAGGGCGATAATGTGATCTAATAGTGAGATTAACTTATGCAAAAGGGGTGAATATTATTTAACCATTGATAAATATTATTAAATTGTGATGGGTGATAAGAGATGAGTTGGACTAAGTCTTAGAAGGTTGAAATGGGACGTTAATGATGTAGTGATTATCATGATGTGAATTTGGACTAGGATCAAGATTTTGGATGGCTTAAGACATAAGACAAGATGACTGGGATGTTTCTAATTTTTAAATTTTATGATTTTTTTGGATTTTTATTTTTTTGGATATTTTTGTGTTTTAGGCTTTTTAGATATGTATGTACAAACAAGGGGGTTATTAGCAAAGGGAAAACCAAGCCTAATAACTAGGATGGGGAATGATGGTGAATGTAATGATGAAATGATTTGGATTATGATAAAAAGGGATGAAGTATAGTGAGGAATGGACTATGGATCTCCAAAGACCATATCACATGGTAATCGAATGTCTATTCACCTAAATACCACTTGGATTATATGCCAAGATGTTCCTAAAACAAGTTTCAATATGTCTTCCACTCCCTTATAGAGGTCAAGATGGGAATAAAGGACATACATAATAGGGTGACAAATAGAATGGCGCATGATGTGTAGGATCGGGTAGGGAACAATAGACATATGGATAAGATAGATAAGGATGACTCATATGGCGTTGGAAAGGGTTTTTAGGATATGACTATAGGGATGAAGTTCATTTTTCCCCCAAGTGTTGAGGTACCTCCAAATAAAAAATTATTTACATATGATGCTAGAAACCATTTTTCATATTGATACTTGACCAAGGAGCTAAAAATTGGTTTTCACCTTTGGACAAATGATTATTTATTATTATTTTTCATTTGTTTGAAATTTGTATTTTCTGATGATATCTCAATTTATTGGAGATGCACAAGATATAGTGATGTCAATACTTTCCTATACTTCAACCAACACCAGTTCTAGGTAGTTGTGCTTTTAGGACTATGATGTCAATGCAATTTTCACTGATGCCATGGTGACCTTTGTTGACTCTTGATTTTTATTCCTCTAAACGTCTCAACCAAGAATATTCATAGCCGCTATGAGAAATATTTTTTCTTAGAAATTTGATGTATGGTATGGATGGGATTAGTTCTTGGATTTGATGGAGGTATATTGGACTTGGATGGATGATGTGATCAGGATAGGAGGTGTAGTTATCAGGATATTGAAAATTAGGATTGAAAATTAGGATTGATAGGAGATGTTGGATGTATTGTTCTCCTTATATGCCATATGACAAGAGATATTAATGGATCTAAGATTTTTTGACTTTTTTTGTTCTTTAATCTAAATACTAGAAGGATTATTAGCCACATTGATATTATTTTTGTTATTGGTTTGTTGATTTATTGATTTTTGCAATTAACTGCCCCTGGTGCCTTAAAGACAATTTCACTAGAGGAATTTAAGTTTTGAATTTGATAATAATTATTTTAAATTTGATGATCCCTTAGCACCTCAATGAGGCTTTCACTAAGGGAAGATGTTTTTTGACTTGGCCAATGATTTGATTGATTTTGATTTTTCCATTATGTAATCAAAGATGACTTTTTGATTATGTTTGATGGACTAAATACTCTCTTAGATCCTTGTAGTTTATACACATTATATGTTGCTTAGACAATATTCCAATGATGTATGCTTTTTTTTGTTCCAAATAAGAGGTGTAATAAAGTGTTTGTGGATGGGGTGAAAGGATTAGTGATGGATGAAGATAAATGGGATGGATTGGGTATATATTGATAAGTGGATATTAGGTAGCATGATCCTTATATAGGTTCCCAAAGATTTAATTTCAATGTTGGAGAAAGCATCTTAAGGATTCAAAAGAGGATCACTAAGGCTCTCTATAGAAAATGCATCTGAAGCTATATCAAATTCACTTTAATAACTATTGGGACTATTCATACATAGGTAAAAATAAATTCTAAATTGAAAAATATGTGACAAAGCTTTCACAAATGTAAAATCTCATATTTTTTTGTTGGGATACAAAATATTTTACAAAATATTTTGTGATTTGGTTCCACGGGTCTAACTTCCCAAACCACCTAATAAAATAATCCATAATTTATTTGATACTAACTATAATAACTATGGGGGTGTCACATAAAGTGATGTATGCCCTGAACATTATTTTTAATGTAAAAAACATAATAAATAAACACACCTAGATCAAATATACAACAAACCCCCCCTTTATCCAAAAGGGTATAGATGATGAAGATCTAGAGTTATGACTATGAAGTCATCAATTAATATCTACTACTTCTACAAGCTAACACACTATACATCATAGTACTCATCAAACTATGGTTGATGAAAATGATCATGGCCTGCTCATCCCCTTTAACCATACCATACTATAGTAGAACATGATCAAGCATGTCCAACTACATTGACCCATAAAAAGTCTCACATAGAAACTCATCCAAGTGATCCTCCAGTACTCTATATGTCACATCTCTCATATGCCCAATAATCACTAACATCACACGCATGTCTTTACTCAAAACTCAAAATGCTATAAAATCTAATGTTAACTCATATAACCACCGATGACTGATCAAAGGAAACTATTCAAAATCTTCCCCTATCAGGCAAGAGGTGAGAAGTTATGAAACATAAAAACAAATTCAAACTACTTTGTCTGCTCCTCAATAATCATATCAACACATTGAAAAAAAATCAAAATTGAAAGCGAGTACACAAACCAAAAATTAATATCCTATCAGTGAACCCATACTCTAAGCAAATATATAAATAGAGAAGGTAAATTATCCTCTAGCTTTTGTGGATCCTCCAACCTCTAATTGGCTCTATTTAACTAGTCAGATCCTTAGGGACCTGTAGATGTTGAAATGTAACACCATCATCACCAACAACATAAGTGGTGGGACACATTATTATAATCTTTATTTTATGTATACAAAACATATTTACCATTTTGAGAAAAACTTGGGGTGTCAAACTCCAGCAAAAATGCACCTAATTTCATTACAATGCATAGTTTACTCAAAATATGTAAAAAACACATTTATGCATGCCAGAATAAAACATTTCCATGAAAAATGAGTGGTCATATGAATAATTTTTCCATCGTATGTAGAATATTTGATAATTTGAAATTTTGCTCCTTTGTCAAGCTAAGCAGACCCCCCCCCTCAATGCTAATTCAGAAAATTTTCCTAGTTTATGGTGATTAAAATAGCATATCAAGACATTATGGACCCTCCTTGTTTATAATCATTGAAAATCTATTTGAGTTTGGTTTCCAAAAAGGTAACTTTGATAAAATAATATGACACTGTGTTCAAGATATGATAAAAATGGTCATGGTAGGTGTAGAGTTTCCTAGTTTTCACAATTAATTCAAATAACCCCTTTGCAAAAAAAAAATTCTTGGAACTTTAGAGGGTTGAACCCTTGACCTCACTTATGATAAATACTTGTAAAATTTTATATGACCAATTCTACTACAATGATTATTGAAAATTGGTGGGCATATTTTCAACATAACCAGAAGTTATTTGATTGTTAAAAAACAAGATTTTGACCATATAAAATTATTTTTTTTACCTTTCATGTAAAAAAATTTACTGCATCTTTTCCTTTTTCTCTTCTCTTGTGGGGCTGAGTAAAAATCTTAGAATAAATTTAGGTTATATCAAAAAAAATTGCCAACACCCATGGTTGTGTTACCATACAACTACACCTCTCTTCCACAAAATTGAAAATATTGAGAATGTGATTGTCCTCATACATGTGTGCTATTAATCCTACTTCAATTATTTATTACCAATCAGGTCATACCATCATACAAATCTAGATAGTGCTTTCTCTCTTCAAATGTTAAACTCTATTGGTTGTGTTACCATTACTTTTTAGGTATGTAGTCCGTGAAAATATTGAATTAAAAATAATGTTTATCCCATATAGAAAACTAAAATTAAAAACTTTGGTCTGTTAATCAAATCCAATTTGAAGAATTCCTAGTTTTGTGCTCCATAGATAAATAAAAAAGAAGAAAATGAATTCACATGATTCAAGACTGAAAACTTGATGAGGAATATAAGAGTGAGGGTGAGAATAGAAGTAAGTTCAGATGCATCAAATATTATATATTATTCTTTATCTTTAGTAAATTTATGAAGGATTTGATAGAATTAATAGATAAAAAAACATCTCAACCATTCTAATAAAAAAGAAGGTAGATATTTTAGAATTTGCAGCCTGTATATTGGCGAATTCATGTCATAAATGCCTCAAGAAAGTCCAAGTTGTTTGAATGGTATTTGAAATATACAATCTCAACATTTTATTTCTTCTTCCATTTTCATATTCATGGCTTCCTCTAAAACATGGCTCTGATACCATTATTGGGACCATTCATACTTAGATAAAAATAAATTCCACAACGCAAAATATGTGACAAAGCTTTCACAAAGGTAAAATCTCATATTTTTTATTGTAATACAAAATCTTTTAAATAATCTTTTATAATTTGGTTTAACGGGTCTAACTACCCAAACCACTTAATAAACTAACCCATGATTTATTAAATACTAACCATACTAACTATGGGGGTGTCACATAAAGTGATACATGCCCTAAACATTACTTTTAATATAAGAAACATAATAAATAAAACACTTGTATCAAATATCCAACAATAACTGAAAATTGACAAGGAATATTAAAAATTTGAAATGACTTCATCATCCTAGCATAAATCAAGAGACATGCCTTGTTGTTTGTTGACATTTAAATTAAAGGTATCCTCAAAGAGGTAGGTATTAACATGTTCTTTGACATTTATAAGGGATAATAATTATGACATGGAATCTGACATGAATTCAGATGCTAATGTTTGATATGATCCTAATGTGAATGATAATGATGTTGACTCTGATGCTGACTTTGAAAAAGATGTGGATGACATTGAGGATGTGATGTTGTTGATAGATGATAATTTGATTTTGGCTTTTAGGAGGGCTTATTGGATAGTGTTATTATCTACAAATACATTATTCAAACTCAGTTTAGTGATGGAGGCTTTAGGATGGAGGTAATTTATGAAATGAGGGATACGATATAATGGATGAAAGGTATATGGTTAGTGGATGATGGATTTGTTGTATTGGCCTTGGTTTGGAAGGGGAAGAGTTTGATCATGATTAAGATTTTAATCTTGGCATATCCCATCTTGTTCACTTTCATATAATGATTCATCTATTCTATTATCTATTTTGATGTCACTACAGTTGACTAGATCTTGGACATAATATTTAAAAGTGTGACATCGATTAATGAAACTCCACTGGGTTCTATGGTATTTATAATATTGGTATTCTCTATACCAATATGGATTAGGCTTGGTTGGATCAAAATGCTTGGGATGTGGATAGATGATCGTGTCTACAATAACTAGTTGATAAAATATGGCTTCCAATTATATAAGGAGATCAATATATTATCTCTCTACTCAAATTGCCTTAGATGTGGAATAGTTGGACTCAAAATTAGATAATTTCTCAATTTATAATAACTCTATTATATAGTGGTTCTAAGATATTTGAAGTGGCTTATGGGATGAATTGGTATTGGATGAGGTTTCCAAGATAGATTTCAAGTTACTAGTATGATGGGTAATGTCCTGAATGGTGGGAAGAAGGTTTTACTATGATATATTGGCACAAATACTATCATTAGACTGATGTTGATGGGGAAGGATGGGGGATTCTTGCTTATAAGGTAATTTGGGTTTATTAGGTCAAATTTTTAGGAAGTTGAGCACTCATTTATAGGAGCTACAAAAGGAACACATATTTATTGGCAAAGAGATGTTTCTCAAGTAGGGTGACATCCAAATATATTTTGGAGGCCATGGAGTAAGATGGGATAAATCACTAGTTGACAAAGGCTTACTTCTAGTTTGATTTCAAATTTGACTTACTGATTATGAGATGTATTATGATATGTGATATGTGTCAAGTGGATGTACTTGAGCCAATTTATTTAGGATGTGCACAAGATAAACTTTTAATGATTAGACTTGATTTATGTTTTGAAAATGAGCTAAGAAAATATCTAGGATTTGGCTAAGATAGGGGCTAGGTTTGACTATCCAAAGATATGTGACTAGTTCATAAATGTCATTTGACATGATTGACTTGATTTTATTTAGAGTAGTTCAAGTGATTAAGTGATGTGCTCATGTTGGGATTGAATGACTTGGTTTTATGAGATTAGACTAATTAGATGATAATATTTGATTTGGTGTATGACTCAAAATTGACTAATTTTAGACATAATAAAGATTTATGATGGTGACCCTAACATATGAATGAATTATTTCCAATGTATACTAAGGTGAGTATATCGTAGACTTGATGAGTATAGATATCTAAAAGTTTAGGATATAGGGGATGTTTTTTGATAAGGAAGATTATGGGATGGGAATTTTACTTGTGGGGAGTTAAGCTAATGTTATTAGACTAAGGTATGCAAAGGGAACTGAGGACTAGGGGATGTTAATTGAATATGATTGTAACCAACTTAAGAGGGGATGCATAGGTTTATGTGGACTAATTTTGTGGGAATATATGTGTGGAATAGGTGAGTGATGGATTAAGATTTCATTTTAGTTGATTGATATTATGTGAAATAAGATTCAGGTTTTGATGGGATGTGACCTTGATTAAAAAAGATGTTTATAGGATTTGAGCTAGTATGATAGGTTTAAACAATAATAGGGTATTATTTCATAAATCTCAACTAGGTTAGACAAGATTGATTTGTATGGAAAATAAGTGTTGGATTCAGACTGATAGAATGGTGGGTGCTAGTAAGGTATTGATAGGTGCTAGGTTCAAATAATCAAAATTATAGGGTAGTAATGAGTACTAAATTCAAACTAGCAAAATGATAGGTTTATGATGGGTGCTAGTTTTGAAGTAAAAGAATGATGTTATATAAGGTGATAAGTGCTAGGATTTAAACCAACATAATGGCATGATGCTATTACAATAATGATGGATGCCTAAATGAGAATAATGATGGCTTGATGATGAATTTTAAAATGGGTAGAGTAATGGGTTACTAGCAAAGGGATGACAGGTGTTGAAATTTGCATGGTGACAAGTTGATATAAATATAATGATGCGATAAGAGTTTAACTAAGGGAATGTATCCCTACTAAAAGACTAGCTCAATGTAATTATTTTAAATAATTTTTCTCAAGGTAGACAAGGGTGACAATGATAGGATGTATGTTTCTTATAGCTACTAGAATGTAAGGGAGTTCTATGGAATAAGACTATGTTTGGAAGGTTTTGACTAACAGAATGAATATACCTTGATTTAGTCAAGAGGGAGATGACTTTAAGGCAAGCTTAGGTAAAAATAAAATGAATGATGATGAAGGATTTCTTAAATGTGATAATGGATGATAGAATATGAGATAAGGATGGGGTTTTTGACTAAATATGGATTATTAAGGTATGATTAGATACAGTGAATGATGATATGTTTAACTTAGATGATTGAAATGATGATGATCAATGTAATGAATGTAAAATTAACCATGTTGATCATAAGGAAAAGTTTTGATTAATTTTGGTGTGTATGTAGGTTTAGGTGTTGAGCATTGTTCTTATTGTTTAAGTTTGGCATTAATGTTTTCATTCATGTCAAATGTTCTTAAAAAATTTGTTCATGAGGTCACTGAAGAATGTTCTTGTTTACAACATCATTAATAATTATGAAATTATTTGAGGAGCATGCAAGGCATGTGAGCAAGGTGTAGAAGCATCAAGGAGTGTTTCAAGGCCAATTGTCAAGTTTCAAGTGCTTGATAAGCCTAGTCATGACACTAGTCATGGCATGTAAAGTCCTAGTAAGAAGGTTTGAGCATGGTGACTTGGTGAGATAAGTACACACAGACATGTGTAGTTGTATAAGGTTTATTGAGAATGCATATGAGGTATTGAATAGTTTCAAGGGAAGCTTACATGGGTAATACCTTAAGTCAAAGTCTATAACTAGACCATTTCTAGACCCTACCTAGCCTATTGAGGCATCATGATTTGTGTCAAGGCATATTAAGAATGTTTGACATTGTTTGAGCATGAGCTATGTTTTTTGATAATGTACATAAGGTGGAGTGCACATGGAAAGAGGCATGAAGGTCAGTTTTAAGGCCTAATGTGATTTGTAGGTCAAGGTCTAAGCAAGTAAAGAGAGAGAGTATGGCCTAATAGGGTATGAGGCTATGTTTCCAAGGCTATCATAGATAAGTGATTGTTTTAAGAGGTATGATATGATTTTTAAATAATTTTCACAAAGTTTGAGGTCATGGTTTATAAGATAAGGCATGAAAAATGGTTTTAAGGTCTCTCATGTGCACAAAATGAATAATTCTCAACCCGAGAAAGACATCCATGTGTTCATTAGCATGTGTAACCTCTACATGATAACTTAATCTATTAAGGAGAGATGGGGAAGGGTTATAGAAAATATTTCTAGGCATTAGTTCTATAAATGAAGGGCAATCATTTATGAATAATACTTAACACCAGAAATAGTGTTAACCCTCTCCAAAACCCTAACAATGACCTAATGTGAAATATATTGATAAAAATAGCCCATAATGGTCTCAAATTACTATAAAAACTATTTGGGCTTGTATTATACTCTCTCAGGCATCTCAAAGTGTGACTGGTTTGTAAGGTGAGTGACTAGATCCCATAGGTAAGGCCTTGTTTCTTTGAGATTTGTTGTAGCAGTCAGAGTTAACCAAGTCAAAGTTGTTAAATGGATGGAGGAAAATTTTTTAGACTTGTATTTTGTGTCTATGAAAATTTATAGATAGTTTCTATCCCTCAAGTGTGCTAAACTAGTCATCCAATTTGACCAATCACTAACAAACCTATTGATAGAAATAGTGAAAAACTAAGGAAATAGTGAAATGTTGATTAGGGATGTGTTATCATGGAATAGGGATGAATAAAAGTGCATGAATACATTTTTAAATACATGTTAATATTGGATATAATTTTTGGAGATCATTGCATATAAGAAAAGTTGCTCATAAGATTGACTTGCCTAGCTCAATGAGGTTTGTGTATAGTGAGGCCACAAGATTACTTTAAAAGACCAATATTGCCATTTGACCATATTATATTTATTTATAATATTGGTATAATTATCTCATAAATAAATCTACATGCATTTTAAGTCTTTTATTGTGTTCTTTTAGGTGTCACAAGTTTAAGTTTCCACGACTGTGTTTTAAGGCTAGCTAGCAATTCTAAGTGGGCTATTTGCAGAGAAGAGTTTGCATCCTTTTGCCATGAGTTATGAATTGAAAAGTATATTTTGATGACCCTAAGGTCATATATATTTTTAATATGTGATTTATTTCCATATTTGGTTATTTAATTTGTGTTTAATCTTTAAGAGTTCAAAATAGAATTTCTAAGTATGTAAAGCCCTGATTATGAACAGTAAAAATGGTGTACTTCAAGTGGTGATTGGAATTTAAAGATGTAATGGAGACTATATGAGATTATAAAGTTTATATTTTAGTTACATAATGTTTTCCTTTCATTTATTAATTTTTAAAGTGCTCCAAGAATATCAAAGTATAATGTGTGCTAATGAAGGCCTAATTAAATTATGTTTCCTTAAGGCCTAAAAGAGGTTTTAGTCCTATATGATATGACTAACGTATTGTAATTTTTGATTCATGTTTTTTGAATATCCTAAGATATATTTAATTTAAAATATAAATGGTCAATTGTGTATGGTCGACCAAGAGGTGTACAAGCAAGAGCCTAGTATATGAATAAGGCCTAATTGATAAGTTAGCATGTGAGTGAGTTGAAGTGAAGGATATAATAATTTGGTGAGTATAAATAGGTCTTTTACACCACCTTAATATAATATATAACATATTATTAATATTTTACAAAGTTTCTAATTATGAAAATCAAGGTCACATGACCTAATCAAGTCAATAAGAGGGCTGAAGATGCCTAGAAGGTAGTTTGAGAGGGATTAGAGTGTGTAGATATGAAGAGGTGGTCATCATGTGTTGGTTGATTAACATATTTTTATGAATATGATCAAATTAATCAGGTGGATGAGTTGGTTTTGAGTCATCTAAGGGGTTGGTGCCTCCTTAAAAGTGGGTGCTTGCTAAAGCCTAGTCAAGTGGGTTCTTGGCTAGTTGGGGTTGGTGTTCCATGTGGAGTTGGTGCTTCAATAAATATTATCTTTTTGAATTATATGACTATAGTCCATTTTCATTGATTAGTGGGTTTTTTTTCCCTTTGAGGGTTTCCCACTCATATGAATGTTTCTTGTGTTATGCTCATGTGAATGACTTTTTATGCATTGTTATATCTTTGTATTGCTTGGATGGTTCAAGGAATATTAAATTATATTTGAAATAAAGTCTTAAAGTGACTAATTCACCCCCCCCCTCTCAGCTATTATGTTTCCAATATTAATGTCTTCAAATAATATGGGTCTCAACAACACACAAATAATTTAGCAATAAATCCATAAACCTAATTCTAGTGACTAACGTAAGAGTGTGACTCGATACCTAACCCACCGAATAATCATGATGAGATGTTCCTATATTAGTGTCACCCAAACCTATCTTTCCATCTCTATCTGGTGAGTGATTTCCAAGAATGTTTTGTTTCCCTAACTTAGATGTCTATTGTCATTCAGGGGTCTTAATCTAGATATTAGAGGTTATCTAAGGAAGTCCTCTAAACACCTTGTGGTATGTGGATCCTGAGTTAGTTTAGGGTGTTGTCTGAAGCTTGAGTATTTAGAGTGTTAGCTTCTCACCTCAAGAACCTCTTTATGGGGAATCTCATTTTGTTCGAATAACATTTATCCTTGATATTTATACTTTGCCAAAACATAGATTGCGGTCTTGTGCATGGAGATAAAATTTATATACAATAAAAAATACAAGAGATCTATAAGTCAATCCTAATTCAGAGAAGAGAGATCCTACTTACAACTTCTAATTTGGGATATATTAGATAATCAACAACATGACCAAGATGGGGATCTTCTAGACTTGATTAGGGGATCTCTTATCACAATAACCTTGTTAGGGAGGGTTTCAAAGCCTCCAATCTAAGAAAAACCATGTAAAACCCCTAAGGGGGTCCTAAGTCTTCATTTTCACTAAACTAATGACAAGTAAAGCAAAAGCCTAATCTAGTGATCACCAAAGCATGTGTCAAAAAATGGGGTTAGTAAACATAAAACTAAACATGCATAAGAGAATCCTATTTAATTAATGTTTAGGTAATACATTAATACATGGAGAGAAGGAGTAATATTACTCAAAAGCCATTACTTATGCTACTTATATTTAATAAAGAGAAGAACAAAGTTAGAGATACTTACCTGAATTGATGAACCTATTTAGACTCAATCTCTCTCTTGGCCAAAGGTGCTTCGTAAGAGGTTGTTGTGGTTTGTAAGGATCACTAAGAAAGGCCAAAGCATCCAAGACTTATCCACAAGACTAGATTCTCTAAGTAAAATCCTAAGCTAAGACTCCTCAAGTAGAATGGTGGAAGAGCATATTGTAAAGAAGTGCAAATGAATAATAAATAGTATCTATATCTCTATATTTATAAATGATTAAAATGAATGAGTATATATATGCATATCTAACCCTACAAAAGTTATGGTGATAGTTTCAACCTAGTTGACCTAGTAGTGTTTTAACACTATTAAAAATGTATTAGGTCTACTGTGTGGGTTGATGACAAAACAAATAGGGTTGACCCAACCAACCTAGTCTTAAGTCTATTGATAGTAGAATTAGGCTAGGGAAAGTCTAGATGTAAATGGTAAATGACTGGAAAAATGTGTAAAGAGGAGACTAAGATTAGGTAAATGGTATTTAGGAGACAATTATGTGGACATCAAGTGGAAAAATAATCAATAATCATATATAGCACCAATAGTCTATGCACGCCTTTCTCAATACACCCCTTAAGGCATGCATTCATAGAGATTGAGACTCGATAGGTTCCTAAAAGATAGAAAGCATCAATAATTGAGAAATGTTTAAAAATATTATGCATATACATATGCCCCACTCTAATCTCATCATGTGTCACCTAGGTCTAGCATAGGATGGTGCTTTGAGAAAAGAACATGATGACACATAACGTTGATGCTAAAAAAAGTTGTAATATTTTAAAGCATAAAATAGCTAAAAGTAAATGATAAAAAATAAATAACTAAAAATTAAAAGTGATGTGTACCTTGACTTACCTTTATAATTGGATTTTTATCATCTATGTTTATAGTTTTTATTGTAGAGGTCACAGAGACTACTTTTGACAAACCCAAGAATGCAAAACTAAAGAGAAAAAATAAACAAATGTAAGAAAGAAATGATAACTGGTTCTATGTGGATGGGATGTACTTGTAAATTTGGCAAGTTGTGGTGATAAGTGTTATTTTAGACCAAATGACCAAGTTAAAAATAATAATAAATCAGGTAACCAAAAATCCAAGGCTACTAAAGATCGACAAACTCAAACAAGTAGTCTTTAAGTAAGAATGAAAACTCACCAAGTCAAACCAAGGATACATGGTAAAAAAGGATGGTAATCAAACATCAATTGGAAAGTATTATTAATACTTAAGAAAAAATGGTTAAGTGAAAAAAAATGGAAAACAAATGGTAAAACAATATTGATAGGTTATCATTAACACTCCTTATCTCAATCATCAATGGAAAAAGGTACATGAAAGGGAAAATAGAGTCAGGTGTCCACAAAAAGGATAGTACAACAATGACAAATGATAAAAAAAAATCAAAACAAGTTTATAAATGTAAACCATGGTGAAAATAAAGTAATCCTAGTCACTCAAACATGTTATTTTTTTCTTAAGATAGATAAAATTGAAACAAAGTAGTGTTAGCATGTTTTTAATATGTGAAGAAGAAGGGAGTATAGAAGAGGGAAAATAGATTTGGAATCACATTTTTCTTATCAATGGGGGAAATGAAATGGGTGGAGGGGATAATGAAGGAAAAACCAAGGTAGAGGAAATATTTTATCGAATTCAAGACACTCAAATTAGGTTTGTCAAAACAAGATGACTTTTGACCTTAAGGACTCTGAATAACTTATCCTAACCACATAAGTCTTAGGTCAATAAATGAATAATATACATTATCCCATGAAAAATACATGCATGAAAATTAAAATGGACCTACCTTCCCATAACATGGTTGCCATTCCTCAAGACCCCTTATAGAGGTGTCAATTACTATGAAGATTGGGTATTTACGTGAGAAAGTAGGTAGAACCATAGAGTTTGTTGAATTCTCCTATTCTAATCTACTATCCTACCACACCCCAAAGGACCTTAGCTCTAACAGGAGGCCAACTGTGGAGTTTGAGCTTCTATTGAATATAAGAGATGTGTTTGGAATCACATCTTTTAGTGTGATTTTAACTTTTGAGATGTATATGTTGCCTTTTGTTTCAAATGATTTGGATTTAAACTTTCTTGATGGCCTTTTCTATTGCTCCTCCATACAAATTTGGAAAATCAAACATGGGCGCTAAATATGACTTTAATTTGAAATCTTAGGACTTGGTTGCTAAGATAAATAACTCAGAGAGCATGGTGTCTAAGAGTCTTGTAAAGTCAAGTGAAATAAAAGTGTTATCTTGACTTCGACCTTGTTTTATCCAATGTTAAGTGAATAGGAAAGGAAAGAAAGAGGAATGAGACATGAAATAATTTGAATTACTTCAAATCAGAAGAAATGTAATAAAGGGAAAGAAAAGGGGTAAAATGATAGTAAATTATGATTCCTTATCATAATAATAATGGAAATGTAGTAAAACATGATAACATCATTTGTTGTGAAACTACAAAAGAAGCAAAATCTAAAGATGAGAACAAGGATCACAAACTTGTAAGCATTACAAACACATTCTAGACAAAGAATACTGAAGAGATGGTGATTTTATGAGGAATACCAGGTGCTATCCATGGTTTTACAATTCAACTCAAAATAAAAACCCATGAGGGTGCAACCAAAGCATGTGAAAAGTAATTGGTGGTAAAAATGGTATTTTGTGAGGAAGGCCTAGTACTATCCATGGTCTTACACTTTAACTCACAAAATATAGACCCACGAGGGTGACAAAAGTGATTAAAATAAAATGAAATAATGGTAATAAAATTTGAAAAATCATGAGGAATATTGGGTCCTTTTTGTGGTTTTATAATGCAACTCACAAGAAAAAGAGGAAACCAAAAGACCCAAAAGGAAGGACTAAGGTTTTTAATAAGAGAGAACTGATGCAAAGGGTGAGACCCATGTAAGTATCCTAAAAAAATATGTTAGATAGATATTATATATAAAATAAGGGGACAAAAGGGAAGTATTTAAGAAAAATACTTCTTAAGGAATTATGCATTGGTGGGTTCTTTGAAAGTGTGACCTTCATTAGTTTGAAGGTGATAGGTATTGGGACCAAGAATTTCTTTGACTAAATAGGGATCCCACCATTTTAGGCATATTACCTTCTTTGTCATGAGTGTAATATAATTTAAGGATAAGATCACCAACATTAAATGTATGAATTTTGACTCCTTTGTTATGTTGTTTGGTTATATGGGCCTTGTATTGGCAATTACGTTGCAAAGTAGTGATTTAACTTTTTTGGGAATATTGGAGCTTTATTTATAATTTAGTTAAAGGGTCTAGATTGATAAATCAATAAATAATGTGTAGTAAATAAGCTATTTATTTGTGAAATTTATTTATAATTAGATATTTTCAAAAAATAGTAATAAGAGGGAAAAAATAAGACTTAGCTTAAACTATGTTGATCCAACTAAGATAGGATCTAATATTCATTGTGCAGGCTTGGGACACTATCACAAATAAGATTCAAAATTTTGTTTTCTAATTGGACAAGAGCACCAAAGGTGGATATGAGTGGCACTGGTGTTGTATTCCTTGTATAACACTATTGCCCTAAGGATCTAATCTTTTTAAGTTTTTCTCAACAGGTCTATGTGACCTTGTCCATGAATTTGTGAAGCCTCACTGTCAGCAATGCTCCTTATAGAGCTGATTTTGTTCATTTTTATACCTTCAATATACTTGAAAAAAACTTTGGAAAATATGGGAAATGGATTATCATATGTAATATGCAATGAATGTGCTTCACAACCCATGTGTGGGAATGCTACCTACATACCAATTCTCTTAAGAGGGATTAAGCCATATGTAGTTCTCGCTTTAAAAGTGTTTGGTGCAATTTTGATATGGGAATGTAAGGAAATGCTAAATTGGATATGCTTGAGATGACTAGGGACTGATGCAAATATTTAGATGTGATTAGGATTGAACTAGATGTTTGTATGCAAAGAATAGGAAAAATTTCCTGAGTGGTTTCACTTGTATTCTTGCTTACTTGATAATATTTGTCAACCCTTTCCAAATGATCTTTGAATGGGATTTTATAGGGATCTATTGGTCATGGATTAAATTTTATCACATTATAATGACAAGGATAAGAATGAAAAACCAGAAGGAATTGACTATTGGGGCCAAAAATGAGCTTGGACTATAGTGTTGAAAGTAGACAGGAGTGGTATTGGCACTATTGTCCTAGTGTGGCACTATTATCTTGGGGAGACAAGACTTTGGGGATGGATTATTCATGAAAAGAGGGTCTTGGCTTAGCTAGGATCAGGTCCAAAAGGCTACAGATGACTAGGAATCAATGAAAACAAGCTTAAGAGGGTCATGAGAGCAAACAAGAGGGACCTATGGGTTGGGTGTCATTAGCCATACTCAAGTTGCCAAATTTTTGCATTTCATATGACTACAAGTACCAAGATAGTGTCCATCAAGGAGATAAAGATCATGAAGGTGAGCTTCACATAATTTTTCATTAGCTATGATACCATGAAGAGATATATGAAGAGAGGAAAGCTCAACTTCTAATGGGAGGACTGATTTAGAACTATAAACTAGTGAGAATGATGTTACCATAGTGGTAGTATCTATGCTAGTGCAATAGAGCCAAAGATTACGATACAGATAAAGATGTTAATCCATGTGAGTTTCATGAATTATCTTTTGGAGAATTTTGTTAATGATTTTGTTGGTGGTCTCATCTTGGACATTACATTGCAGATGATAGGGCATGAAAAAATTGTAATTGATTTTAAATTTGGCATAGATCTGTTTGACATATTTATTTTGAATTTACCACCATTATCAAAAATGATAGTATGAGGGACACAAAATTGATAAATGATTTGGTTAAAGATTAATTTGGAGATGGTGGTCTTAGTGACATGGACAAGGGGCATAACTTCAACTCATTTGGTAAAATAATCAGTAGCAGTGATGATAAAGACATGCCCATTTTGGAAGCGAGGTAGTTTCCCATGAGATCTAATCCCTGCATGAATAATGGCTAGGGTAATTCTATAATTTGAATCTCATCTAGAGATCAATGAATTAGATCATCATGAATCTAGCAAAGAACATGATTTTTAGCAAATTCGATAGCATCCTTTTCAAGAATGGGCCAAAAGTATCCCATACATAGGCATTTATGGGCTATAGCATGTCCACTATAATGGCCACCATAAATCCCCCATGTGATTATTCAAGAAGAAGAGGAACCTCATCTAGAATAACACAATAAAGCAAGGTACCTTTGGCATTGTGATAGTAGACAATGTTTTATAGAAAGACATACTTAAAAGCTTGTTTTTTAACACGAGTCATTTCATGAGAATATAAGTTGGGAGGATAAGTTTGATGTTAAATAAATTAAATGATGTTTTTATACCATGGGTTTTTTCAAATGGTGATGGCATCGATGTGACAAATAAGTGAATCAAGTGGTTGAATAGAAGATGGATATTTTCTTATTTGGATAAGAAAATTGGGATCAGTAAGAACTTGGTATGAATGAAAGAAGATGCTAAAGAGGCAAGGGAATTAATGATAGATTTTTGATCTCATAGAATAGGTTCGGTGGTGAAGGAAATGAAATCTTTGGAAAGAGTAGTTGAAATTTGATGATAAGAAATGACATTTTCAATTTTGTATTGGTAATCACCTTTGACTTGGTGGAAAATAAGTTGAAAATATCCTAGATCATGGAGGTACTAGATATCTAAATCTAGGGTGGATCACATGCCTAATATTAAAGCCTCATACTCTGCCATATTGTTAGTGACATGGAATGTTAGGCAAAAAGCTAAAGTGATAATCTTCCCAAGAGGGATTGTAAGAATGTAACCTGCCCCAACTCCTTGGAGGAATTTAGCTCCATCAAAGTTAAGGGTCCAAGTACCATCATGTAAATTAATGTTAATGTTAGGAAGTTCTTTGATAACTACTTTTGGTTTAGTAAAATCAAGGAGTATAGACTCATCAAGATTACTTACTTCAAGATCAATAATGAAATTATGGAAGTAATATTTGAGGGAGATAGCTTGGTTGAGACCTTTAATTTAAATACTATTATCATCAAGAAGACTATCTTGAAGGTGATTGATAGCAGGTATAGGAGTGACAACAAGCTAATCAGTTATAATTTATGCTTTGATAGCTTTTTGAGTAATGAAGAGGATATCAAATTTCATAAGAAATACCATCCACTTGTCAATTCTATCTCCAGGAAGAAAGAATTTGGAGAAGAAGTGACAAAGAGGATCATAATGGAAAATGACATAAGTGGTTTGATAAAGCATATAATGTTGGAGATTTTTAATTTTAAAATAGATGTCTAGGCAATCACATTCAAATGTTGTGTAATGTTTTTCATAATCAATGAGGCCTCAGCTAATATAGTAGATGGCATACTCTCTTCTAGTATCATCTTGTTGGGAGAGCATTGCCCC
This sequence comes from Torreya grandis, assembly GCA_037957365.1. Taxonomy (NCBI): domain Eukaryota; kingdom Viridiplantae; phylum Streptophyta; class Pinopsida; order Cupressales; family Taxaceae; genus Torreya; species Torreya grandis. The sequence continues at coordinate 3,466,100 of JARHVA010000096.1, forward strand.
AACTAATATAGGTGTGGAATAATTATATAAGATAAGAGGATAATCATTGGAAGGGATTAGGTGGGTGAAGCAATGATGCTTTCATGTTATCAAATGCTTTTTGATAAGGATCCATCCATTCTAAAGCATCACCTTTCTTAATAATGGAATTGATGAAGTAAATATGGTATGCCATTTTAAGGATGAATCATCTAATTACCCCAAGTTTATCAAGATAGGTACGAATGATCTGGACAACAATTCAGATGACAATTCGGGTGATGGGTCCACCCTAATTAATAGTGAAACTTTCGGGAGCCATAAATTTTGCATCGTAGCTCCAATTGACTCATCGTTTGAACCGTTGGAAAGATAATAATGAGGGGAACATTGTGAGAGAGCATGGATCTCTATTCGATGAAATTTGACCCCCTAAACCCCAATGGAAGTGTCCCAAATTTTAATTTTAGTGGTGCAGTCTAAAAATAGTAAGTTTCTAAAAATAGTAATTCCTCAAATTCTGTATTGTTGTAAATCGTGGAAGTCAAACCAATTCATCTCCCTAGTGATTGGTGACCTTCCACATCTTCCCCACACCTTCAAAACATGTATAAATGAAGATGTAACTTGAAATGGAAATCAGACATCTCTTCTCAGAGATAAGCATATGTTTGGGTCTGTAAATTTGATTAATAAAACATCTCTTATTAGAGATAGAATTATTTGAATTGTTTTGTTCTTGTTTCTTGAATTTCAACCAAAGCTTTCAATTTTTGGATCAGTGGTATCAGAGCGGTTTGTCTTTAGAGTGCATGATCTCGAGGATGAGGTCAGATTACAGGAAGCTTGGGTGGAATATAGAACCAGTAGAATATCCACCTATTCGCTCCAAATGACTTCAAATGGTGGACAACATTGAAGCATCCAATCCTTTCAAGGAAATGGTGAATGAAGACCTCCAATAGTAACAAATGTAGATGCTACAACAATTCACTCAAATTCTCCAACAAATCTTGATGCGAAATTTTGGTTCCTCATCTGCACCCGCACATCCTTTCAGTGTCGCAACACCCTTCAAGGTTCAGGTGAATTTTGATATCCCTACATTTGAAGGCAAAATCAATGCTGATGTAGTAGAAAATTGGTTGGATCAATTGTCATCTTATTTTTCTGTAAATAAATTCACCGATAAAGAGAAGATTACTTTTTCTCTCCTGAAAGCATCATTGCCTGTCAAAAATTGGTGGGAAGTGTACAAAAAGAGATCAATGTAGATGATATTGTCCTTGAGATAGAACCTACATGGGAGGATTTCATAGATGTTTTAAAGGAAGAATACTACCCCATTGGAGCATATGATGATCTGTATATAGAGTGGCAACAACTTCGCCAAGGTAAGGAACAATCTATTCAAGATTACACTGACATTGTTCATTCTCTATCTACAAGATTGGGCATCCAAGAAAGTGAGAAACACAAGGTTCTCAAATATCGTGGTAGACTATAATGGTACATATAGGGAGAAATGGAACACTTCAATTTGGAAACCATTGATGAGGCATACAAGTTCGCAATGAAGATTGAGTAGAAGCATGGAAGAATGAATATAAAGAATCAGTATTCAAAATAGAAAAGTGACAAAGAAGGTCAAACACGAGGAAAAAATTGGAAGCAAAAGGAAGGAAAGTCTGGGAAGTGGTGTGATTATCATAAATCTGGAACTCACTCCAAAGAAGAATGTTGATCTATCAAATCACTGCTTTCTGAGTCACAATCCTCAACATCTACTGTTCTACCTCATACAGACCCTACAGTCGAAGAAGTTAAAGAAGAAATTGTAGATGTTGATCCTAAAGCCATTTTTGATTCATCACAGACACATGACGAGATGCTAGATGACAAGGAAAAGTTGTTTCACTCTAAGTTATGGGTGAAAGGCAAGCCTCTGCATTTCATTCCTTATAGTGGAAGTCAAAAGAATTTAATCTATGATAATGTTGTGAAAATCCTAAATCTATCCATGAAGCCTCACCCAAAACCATATAGTATTGGATGGTTGAGTCCAAGGAGAAACCTCTGTGTCACCCACCAATGTCTTCTCTCATCTGCAATACAACTTTTCCAAGATGAGGTCTTATGTGATGTGGTCAATCTAGATGTTTGTGATGTACTCTTTGGTCAACCATTCATGTATGATTGACATGGTATATATGAATCAAGAACTAGAAGGATCACTCTCACTCTTGGAACATGGTGCTATAGGGTACCAGAAGTACCACCGTCTACATTTGTCTCTCTAATTAGTGCCAAGAAATTTGTTCTCATGGTGGTCAAGCCATAGGAATCCAAAAGGGTTGATGTTACATCCTTGACTACACAAACAACACAACAACATAAGCAAATAGATATCAATTTGAAGAAGTTCATGGCCTTCCATCCATAGACTGATGGTCATACAGAAATGGTGAACAATTGGGCCCTGCACAGTTCCATAAATCACAGTCCCTTCCAAGTATGCATCAGGAATCAAATCAAAGTACAACTACCACACTTGATGAAAAATCTTGATGAAATGGGGACCATTGCTTCTCAAGGAGGGAGGAATGATCTGGAAAATAATTAAGATGACAATTCGGGTGATGGGTCCACCCCAATTGATGGTGAAACTTCTAGGAGCCATAACTTTTGTACCGTAGCTCCAATTGACTCACTGTTTAAACCGTTGGAAAGATAATAATAAGGGGGACGTCATGATATGGCATGAAGCCTTTATTGATGAATTTTTACCCCCTAAAACCCAGTGGAAGTGTCCCAAATTTCAATTTTAGTAGTGCAGTCTAAAAATAGTAAGTTTCTAAAAATAGTAATTCCTCAAATTTTGTATTGTTGTAAATTGTGGAAGTTGAACCAATTCATATTTCTCAAGATTTTTGACCTTACACATCCTCCCCACACCTTAAAAACATGTATAAATGAAGATGTAACTCGAAATATAAATAAAACATCTCTTCTCAGAGATAAGCATATGTTTGGGTCTGTAAATTTGATCAATAAAACATCTCTTATTAGAGATAGCATTAATTGAATTGTTTTGTTCTTGTTTCTTTAATTTTAACCAAAGCTTTCAAGGTTTGGATCAATGAATGACTAAAATTATCAAGGGATAGGCATGTTGATAATAACATTAATCTTGGTAGGGTCCACATCAATGTCGTGGAGAGAAACTAAGAATCCTAACAATTTTCTAGATGTGACACCAAAGACACATTTATAAAGATTTATTCTAACATTGTATTTAAAAAAGTATTCAAAGATGATGTCAAGATTAGAAAGATGAGTCTTATGAATTTTGGATTTAGCAATGATTTCATCCACATAGGTTTCTATAATTTTATGAATATGATCATGAAAAATATGGGTCATTGCTCTTTGATAGGTAGTTGTGGCATTTTTGAGGCCAAAGGGCATTTTAAAAAAATTATTAGTGCCCCATTCCATGGTAAAAGTGGTATTATGTTGGTCTTCAGGGGCAATGTGAATTTGATTATAACCTAAGAAATCATCTATAAGAGACAACATTTCATAACCAGCCATGGAATTGATAATGGCATCTATCAAAGGTAGGGGAAATTATCCTTGGGACAAGCAAGATTGAGATTATGGAAATCAATGTAGATTTAAATGACCATAGTGACCTTTTTTCGAATAGGGACTATGTTAGAGACCCATTTAGAATAATCCACTAGCTTGATAAACTTGGCATCAAGAAGTTTGATGATTTCCTTATGACATAAAGTGGAAACTTTGGGTGGAAATTTATGCTGATTTTAGCAAACAAGTTTGTGTCAGGATAGGTAATGGTTTTATACACCATAATGTTAGGGTCAATTCCAGGCATGTCTTCATAACACCAAGTAAGTTCTTTATAATATTTATTGAAAAACAAGCCAAAGTTTTCCTGTTTTGTAGGCATGAGTTCATGAGAAACTATAATTGGTTGAGAACATGATGGAGTACCATATTTAATGAGAGTTGTTTCTTCAATAAGCATGGAATTTCCATCTTGAAAATGGTAAGGTGCATTAGGTCAAGAAGAAATTAGACTTACTTTAGGATCAATGCTAGTGATGAATTTATTGAAACAAAGAGTTTTGTTTCTGAAATTTCCAAGTTTGTGATGATGCTGAGAAATTTGAGGTTCTTTGGCATGACATAATTCAACAATAGATTCATCACTAGGGAACGTGGGAAGAGGACCATAATACTCAGCATCTACTTCAAGATCAAAAAATTTATTACCATGGTGATCATATTCAGAATGCATCTGACAAACATCAGTAGCCTTGGCATCTAATGTAATCTTGAGAGTAGGAGGAGTAGATTGATTAGATGATATTGGTGTGTCATTAGTTTCTTGAATGGGAAAATAATCAAATGTAGTGATGGGATCAATATTTGGTATAAGAGATTAAATAATTTTTGGAGGTTTAGAAGGTATGATTTATTTAACCACACAAGGAGTATCAATAAGTGGATCATTGATTGGAGGTAGATGACCTTCAAGAGCTAGTTAAAAATTCATGAAAATGGTGTGAACATATCAGTTAAAATCATGTATTTGAGATAAATTTTTCTTAAAATGTTGTACTTCCAATTCTCAAGATTGAGATTGGACCATTAGTTATCATCATAAGCTAGAGAGATGGTACATGCTTGAGAATCAAGGGGAGTTTTATAAGGTGAAATTCCAAGGTCACTAAATTTTTTTGGAGACATGATTAAAGTCTCTTGGAATAATTTTTCCACTCTATAATCATTTCATGTGAAGCCATCTTCTGGGAGAGAAGGCTCCTGAGCATTGTATGGAGGGGGAAATTGGTGATCTCATCAATGAGAGGGAATCATGAGGTAATAAAGAGGGAAGAATCCAATCTAAGATATGAGGAGGTAGATTAGTAGTGTTTCATGTATGTTGCAATTCATTAGGTTCATCATTATTAGAATCAGCAAGGGTGAACTAAACATTAGGATTGATGTTGATGAATTCAATTAAGGGAGCATTATTGATGGTAGGAAATGGTAGGAATATGATATTGAGGTTTTGGATGAGGAATTTTAATTCTCCAGGGGTTGGGATTGGCCTCATGATTATATCATTTACCATTACATAATAATTTGATGCATTGGATACTATAAGAGGTGATGGCCCTCATTCTATGAGTCCAAGGGTGACAAAGAAGTATGTTGTAAGATAGGTGCAAATCAAGGACCATGAGTTTAGTTTGAATGGTCTTGGGCCTGATTATAAGAGGGATAAAAATGGAATCAAGTGGATTTTGATTAGTTTTATCAAATACATGATAGGTAAGGTAGGTTTTCTTAAGATGTTCTTTGTAATATCCAAGTTGTTAGATGAGCCACAAAGAGGTGACATTAATACCAGAGCCTTCAACAACTAAAACTTTATAAATAAGGGTACTATTAATGGATATATTAATAAATAGTGGTGGATGATTGGCATAGAAAATAATTTCATCATTAATCATGTCTTCTTCAAGAAATTCAATGGAAGGTTTGAAATAAGGACAAATGGATTCAATGGTATGAACATTGGTAGGTTGAGGTTCAATAGAGGGTAGTTCTTCATCTATAGAAGATGGTTCTTCAATTTATTATAATTTTTACATGAGGAACTTGTGATGATAAGGGGAAGTATGAACTAATTCCATGATAGAAATCTTGAAAGGCATAAAGTTAAGTTCTTTGAGAAATTTCTAATATGATTTAGAAGAAGAACTAGTTATAATTCTAAAAGGAATAGTATATTTTGAAGGAATGGAAACTATTGGAGGTTTGGAAGGAGGAATTGGTTCCTCATGTTCCTCCAAAGACATATTAGTGGTCTTACTATCTTTGAGAAGTTTTTCCTCCAAAGATGGCTTCTAAGTTTGTTGACAGTATCTTTATGATCTGGCTTACGATGATAATTGACCTTTGTTGCAATAACATATTGAGAATGACTGTAGATTGGTCATAATCAACATCCATGGCACAGACATCCTTAGTATTATATTGGTTATTATATGTGGGAAATATTTTTGGTTATTGAATTATAATCTCTAGGAGATTATTGTTTTTGAGTAGCAGTAGTGTACTCTTGACAATGGAGTTGGATCATAGCCTCACGATTGAAGGAATCACCAAGAATGTAAGAGATGTCAAATTAAGTGAGCCCTAGACAAGTCTCAGAGGAGTGATAAATGTCAGTATGGAACCAATATAATTAATTATAATCATAGCACTGAAGAGGAGCATTAGGATAAGAAAATGGTCTAGAGGGTAGTAAGAATTGTTTCATTTGTTGCACAGTTAGTGGAATGTGAGAAGATATGGAAGTGTTAGTTTTGGGAACTCCTGGATTGGTTTGATGGGTATTGATCATAATGGCATTAGTATAAGTTTGAAAATATCCTTTAAGGATGTTGGTATTAGGTTCAAATTACTTCATTAATAAGTCTTGTCATTTAGTTTGATCAAGAACTTCATTAAGAATTTGAGGAGCAAAATTTTGAACCTTATATTGAAGCAAAGGCATTAAACTAGTTACAAAGAGTTTGAATAGATTATCATCAGTCATGTTATGGTTGGCTTTATTATCTAAATTTTTCCATCATTTGATAAAATCATGTTCAGTAGGAGACTACTTAGCATTGATGAAATGGCTAAGGCAATTTTTAGGAAGGTCATTATGTTGAAACTCTTTAACTAGAGGGTTGACTAAATCATTAAGTTGATAAATTGAATGTTGGAAAAGTTAATTGTACCATTCCATTAAATCACCAATGAAATTTTTAACTAGAAGTTTAGTTGCAGAGAAGGTATTAGTTTGGATCCACTCTTCATAGAGATTGCCAAATGCTTTGAGAAAGGATGTAGAGTCTTTGGTCTCATCATAATTGATAGTTAGAGATATGTTACCAATATTAATGGAGATAATGAAGGGGGATAAAGGCTCATTTTGGATAGTTTGAAGCATTTTTTTAGTCATGACAAGTTGAGGAATAACGTTTTTGAATGCACCTCTAAGAGGTGGAGGAATAAAGTTTGGGTTGGCTTGAGGATTTAGAACCAAAGGATGATTAGCCACATTAATCAAATGACTTTGTAGTTGCATCATTTGAGAGGTATTATAAGTTTGCATTATGTTGTATGATTTGTGCAAGAAGTTGAGTAATATCAACAGGTGGGTTGGTATATGTAAGAGAACTCCCCAAATTGGTATTAGGGGGAGGGTTATTGGGAGGTGGATTACTAGTGGGATTATTTGATATACTTATGTCAATTTCACCCATGTTGATTTGGAAAGTTTGAGGATGAGAATTTTTTTGGTTGGTAGAGAAAGGATCAAATTCACCTACTTCATCTTGAGGTGTGATTTGAACCATATTTTAATCCATAGATGAAGGAGGGGAAGAAGAGATCCAATAGTGAGAGGTCTCTTAGAAGTTAAATAGAGGGAGCAAAGAATATCCCATAAAGTGTCTAAACAGATTCAAGTTATCCAAGAAGATTCTGATAGGGACTTCATGATGTTTGTAAGAAATGAATAGAATGCTAAGGAAGCAAAAATAAAAAAAATTGTATCATCCAAAGAAGAAACCAGGTTAAGCAATAAAGTCAATTGCGTTGACCTAGTAGTGATGAATAGGGTTGATAAAACTATAGATTAAACTGAGTTAACCTTGTAAGAAAGACATGATTGAGAAACTGAGGCAAAAATAGTATAAAGTCAACTAAGTTGACCTAGTACTAAAAATAGTGCTTGAAAAGTGTACAGGGTTGACTGGGTCAACCTAGTAGGTAAAATAGAGGTCTAAAAAAGATACAATGTCTATGGGGTCAACCTAGTATAGTCCAGGGGAAGGCAAAAAAGATATAATGTTGACTTAATTGACCTAATATATGAATAGAGGTCATAAACAATCTTTAAGAGACTATGTCGACCAGAATGACTGTGTATAAAAAGCAATGAAATTTTTTGCAAGTAATTTATAATCAAGAGCTAAAGGGAAACACAATCAATTGGGTCAATGAGGATGATCCAATTGATGCACATAGTACAAACCTTGCACCAATGTTGGCCAATGCAAGGCTTGAAATACAACACATAATGATAAAAGAGTAAGAAGTCAACTAAAAATTAAATGCTAACTAAGTGGTCACCTAAGTGTTATTATAAAGTTTCATTAATGTGATAGAGAAGTTTGATCCAAAGCTTGAAAGCTTTGGTTGAAAGATAATTCATAAATAAGAACAACACAATTCAAATAATGCTATCTTTGAAAAGAGATGCTTTATTGATCAAAATTGCAGACTCGAACATATGCCTATCTTTGAGAAGAGATGTTTCATTTCCATTTTGAGTTACATCTTCATTTATACATGTTTTGAAGGTGTGAGGAGGATTTGGAAGGTCACCAATCTCGAGGGAGATTAAGTGGTTCAACTTCCACAATTTACAACAATACAGAATTTGAGGAATTACTATTTTTAGACTGCACTACTAAAATTAAAATTTGGGGCACTTTCGTTGGGTTTTCAGGGGTCAAACTTCATTGAAAAAATCTTGATTCCATCTCATGACATTGCCCTCATTATTAGCTTTCCAACGGTGAGTTAATTGGAGCTACGGTGCAAAATTTATGGCTCCTAGAAGTTCCACCATCAATTGGGGTGGACCCATCACCCAAATTATCATTTGAATTGTTACCCAGATCAAAGCTGGCTATAAGTATGGAACTATAAATCAATCTATAGATAGTTTTAGGATGTTTAGGCTGAAAGTGATCTGTATTTGTAATGGTACTTGGCTTGGTATTGGGGCCTACCCCCTCACTTCACACACCATAGTGATAAGGGTGTTAGGTGCGTTGACATTATATACCATTAACCACAGTTTATACTTGGTCAAAAAACCAAGTCAGCTTCCCCCTTGGTGATGAAATCCAAGTAGGTAGGCCTCAAGAAGACAAGTGTTAAATGTGTTTTAAGTGTTAAGTGATTTGGTAGTGTGTGCATAAAAGATAAAATAGTGAAACTAAATGGTATATTGAAAAACCACCTAATTAGACTATGTGATCTATTATAAGCATGTAAGTAACAATAAATGAAAGTGTGAACTAATTACTAGCATATAATGTTAATTCTAACTTTGAAACATAATATAATGTTAATTCAGACAACAATGTACATAGAGAATATAGAACAGAATCAATGGTGTCACTTTTGTAGTATGGAATCAAGAGTCTAAAAAATAACTACATCGACATTGCCAATTTATTTTTCTAGACAAAATACAAAATATAAAACTATGTCGATAGGGTTGACCTAGTTGACTATATAAGGGCAATTTTAAAGACTGTAAATTGTGAAAAATATAATTGTAAAAATTAACAGAAATGACAGAGAAGAATAGAAAGGAACCTTGTTAGGTTGGAGGATGCTTAGATTTCCAAATTTATCTATTTTATATACTTAAAATTATACTAAGTCAATTGGGTCGACCTAGTTCTATGAATCCCTATTATTGAAGCCTGTATAAATAATTATGTCAACAGGGTCAACCTAGTTGATTTTATAGATGTTGCGTGTAAGACTAAGTAAATAGGGTTGACCTAGTTTGTATTTTGGAAGTGAATAAAAATATTGTGTCAACCTGTTTGATCCAATAACCTATGTCTAATGAATACCTACACAAATAGAATAAATTTTTATTGATACGACTATGTGTTAAACCTACACACAAGAGTTAAAACTATATCAACACAATCAACCTAGTATTGTAAATAAAGAATGATAATAAATGAAATAATTTGAGAAAAATGAAAGAAATCTTTCAAAGGTTAGATTCATGCCAGGTTCACCAAAATGCATGCAACAAAAAATATAAGAGATCTATAAATCAGTCCTAACTCAAAGAAGATATATCCTACTTATACTTCCAATTAGGGATACATAGATAATTAGAAACATGACCAAGATGGGGATATATAGACCTGATTAGGGGACCTCTTATCACAATAAACTCACTAGGGAGGGTTCTAAAGCCTTTAGTCTAATCAAAATTATGCAACAACCCTAAGAGGGTGTTACATCTTCATTTTCACTAAACTAATGAGAAGTAAATCAAAAACCTAATCTAGTGCTCACCAAAGCTTGTGACATAAAATGGGGTAAGTAAACATAAAATTAAACATGCATAAGACCTTAATGCATGGAGAGAAGGAGTAATATTAACCAAAATCCATTACTTATGCTACTTCTATCTACTAAAGAGAAGAACAAAGTTAGAGATACTTATATAAATTGATGAACCTACTGAGACTCAATCTCTCCCTTGGACAAAGGTGATTTGCAAGAGGTTGTTGTGGTTTGTAAGGATCACTAAGAAAGGCTAAAGCATCCAAGACTAATCCATAAAACTATATTCTCCAAGTAAAACCATAAGTTAATACTCCTCAAGTAGAATGGTGGAAGAGCAAATTGTAAATAAGTGCAAATGAATAATAACTCACATCTATGTCTCTCTATTTTTAAATGAGTAAAATGAATGAGTATATATAGGCATGTCTAACCCTACAAAAGTTCTGGCTGACAAGGTTGACCCAGTCAACCTAGTAGTGTTTTGACATTATTGAAAATGTATTATGTTGGTTGTATGGGTTGATGATAAAAAAAAGGGTCAACCTAGCTGACCTAGTCTTAAATATGTTGATATTAGAATCAAGCTAGGGAAAGGCTAGATGTAACTAGTAAATGATTGGAGGAGGATGCAAATGACTGGAAGAATATGTAAACAAGATACTAAGCTTAGGTAAATGGTTTTTATGAGACAAGTATGTGGGCATCAAGTGGGAAAAGGGATAACAATCTTGTAAAGCACAAATGGTCTACCCACCCTTTTCTTGATGCACCCCTTAAGGCATGTACTTAGAGAAATTGAGACTTGATAGGTTCCTACAAGATAGAAAGCATCAGTAATTGATAAATTTTTGAAAGTATTATGTGTATAAAAGATCCACCTATTAATTCCCCTAATACTATGGAAAATACATGGGTCTAAATTACACATCACATTACATCATAGAAAACAAAAATATGGAGGTTTATTGATGATTTCTATTCCCCAGGAATCACCCTATGGGTGTAAAGGAGAGTATACATCGTCATATCCTTGGGTGATAAACATGCAATGAAAAAGTATGCTAAATTAACTTGAAATTTAAGCAAAAAATTCAATTAATTAATCCAATTAATATGTCATTAAACAAATGTATCAAAAGGTTTCAAATTTGCCAAGTCTTAAACAAACAACTTACAAAACAAGTGATTAAAATTTTAGTTTGAATTAGGTTTTTTCTATAAAGATCCTAAAAAATGGCATTATTAATTTTGATATTCATGATTAAACAAATGATCTTACTGTAGACACCAATATCATGTCAACCCCCCCTTGGTCCCTTTCTCAACATTAACACTTCTAACCCACACTTGAACCCCTTTCACCTTGGACACCTCACCCTAAGACCATTTATTATGCTATGAGTCACCCTGAGACTAGGTCATCTAAATCTTAACTACCCATGACCTATTCTCACTCCATCGTAACCTCCTAACTAACTCTCATGCCTAATAAATCTATCTTTTGACCGTTCTCCAATGACAAATGCACTTGATGGATGGAGAAATGGGCAAAGAGCTAAAAATAGCCCTTTTTACTTATTCTCTAGCCATTGACGTCAGTCAACCTTAGCCGACGCCGATGGGATCACCGACATCGGTCACATAAGCCTGTCTCTAACCTTAAGCTCCCCTTGCCTCTTTGTAGATTGACATGCACACTCTGATCTCAATCGTCAGAATTTGACTATCGCTCTCCTGGCTACCAAAGCTCTGCACAAGTCATTCCAGACATTGGATTGAAACACTGTATGAGGACCTCAACATTAGCCACAATAGGAATAAGCATTCTACACCTCTGGTTCTTCACCTAACAGAGCTAAGTATTATTGGTTCTCATTTTAGTTTTAGAATAAACTGTGAATTAGTTTCAATTTGATATTTCTAAACACTGTTGAGAGACCTGACTTCTTTCGTGGAGGGGCTGAAAAGCCTTCCTCTTATTCTTACCCTCTTTTTACACTTATCCTCTACTTTTGCCCTTCCTCAGACCTTATTCACTTTCCTGCAACCCTACACAAACCTTTAAACTTCTATAATTCTTTGTCAACCATAGAAATACCCTGAAACCCATCCAAGGCCCACTGCCCCTACCGATATTGGCAACAAAACTAACGTCAGAATCATTGACCTAACCAACCTTGGTAGGAATATTGACCTCAGCAACTATGACAGACTGACTGCAAAGAATAGGTACGCATTATCTATTTTTCTCTTTCTTAGTCTTTCATCATTTCTTTTTTTACAACACTCTTTTTGTTAAATAGTGGACTATCATCCCTTACGGAGCTTTACGCTTTCGGGACTGAGCGTGTAGCTTGGCAGTCCACCATATCCTCCTCTAACATTTTCCTTGTTTGAGTCTCTTTCTTATTGCAGGTGTTTCCTCCACAGCCAAAGAGGAGCTCCCATAATGCTTGGATACGGTGCACACTTAATTTGAGTAACGTCAAACCCTCAACCTTTAACCTTAGTTTCTTCTTTCTTCTGAATGTAAATAGCAAAAAATATAGAGAAGCATTTTGGCACGTTCACACTCCAACCTCACCTTACCCATCCACTGCCTATCAAATCGGCACCCGATTTTGGGTTCCCTTCTCTCGATTCCCACTTTGAGGGGGAATACCTCATCCCATACCTGGGGTAACCTACACTTAGTTTTGTCTTACAATTCATCAGAACAAACCACAAGACAAAAAGGGGCAAATGTAGACAACAACATTGTGTCAACCCCCCCTTGGTCCCCTTCTAAACACTTGCACACCTTATTAATTTAAAATAAACTACTTATTTTAAATTAATGACCTCACCCTAGACACCTCACCTTGGACACCTCACCCTAAGACCTTTTCTTAACCTATGAGTCACCCTGAGACTAGGTCATCTAAATCCTAACTACCTATGACTTATTCTCACTCCATCCTAACCTCTTAACTAACTCTTGTGCCTCATAAGCCTGTGTTTTGACCGTTCTCTAATGGAAAAGGCACTTGGCAGATGGAGAAATGGGCCAAGAGCTCCCTTTTACCTATTCTCCCTCCACCAACATTGATCAACAGTCAGCCGACGCTGGTGGGATTGCTGACGTTGGTTACATAACCTGAGCTCTAACATTGAGCTTCCCCCCCCACCTCTTTGTAGATTGACGTGCACACTTGGAGTCTTCAAGCATCATAACTCAACTATCATTCTCATAGATACCGAAGCTCTACACAAGTCATTCCAAAAATTGGATTGAAACATTGTACGAGGACCTCAACATCAGTCGCAATGAGAATAAGCATTCTACACCTCTGGTTCTTCACCTAACAGAGATAAGTATTATTGGTTCTCATTTCAGTTTTAGAATACACTGTGAATTAGTTTCAATTTGATATTTCTAAACACTGTTGAGAGACCCAACTTCTTCCGTGGAGAGGCTGAAAAGCCTTCCTCTTATTCTTACCCTCTTTTTACACTTATCCTCTACCTTTGCCCTTCCTCAGACCTTATTCACTTTCCCGCAACCTTGCACAAACCTTTAAACTTCCAAGCTTCTTTGTCAACTAAAGAAATACCCTGAAACCCGTTCAAGGCCCACTGCCCCTACCGACATCAGTAACAAAACTGATGTCGGCATCATTGACCCAACTGACCTCGGTAGGAATACTGATGTTGGTGACTATGACAGACTGACTGCAGAGAACAAGTACGCGTTATCTATTTTTCTCTTTCTTAGTCTTTCATCATTTCTTTTTGTAAAACACTCTTTTTGTTAAATAGTGGATTGTCATCCCTTACGGAGCTTTACACTTTCGAGACCGAGCGTGTAGCTTGGTAGTCCACCATATCCTCTAACATTTTCCTTGTTTGAGTCTTTTTCTTATTGCAGGTGTTTCCTCCATAGCCAAAGAGGAGCTCCCACAACGCTTGGATACGGTGCGCACTTAATCCAAGTAACGTCAAACCCTCGACCTTTAACCTTAGTTTCTTCTTTCTTTTGAATGTAAATAGCGAAAAATATAGAGAAACACCTACAATGATATTAGTTCTTCGACACTCATATATCTGTAGTTAAAAAATTCACCCATATTTGCTCTACATTCAAAGATTGACAGATGCTTTGAAAAACTTTTTTGACATGGTTTTTCCTTTCAAACAAAACAAATCAAAGATTTTAGGCCATATAAATAACTACTAAAAGCTATATTTATTAGAGTATTTTAGATGAAAAATTAGAGCACTAATTGTTGAATATTACTTATCATGATGAGAAGTTACAAATCTACATCTCTCACTATTCAAAATAACTGATCAATATGGGGACAAATTGAAAATCTTGCCTATATGATCCAAATCCTTTGAAATTAGTAATACATATGTATTCAACTTATGATAAGTCCTGCTAATAGTTTAGACAATGTGACATTTATTTTTGGGTCTAAATAAATAATTATTAGCAGTTGGACCAAAGGCTTGAGTAATGTCGGAAGGGAATGTTTAGTAGGATATAGTTTAGTGAAATAACCTAGTGCCTAGTGCAAAATACTAACATTTAATAAAGTTAAAAAATCATATAAAATACTCATGGGAGAAGTTTCAATCTCATCCTCCCCTTCCTTGTTCCCATCCATATAATGATCTGTTAAAGACTTAGTTGTCATACAATCCTCATGGATGCTACTCAAACCCTTTCCACTCTCTCTAGGTATAAACATAGATATCGTCACATCATTTTCCATAACCAAGTCCTTTTTTGTATATCTGATGATGGGCCTTTGTTCCATAGATGCTCATTGTCTTCCTATGAAGAAAACTGAACCATGAAGAATTTATTTCCAAGCAAGGAGATCATAAGTATAAACACCAAGTGCCAAGAGGATGTTATCCAAACCATTAATTTTATAAAATATGATCACACCCCTGAGAAACAACACACCAAGATTACATTGATAGATGTGACATGTCACTAAACTTTAAATTTGTCCTTTGCACCCTACCCACATGTCAATAGCTAAACATAGGCAAAAAATCTTATGTTTATTGGTGCCTCAATAAGATCTAATCTTTTCAAAAAGCTTAGGGAAGATAGGATCAATTTCATAGGGCTTAGGGGCTTGACTATCATATTAAAATTTGTACACAGAGTGTGAGTTAGGAAGAGTTATCAGAGAGAGGAGCCCAAGGCATTTAGAGTCCATCGTAGAGACACCTAAATTACATTTTTGTGTCAAAACGCAACTAAAACATATTAATCATTCTTATTAATATTATTTATGACATCTCCCTCCAAATTTAATGCAATTGAATAAATCAAATTAATCAATTATGCACAATTTTAAATCCTTATTTAAATATTAAATCTAGATTTTATACCTCACCCAACATCTTCCACCTTATTATCCCTCACATGTTGACTCATCCCAACCAAACCCACAACTTCCACATCCTCTTTTGAGTCACCCTAGAGTTGTCAAAAAGTTTGACTCATGTTTGGTAACTCAGTTAACCATTTTCATACTACTCTCAACCATTTTAAATGGTCATCATCCTCATGGATGAGAACACATTAACCATCGTAGATTATTTGGATCATTTAAAATATCCAAATAATCCTCCACCATTTGATTCTTCCTCCATAAATCTATAAATAAGAATGAAAACCATCATTTTCATCATCCCGACTTATGCTAATATAGTGATATCAAAATCACAAGAAAATCTAAAATGAATCAAATCCAAAGAGCAATTTGCACTAAAATGTTGCCCATTTTTACCTTGCATTGGAAGAGTGAGCAACCACATTTCAAAGAGCTAATCAAATCTACATCGTAATGAAAAATGATTTTTCAACCAAGGTATAAGTTCATATTTGTTTTTTTTGTTTGTATTTTTCAACCATTACTTTTCTGTTCACTTTCTACTTTTGTATATGTTTTTAGTTAACATCAAAATCAGCAAACTTTTTAGCGAAATCATTGATCCAAAATATGAATTCATCTTAATTGGTTGTGAAATCATTAACCTTAGCAATGAAATCATCTTAAATCTGAAAAATTGTCCCTCTATTTATATGTTTTTTATGTTTGTGTTTTGTGTAGGTATAACAATAGAATTGTACTGGAGTCATGAAATCATCATTCTAAAAAGTGAAATTATCATTTTGAGTAATGAAATCATCATTTTTATCAGCAAAACCATTTTTATAGATTATGAAATTGTCATTTCAGTGAGTGAAATCATTTTTGTATCTATGAAATCATCATTTTAGCTAGCTAAATTATTCTATAAGTGTGAATTTATTTACTTTGTGTTTTTATGCATTATGTTTATTTTTTATGGTTATCTTTTTATAATTTTGCTTTTCTATTTTTATACATAATTGTGATTTTTTCACAAAGAAGTAATCTTTGTGTTGTTTTTGTGATTTTTATTTGTCCAATTATAGGTTTCATTGATTCCAAGTATAAACAAACACTCTAACCAATTATTTGCAGAATGTTTGTCAAAGAAAATTTGTAAAAGGGGCTAAAACAAAAACCCATTTATTTTATTTCACTATCAACTCTTTCAATTAAATTTTTCAAATTTTTATTAATTACATCACATTTGGTTTATAGTTAAATATTTCCTTTCAGTATTTTTTTTTGTAATTGTGAAATTATTTATGCTCTTCTTTTGGTGTCACATTGGTGAAAATACTCAGGAATTAAAAATAATTACATAATTTTCTATGTTACCCAAGTGGTATTTGCATGTGCTCTTTTTATGGAATCACATTTTTATGACACTCAAAAATTAAAAATGAACACTTTTTATTTCTTTTTTTAGGAGTTTTATTGACTACAGATTTCACCACCATGTACTATGCCAAACCCCATGTATTGATAGGGTATATAAATTGAGATCTAACTATTTTTATTATCTAAGTAGTTATGTGTTTTAAGCACACCATGATGTGAGGAGATTTCATGCTCCAATATCTAGGATTTTAATAGTTGCCTCAAAATATGATATTCATGGTTATCAACATATTGAAACCCTTAGGGTTAGATTGGGAAGTTTTGGATAAGACCCAATAGTGTGCATTCATTTTATCTATTTCTTCCATAAAATTAGGCCTCAGCCTACCAAAATTTATAATAAAAGACTCCTCTTAGATAATTTTGTTTAAACTTTAAGCGTACAAAAACCTCTTTTATCATTCAACTTTGGTGCATCGATTACCAATTAGCACTGAGAAGTTACCTTTCACACACCCTCAAAATAAAACTCAGAGGGCCATGGGAATGACATGATCTTCCATAGTTAGTGCCTTTAAATATTAGGCCATAACTGAGAGCATAGTTGAGTAAGTGACACTAAAAGGCCCAAAATTTATTCATGACCCTCATCCTAATTTTTACCTTTTATGTGCAATTACTTGCCTTTTAAAGTAGGAATTTGTTTGTTGTTTCTTTATGTTTATCACATGCTATAATATCCTTGTTTGTAAATGAATTCTTTTGAGTTTTTAAAAACTATCAAGATATCCCAACATCAAAAGTTTTTCCAAAAAAAAATAGAAAGTAATTAGTTTAAGAATTCAAAAAAAATAGTCACTTTGGTTAGTGTTATTACTCTAAAAATTCTATTTATTTGAGTTATTTTATTATTATCCTATCCATGTCACCTATCACTAGACAAATATCCATGCTAAATAATCCCATTATAAGGGTCGATCCAATCGACAATGATCCCTTTCAATGTATTGGCCAAGAGCATCACACAAAAGTACATGAGATAACTGAATAAGAAGAAGATGGAAGGGATTACCAAGATGAGGTTAGCCCTAAAGTTGTCTAACCTCTACCCTCCTTTGAAGAGCATATCATGTCAAACAAGAATGAAGTATTACTTCAAGCCTTGGGCTTTGGAAAAAAAATGATCTGAATTTGATGTACAAAACTTGAAATATTTGATTGCAAGAAAAGAAATTTCATCCTCCAATCCTAATCAATCCACCTCACAATGTTCTTTAGAGGGTAGTAATTCCCTTGTAACATCCTCAAAACCTCATCCCCAAGTCTCTCAATGTAAAGTGAAAACTATATTACGTGAGGAGTCATCTCAAATAAGCCATATATTTTCCATTGAAATTCATGTAACCCAAGGAGCCTAAGATATTATGCACTTTCAATCTCATTGAAAAACCAACCCCTTTGGTAACCCCAATGTGAATATGAATCTTAATTTGACTTCACATGTTTATCCAACTAATCTAAGTTTGAATATACCTTCAAACTTACCATCATACACTCAACCACTCAAAACATGAATTTTAATCCAAGTTTACCAATCATGAAACAAATCAACCCAAAATTGAACATGGGCCACCCATCCAATTCAAGTTTAATCAATCAAAATTTGATTACACTGAATTTGAATATTCATCTAAATTCATAAGATTATGGTCAAATTAATCTATGTTTGAATCTACATTTGAACTCACAAATCAACTATAATCATAGTCTCCAAGACTCACCAATATTTTGCAACCACAAGCAAAATCAAAGCTTGAATACTCATTCTAGCTTGCCTAATCAACTATCCAATCCTAGTTTGAATATTACTTCATGCGCACTCAATAATCTAAATTTAAATAGTGGTTTTCTAAATTAGTCTTCTTCTAATACTCTTGGATTGGTTCCATCCAATTCAAGTTTCATTACTAATTCTAATCCTATTCCAATTTAGTTTAATTCCAATCCAAATCATTCATTTTCCAACCCAAATCTTAACATAAGGTTAAACCAAAACCAAACACCAACCAATTTGAACAATTATAACCTCAATCCTAACTTTAACTTTAGTAATCAAACATAAGTCCTAATTTTAACCTTAATCAACATTAGAAAAACACAAGCCAAAATCCAATTTAATCAAACCAAGATAACACTAATTTAAACTTAGGTTATAATCCATTTAATTCAAACTACAACATTAACCCACAATAACCCAATCCAAACTTGTTTAATCAAACTAATTTTGGATACAACACTAATCCCAATTCCATGAACTTCAACAACAATCCACCAAGCAACTCAAGATTCAACCCAAACCCAAACATAAACTTTGAAAGTAACCCCAACCCTGGTTTCAACCCAAATTTAAATCAAACAAACCTCGATTTTTATGAAAATATTAATCAAACAAACTTTGGTTCCAATCTAAACCAAATTCAAAGATTTTTTGGTTTTAATGCCAATCCAAACCTTGGTTATAACCCCAACTTCAATCCCTTTTAAAACACTTAAAACACTAATTTTAACAATCAACCTCCAAATAGTTTAAACCAACAAATTCCACAAAAAACAAACCAATTTATTGGTCAAACCTCCAATTTCATTAATCCACTAAGTCAAATGAACCAACTATCCCCATATCTCATACAATAATTTCAAAACATAAAGGATAGAGTTTAAGGCTTACAAAATGGCACTTATTCTTGGCAAAAATAATGCAACCTTGAGGAAATTTGTTCATACCCATATGATTTAAGTATAATAAATAAACCTTTTCCAAAGTGCTTTAAACTCCTAAAATTCAACAAGTATAAATGTAAATTAGAACCCATTGAACATCTAATCGGCTTATATCATGCATGTGCATACATTGCTTATAGTAACGAATACATGTTACTTTTGTTTCCATGAAGTATTAGGGGACAAGCCCTTGAATGGTTTTCATGAATTCCGAAAGGATCTCTTTTCACTTTTGAAGACTTAAAAATTTTGTTTTCCACTTCTCTTATAACATTGAAGCATATTTGATCACCTTATATTTTCACATAACCAAGCAATGTAATGATGAAATGTTTTCTTCCTTTCTCCAAAGATGATGAGGAATGGCAAGTCATTTTACATGGTCATTTCCTAAAAATAATCTTGTGGACATCTCCATGAATAATTTAAATTCAGACTTGGGACACCATTTGTTACTCCTTTGCCCAAAATATTTTGATGAAATCAATGAAAAGGGAGTTCAAGTTGAAAGAACACTAATCAATAGAGGTGTAATAAAAATATTTAAACCAGACAATAATAATTCCTCTAAACCAATAGAAAAACCAAAGTTCTTTACCGGGAATTAAAATATTTTTATAGACAGTGTGAATGATGTCAAACACATTCAAAATCCTCAACATCAAACACAAGCCTACAATCAACTAATCAATAACATCATAATTCATGGTGGATGACTTAGAAAAGGAAAAACTAAGCATAAGTTCACTCAATTAGGTGACACTGAGATTGTTTTTTAGAAGTTGGCTCATGCAAACATGACTACATGGACTAATACTAAACCTTTTGACAAAAATGTTCTTAAACCTGATTGTTATAAATAAGATGAGTATTGTGAATATCATCAGATTAACAGACATTATACTAATAGTGTATACACCTTAAACATTATGTTCAAGACCTCATTGATAGAGGTGAGATAGCAATCTAAAATAAACCATTTAAACAATATAATAACCAAAAATTGGGGATATACCAAGATCTATTCCCAAATCATGAGTAAGGAAAGGGAAAATAGAAACAGGAACAACCAAAAGTTAACAATGTTAATCGGGAAAGTCATCCATTCAATTCTATAGTCAATAGCATCAACTACATACTTAGTTATTTATTTACCATCATACAAATGTTTCATTACCACAAGGCAAAAAAATCTTACCCTTCCAAGTGTGTCATCCTCTAATGTTGAATGCAAGTAAAACATTATCGACCATCTTGAGAAAACATTAGTAAATATTTCAATTTTAGACTTTCTCAAGAGATATCTTGTATATAAATATATCTTGTATAAATTTATCCAAGATTGAAACATCCCTCAAGACATCAATTGTATAAATTTCCAAGCATTAATAGGTTCTTTAACCACAAATAACCAAGTAACGTTTGATCATTATAATGTTTTTCCTTTAAGATCAGATCATAACCTTCCATTATACATAGAGGTTATCATTTCTAGGCACAAAGTGAAAATGGTTTTTATAAACAATGGTTCAACACTTAATCTATGTACATTAAGGCTTATAAAATATCTAGGATATCTAATAAAAGCATTGGAAACAAACATTATTACCATCAAGACATATGATAATAATGATCAACAATCTATAGGAACAATCTATCTTCCTTTGATGGTGGGGTTCTTTATTAAAGAAACTCTCATTCATTTCCTTGATCTTGATATACCATAAAACATCATTCTTGGATGTCCATGGATACATTCCATGAATTCTGTCCCATCCACATTGAACCAATGTTTGAAATTATCCCATGTAGGAATGGAAGTTACTATACAAGGTGATCTTCAACCCTTCCAATATTTTAATCTATTAGAAGGAAAATACCAAAAATTAAACTATTTACCAGTTACAAATGATAACTTTACTCCTATTGATGATTATCCTTTACTTGAAAATTATATCCATATAAAAAAATTACTTCAAAAACATCCCCTTGGTGATTAGATTAATACACCAACTACCTCCATCTCCATCGAAAAGGCTTCAACCAATGAAGAATCCAATCAACCATCTGAGCAAGTTTCAAATCAACCTTCTGCAGAGCAAGCTTCAAATCTACCATATGCAGAACAAGCTTCAAATCACCCTTCTATTGAGCAATATTTCACTCCACCACTCACTTCTAGAGCATCCTCATCCAATTCTTCCCACTTTAAGATCATTGATAGAGGAATGAACAAGTATATAATTTAGGATTTTTACACAAGTATAATCAATGTCAGTCCAAATAACTATGGTAGGCCCCACCATCTAAAGGATAATAGAGTGGTTAGGAAGCTTGGAAGGACAATATTTATAAAAGGTGGCTTCCTTTAAGATGAACATATCAAAGATTCCAATCTTTCTTGGATTTTTTTCGATGAAAGAGCTACTTGATTATCTAATAACAATTATCTCATTGCCAAATCCATCAAGTGTAATATAATGAACTATAAGTTTAAGGGTCTTGGCCTCCATGAACAAGTATCCATCAAACCTATCACAATAAAATCAAATGAGGCAAAACATGGTATAGTATTTAACCCACTCAACATGCATCTTACACTTTTCCAAAGTGAATCTTGTAGTGAATTAGAGGCTAATTATTTAAATAATGAGATGGGCTTCATACATAGCCACTTTGAAGACCTTACCCTCACCAACCTATTTAATGAGAATATTGTTATCATAATTGATCTTGTATCTATATCCCTCATAAAGTGGGAACAACATGCAACATCTCAGCTTGATCATTTTCAAAATGATGAGGCTATTTTTGAATTCTTGAAAACAAGGGATCAAATCCCAATAAGTGACCATAAGAAAGAATTTCTAATTTAGGTAAATGATTTAACATACTTTGGGGAATAAAAAATATATAATAATATCAGTTTAGCTTCTATATCTAATCAAATAGAGTATGATGAAGATTTTCATCTTTCTACACTACCCCTACATTACAAATATGAATCAACTTTACTTGTTGATTAAACTATTCCTATGAACATTGGCACCAAATAAGATCCTAATATTTTTACAATTATCATATCACTTACTCAAGAAGAAAGGGAAATATTTACACTTTTGCCTCATGAAATCTCTAACATCTTCACTTGGTCTTATGTGGATATGCCAGGATTTGATCCCAAATTAGTGGTATATCACCTTGTGGTGCATCTAGATACTAAACCAATCAAATAGAAACTCCATAAGATGCATCTTAAGATTACACTACTAGTAAAAAAAGAACTAAAGAAGTAGATGACCATTGGTTTCACATTCACTGCTGATTATTTAGACTAGATATCCAACATTGTACCAATATAAAATAAACTAGAAGGGATTAGAGTTTAAACAGATTTTTGTGATACCAACAAAGCATGTCTGAAAGATGATTTTTCATTGCTTGACATAGACATGATTATAGATTCAACTATATGTCATGAGATGTTATATTTTATGGGTGGATTTTTAGGCTATAATCAAATAAAAATTAGTTTTGATGACCAACACAAAAATACATTTACAACACCATGGGGAACATTCTGCTACCAAGTAATGCCTTTTGGTTTGAAAAATGTAAAAGCTACATATCAATGGGAAATGATTGTCATTTTTTATGACATGATTCATAACATTTTTAAAGACTATGTTGATTATATTCTTTCTAAATCTAAATCTAGAGAAGAACAAACTCAAGTGCTTTTTCACGTTTGTAAGCACATGAGAGAGTATAACATGAGATTAAATCTTAAGAAGTGTGTGGTTGACATGACATCAAGAAATTTATTAGATTTCATTGTTTCACAATGTTGAATCAAAGTTAATCCCTCTAAAATTTTAGATATCATGGATATGCCTCTACTAAATAATCTTAAATAGCTTAGAAGTCTACAAGAAAAAATTCAAACAATTAGGTGATGTATATCTTAACTTGCAGACATTTGTCATCCATTCACATTTTTGATAAAGGACACTAATTTTACTTGGAATGAAAATTATGACAAAACATTTGAAAATATTAAACAATATCTTTCCAATTCTAATGCCACCTATTGTTGGTAAACTTTTTTTGTTATACATTTCAGCTACTTAGTTTGCACTGGGGCATTATTAACACAACATAATGACAATGGTAAAGAATGGGAAGTGTACTACTTAAGCAGACCTTGTATATCATATCAGCTCAACTACTCTCAATTATAAAACACATGTCTAGTAGTTAAATTTGCTTTTAAAAAAAATCTGACATTACATTCTCAACAATCAAACAAAGATTATTGCTAAGATAGACCCTCTTAAGTATCTTTTATCCAGAACAACTCTAATCGACAGGATGGCAAAGTGGGTTATGCTTCTTAGTGATTTTGATTGAGAGTATGTAAATAAAAAATAAATTAAATGATAGGTTTTAAAATATGTTTTTTTATGAAGCATTTCTCAATGATAAATCACCTCTTATTATAGAGTTTATAGATGAAGCGATAATGTCTATAGACAAGTCTATAGTTTGGTAGTTATTATTTGATGGCTTTTTTACCAATCATAGATTTGGGGTGGGCATATTATTAGTCACACCATATGGGGATTGCATTCCTAAGGATTTCAAAATGTAATTTTATTACACAAATAACATAACAAAGTATGAAGGTTTCATAGCAGGTCTCAAAATGGGAATCTAATGGGGAATCCAACATCTCCTTGTTTTTGACAATTATAAGCTTATCATCAATCAAGTTACTAATAAATTCTAAGCTTGTAATGATAAGTTGATCCCTTAGAATTGAATGGTGTATATTTTGAAATTATATTTTGATTTCATCCAATTTGAATAAGTGCCAATAATCAATAATAGAGCAATGAATGATACGACTACCATTGGTTCCCTACTAGATTTAAGCACAAAGCATAATAAATTTATGATTGAGCACTTAATGATGCTGGCTTATGATACACATAATTTATAAATAGTTTGTGAGGTAGTTGGTACCACTTCTACCTAGTACTATGATATCTATGCCTACCTTCATAACAATACGTCACAATAAAGTAAATCCTTTATTCAATGAAAATATCAATACACCATCCTTGGCAATAACCTATACTGCAGAGACTATGATGGAACTATTTTACACTTTTTAAATATTGAAGAATCTACTTTGGAAATTAGAGAAGTCCATGAGGAATATTTGGAAGACATTTGAGTGGCATGGTACTTACAAAGAAGCTTCTACGAGTAGGTTACTATTGGCCTAAAATGGAAACTGATTCATGTGCCTGTGTCAATAAATGCATACCCTATCATAAAAATGTGGAGCTTATCCATAGTCCATCATAATATTTACAACCTATGACAACACCTTATCCATTTTCAACATGGGGGTTAGACCTCATTGGAAAGATAAATCCATGTTCTTATGACAGACATAAGCATATTATAAGGACAACAAATTACTTTACCAAGTGGGTCAAGAAAATGCCCCTAACATATGTCATGGGAAAGAAAATTTCCAAATTTATCCTCAACCACATTATTTTTCTCTTTGGTGTTCCTTCCATGCTCACTTTTCACAATAGAAAATTATTCAAGAATAGAGATGTTAAGGCTCTTTGTCAAACCTACTATATCAAGCATAAGTTTTCCACTTATTACCCACAAGGCAATGACCAAGCTAAAGCAACCAATACGAACATTTTTCTCATCCTTAAAATATTTTTCAATGAAATTGGTCATGACTGGCATACTAATTTATATCCCACCCACTGGGTATATCACACTAGCATTCACATACCCACAAGGGCAACCCTTTATTCCCTTAAATATAGTAGTGAGTCTATGCTTCCCATAGAGATTCTAGATTCCATCTCTATGAATACCCTTAAAACAAATCATCGATGAAGAATCCTATCTTACTTCATGCCTAAGTGAACTCGACCTTCTATATGAGAAATGACTCAATGCTTTAAACCATGTACAAGTTTACCATAATCATATTCATCGTAGCTATAATAAGCAGATTGTAGCTAGGGAATTCAAAATTGAAGATCTTATTCTTAAGGAAAACCAATGAAACACCAATTCTAAAAGAGAAAAGAAGATAAATTTCAATCCTAATTGGTTAGGCCCATATGTTATCATTACCAAGTATAAATTAGGAGCTTATAGATTAGCTATAAAAGATGGAAAGGAGCTTTGATGAACTTATGAAAATCATGCATCTTAAGAGATTCTAGGCCTAAATTTTTTCTATATGTTATTATTGACATCTTAGGTGTTAGAAAATCAAAAAAATTAAAAACTTAAAAAGACAAAAGAAAAGAAGGCCGACATAGATCTTCCAAAATTGAAAACTAGTTTACTAATGCTTCGGGCAATTACCATGTTGAAAACCATATTTATGGCACCATGTGTAAACCATTGTCTATATTCATCCTAGTTACTTAGGGGCATCATATTTTAGTATTCCATTATATATTTCCATCTCACCTATTCATCACTTATCCTATATCATTCTAGTTTAAGGTTTGTTACTACTAAATGTGAACCTACATCCTTACTCATGATAAAGGAAAACTTCTTGTATAATACTTGTTTTAAAAAAACAAACATTACAAAAACATCTAAAAAATTTGTTAAAAACTTACCACAAAGCATCTACCATTCTATTTATCTTCCACATCATTCACTCATTTTTCTTGGGTGGGTCACTCATGTATTTTTTTATCTGACACTTAAATGTTTCACCAATCATCCACCTTCTCATCATTTCCCATATTAGAAGAACTACTTCTATTTGGATATCCTCACATGGACTATATC
The DNA here is from genome assembly GCA_037957365.1 of Torreya grandis. Taxonomy (NCBI): domain Eukaryota; kingdom Viridiplantae; phylum Streptophyta; class Pinopsida; order Cupressales; family Taxaceae; genus Torreya; species Torreya grandis. The sequence goes on from JARHVA010000096.1 coordinate 3,492,676, forward strand.
TAGGGTGGATTATGTAGGAAGCACTTAGAGACATATGGTATCTAGGGTTAGATCGACCACCCTCTTCCCCATCATCCATTTACCTTAGACTGGATTTGTTCATTCTTATACTTTCTCATCTATTATTTGGTACTTAGCCTAGATCTTGACTACAACTGTAAAATTTTTGATTAGGATGTTAAGCCTTTGTTGATGAATTTTACTACTCGATCCATTGTTTTTTTTTTTTTTTTTGTATTGTTTGGATTCTCTATATTTTACCATTAAGTTTGTTATTTATCTCTTTTTATCCTTAGCATTAAGATGGTTATTTATCCATTTTCTACCTAGCCATTAAGTTGAGTATTAATCCCTTCTATCCCTAACCTTTAAGTTGTTAATTTATCTATTTTATCCTTAACCATTTACATGGTTACTTCTTGTTTAGTCAATTTTATCCATCATGTGTGTTTTAGTTCAATATGTCAATTGCTTATCTTTAGAATGTTTACTCTTTGTTTGTTTGTTTGTTTGTGTATCATTTCTATTTATTTTATTAATGTTGTTTCATTATCATCTTTTGCATCATATAGATTAATTTTGTTTTCAAATATTGCTTTAATTTTTTTATTTGTGTATGTTTGGGAAATATTGTTTTGATAATTATATAATAGTATGATTATGGTTTTTCTATATCATGACGTACTTTATTTTTACATAATTTATTCTTTATTTAGTTCATATGCTTAAAATATCAACATTCATCATGATTATTTAATATCATTGGTGGTAATGAATTTTATGCTATATTAAACACCAGGTTACTTAAACTCTTTACTGTTGGATATCCAATGCAAAGAACAAAAACAAAAATAAAGAATCTATCTCACATCATTATCCATGCATTCATAAATCATATAATACATGATGTAATCCATAATAAAATGCTACGAGAGAATTAGTACATGTTAGTGTGAATCAAAATGCAAGAATTATAAACAATAATCTACATATCCATATGTCCATCAACCATAAGAAAATGAAAATAATAAATATTCAAATTATACACATAGTCCATAATGTCCATCCACATAGTACAAATCCCATACATAATCATGTATATGTATGTATGTATATACATGTGTGTGTGTGTGTGTGTGTGTGTGTGTGTGTGTGTGTGTGTGTGTGTGTGTGTGTGTGTGTGTGTGTGTGTGTGTGTGTGTGTGTGTGTGTGTGTGTGTGTGTGTGTGTGTGTGTGTGTGTGTGTGTGTGAAAATAAATTATGTCTCTACAAAAAGATACATCTCAAATTTATATGTATACATCGATACAATCTTCATCCCAACATATGTGTCATGTCTCACCCTATTCCTTTGATGTGGTGTCTGGTCTCAAAAATGGCTCATCACATCATGGTGTGCCTAGTGGCAGACCCATCATGCACCATGTAGCCAACCCCCTAGAGTTATCTGACTCTATCAATTATATTAATCTACCTGACACAAATTACCTGACTAATTACTCTCTAAATGATGGTGGCCTCTGTGTGCATGGAACATCCTTCTGATATAAACTTCTATAATATGTGGCCTACTCCATGGCTCTCATAAATCTATCTAATGTATCAATATGTTTAAGTTTTTTTCTAGTAACACACTGGCCTTTATTAGATCTATCCTAATAGTATCTCTCTCCTATATATAATGTTGTGTCACTATTGTATGATCACAAGTATGAGTATCCATGTCATGTGTCACAACTCCAACTGTCATCACCATACCATCTCTCTCCACCCTCTTAATTACAGCCTATAACCTATCAACCTCAGCCTATAATCATATAATCCATGTTACATGATCCCCTCTACTATTTATAACCCCTTGAATTTGGATACTTCCCTATATAACCCTATAATCTCCCTATCACAAGCTCTAATCTCCTCATGAAGTCTATCAACCATTGAATCCTCCTCCTAATATTTTGAAGTATGTGAAAGACTATCCATATCCCCTTAATTTATGTTGTATCATGTGCTAACCTCATCACTATGTCATATCTATCTTGATCACCCTCGATGTCAATATCAATATGTGGAGTCTCTTTTCTAGCTCTATGTTATGTATCCACATCTACATCTACATGCACCTCATTTAAAATCTTTAAATCCTCAATATTAATAATCTCCACATCATGTAGTTGACTAATATCCATTGCATGACCTTTACCTAATGATTGAACCCATCCTTTATCACCTGTAATAACCTTCATAATCCAATCTCACAATCATATGCCTTGTGGTTTCTTGCTCAAGCTCACCACTAGTCTCTATCTCTATGTCAGTGGTGGTGCATATGGTGAATTCAATCTCAATTGCCATTATCAATCCTAATAATTTTCATAACCATCCACAACTCCTACATCAACCACATCCCTCTTATCACTCTATCTAACTATCTATAATTGTGACCAGTTGTGATCGACTATCACTAGATCAATAGTAATCCCCCACTATAATCTATATTTCACAGCTTGAGCAAAGATATGTGGACCTGTTGGAATGTCCTATCTAATCCAAAATTATCTCATCACCCTATTAGGGTGATATATCTATATAATGTATCCATGTATCAAAATAATGTAGCAATGGGTCATCATATAGTCCATATATAAAGCATCCTATGGTCACTAAAATAAAATCTCCCTATAAGGTCTCCAAGTGATATGATCATCACCTAGCTCATCAATATCCCTCTTATAGAACTCTAGATCACCTAAATGTGGTCTATGAGTACCAATAATCATATGGCATCCATATGCCAATGGCTCATCCATAGACTGAGTGCTCATGTGAACAACTAGCCTCTTTACAACAAGGTGCTCCCAGCACCATACTTATAATAAAGTACATGGCCTAATCTCCCTCCCATATGTATACATCACATGGTGTAATTCCATGTATAAGTGAGCTAATATGCATGGTCCCCATGTAAACCACTCACCCATCTCCATCATGTCTCTGATAACCTCCAATAAGCCAATTGAACATAATCTCTGGTTATTATAAGGTAGCATAGTGTCACTGACAACAAACATGATAACCATAGTCAAGGAATTCATATCTAATTTAGTCAAATAGTTAATGTCTACTCCACCTCTCATAATTGGAATCAGTTCATTGCCAAAGATCTTATATAATGTCATCTCTTATTGACCTACCCTAAGTAAACTTGCCTCCCTCATATTAGAATACATAGAATCTGATAGACATACTCTAATTTAACTTTCATATCACATGTCAGTAGGTGAAATGTAGGGTAAGTACACAAATTTTGGGGACAAAAAGTGGCCTACCCATGGACATGATTTTCCTAAAATTCCATAGATATGAACTTTTGTAGATAATTTGATATATCTACACTCCAAATTTGAAAATGGTGTAAGAACATGAAATGTAGAATTTAGAGTCTAGTTTCCATGTCACTATTTTTTTTAAATGGCTAAGTATAACTAGGACAAACATCTAAATTTTGAAGAGGAACTCCTATTTTTTTAAGAAAATAGAGTAGATAGATGGCCTTGTGATACACCATTTTTTGAGCAATGTTTAATATTATTTGAAACCCTTTGGATACATTTTAGATAAGATCTCCTAGTTTGTAACCTATATATTTTTATATTTTTCAATAAATACTTGTTTTTATGAATTTATCAAGTAAATAGATTCTAAAAATTGACAAAAAATGGATAGTCATCCGTGTGATGCACCTAACTACATCAAAAAAAAGAAAACCATTTTTTTTAATGTGTGTAGAATTAGGCTTAGTGTGTGACCATATAACTTAATTTTCACTTGGATAAACTAAATACAAATTATATGAACATGTATAGGCATGTATGTTTGCGGCATGTAGTGGCCTAAAAAGATATAGTTAGAAATAAACATAGTTTGAAATCGTAAATTAGTCCAAAAATTATAAAAATCATATTTTTGAAAAGAGGAGAGCATGTTCATCATAATGGTATTAAGTTTTTGAATTTTCACATTAAAATTCATAGTGTATTTGATTATCAATGTTGAATTTTATTGTTTTCTTATCATAACTCTCAAACTCGGGTGTAGATTGATAGGTCCAAGCCTTAGGCTCAGGAATCTAAGGTATTATCGAGACAAAAGGCATGGAATTTGAATTCAAATTCAAATAGTGTGATCACATTAATGTATAATGCAATCATGTTAATAGATAACATGATCGTGTTATTGTAAAAGCAATAACATGATCGCTTTACTATTATTTTTCACATTAAAGAAGTGAACTTGTAGATGAAGGTAACCTTGGTCAATATGTAACGCAATCATGTTATCAATAATTTGATTGCATTACTCATAACGTGATCATGTTCCTATTATTTTTCACATAAAATCATGTCGAGTTGCACATGAAAGAAACTTTGGCAAGAAGCTTATATTTACTACTCTAAATATTAAGTACAAGTTTACATTTATATTAACAATATAAATGTAAACTTATACTTTAAATTTATTTCAATAAATATGAAAAAATAGGGTCACTCTACATTTGATAGAGTTTATCTCACAATTGCACACCTTATGATGTGGAAAATAATTTTTCAAAATCTAATTTGGTTAGTACTTAGACATTTTTAGGGTGTAATTATTAAACTTAAGAATTTCAATACATAAATTTTATAATTGATATCTATTTTTGGTAAACATATAGTGATTTTTTAGGTTTTTGTGCCTTCTAGATTGATTCTTGGTATTTATAAGAGCCCTAGGTTTGTCAAAATTGAAGTTTAAAAACTACTCACTTTGAACTTAATCCAAAATAGTGTGATTTGATAGTGTAGGTCATATTGATGACCTACACACGTCAAACAACCACTTTGTATTAATTTCACTTATTCATCATCCCTCTTTCATCCTTGATCACTTCTTACTCATCCCTCATTATCCCTAATCACTCTTTTATCATTCCTCATTGTCCTTAATCACTCCCTTATTTACCATCACTATTTATAGTCATCTTTAATCACTCCCTTATCATCCATAATCACTCCTCCATTGACCCTCATTATCCCTAATCACTCCCTACCCATCCTTCATTTTACCTAATCACTCTTTCATCATCCCTAATCGCTTCTTCATCCCTATTCACTTCCTTATTGACCTTCACTATCTCTCATCATCTCTAATCCCTTGAGCTTATCATGCCTAATCACTCCTTCATTAGCTATCACCATCCCTCATAATCCCTAATCACTCCCTCCTCATCCCTCATGGCTAATCACTGTCTCATTGACCCTCACCATCCCTCATCACTCCATCATTGACCCTCACCATCCCTAATTGTTCCTTCATCATCTGATGTAAGTATATACTCTAAAAATATCTTTGATTACAATTATATGTTATTTAATCTATTATAATAGAAATTAACTTCTTTATAGGACTTGTGTTGTCAATACCCATTTATAATAGTCAATTTTCTTACTGAAGGAATTGGATGAGCTTCTAAATTTATATTCAAGTAGCATAAGTACTAACATAAAATAGATTATAAAGTTTAGTTCATCAAATTATCATTGTTGACTAGATGAAACTTTATTTGGTTTTACCTTTGGTTTCTTGGTTCAAAAGATAAAAAATAAACACAAATCTCTTGTATAATTTTCTAATTCTGAGAAGATTTGAATCAAATACAAAGTTATTTAGTGTTTCTTGTTCTTGTATGACTTGAATCTTTGTCATGTTTACACATGCACTCCTTATGTGTTTAATGTATCCCAAATATTTTATCTCTTGCTTGAAAAATGAACATTATTCATGTTATCATAAAAATATGTTTATGCAAAATGTGAAACACTAGTTCAGCATGGTGTAGATGTTCATCCCATGTTTTATAAAGACTAAGATGTCATGAAGGTAGATTAGAAAATTGACATAGGTAAAGGGCCTGAGGATGTCATTCTAATTCTCAATAAATGAATTCACAACATGAGTTAACCTAAAAGGCATAACCAACTATTCAATCAATCCTTCCTTTGTTTTTAAGACTGTATTCCAAATGTTAAGAGGTTCAACATGAATATGAAGATACCCAAACATAAGATAAATTTAATAGAAGACTTCTACACCATGGATATGGAATAAAAATACCTTAAAATTTAGATGAGGATAATATTTCTTCACGTTAATCTTGTTAAGATTTTTTAAATTAATTCACAACTTTGGCACAAGTGCAATTAGGATTATACAAGGAAATGATTTGGGCATGATGTGTCCATTATCCATGATTTCATAGATCTACCACTTGATCTATTCATTGTCTAGAAATGATATGATGTATAAAGAGGTTTGAGGTAGAGGTAGTTAAGGGATCAAATCAATAATACTGTTTAGTGTACAGTATGTAGGAACTTATTTAGGTGATTAAAATATATCCTTGTATTCATCTATTTTATGGTTCAATTATTGTGTCTTTGTTATTGTTGGATAAACCATACTATGATATGGTGACATAAGGATGTTATTAAATTTAATTCTTACCATCAAGAGTATACTTCTTACTAGAATTGAAAATATTCTTACACTTCTTGGCACTAATGACTAAAAGCTTATAAACTAAATACAATATATGGTATTTCAGATCATGACAATATATCACAAAATTTCAAGGATTTACTTCATAGACTACATGTCAATGGTAAATATATGGTTGACCACATGTAAAACATCACACACCTCTAATGGTGAGATGTCAAAAAGGATTACATCTTTACAAAGTTTGGTTTTGTACACTAAGTAACACTACTAGGTGATCCATTTCTCAAGGCCTACACTAGCGTATGGCTATGGATGATGTATAAATTTCAAGTTTAATTTTTTTTTAAATGCTTTAACTTTTTTTATATTAATATATAGGAATTTTTCAATCAAAAAAATGCTTTAAGAGAAATTAAATTATTTTGACTTCTATTGGAAATGATGAAGTGTATTAGCTCACCATTGATCTCGATATTTTTAATTCATATAATTTCTTGTTAGGAGAAGTAGAGATATTTTTAGTACCGACCATATCATTGGGTTGATAATATATTATCTACTTAACTTTTTATAGTGCTAGATAACTTGTGCCCACTTCTTGAGATGTAAAAGTAGAGAGATCATAATGTGACACTCTTCATTAGATTGAATATTGAAGTTATGAATTAAGAACCACTTTCCAATATTGAACTACTTGTTCTAATCATTTGAAAATTATTTTCCACTCTTTGGTATGATGACTCAATCAATAGACATACAAATAGAAGGCCTTCAATGTAATTATTTAGATCATAAAATGTACTCATATGGAAAGTAATTCATTGGTTTCAAGAAATCACATAGCTTGGTTATCCTCATGTATTTACTACCCATTTTTGGTGATATGGTGGTTTTACTTGCTTCTCTTTTTCTAGTGGGTTTTTAATTGTGAATTACATCATTTCTAACAGGCCCATATTTTTTCATAGGTGTTACATATTTATGTTTCAAAATTGCCTCCACATCATTTTGACCACTATGTCTTATATTTTATGATAGCACTCAACTCTCCACTTGTAGTTCCTAGCATTGTTAAAACCCCAACAAAATACCACCATCAAGGTATTGGATGGAGTGATTAAATATGAGGAGGGACAAGGAGGAATAGAGTAGAGAGGATGAGGGAGTCAATAGGGATGGTGAGGGATGGTGAGGGTCAATGAGGGAGTGATTAGGGAGGATGAGGGAGTGATTAGGGATGGTGAGGAATGGTAAGGGTTAATTAAGGATTGATTAGGATGGATGAGGAATGAGTGATTAGAGATGATGAGGTGTGATGAAGTAGTGATTAGGAATGATGAAGGATAATGAGGGTCAATGAGGGAGTGATTAGGGATGATGAGAGAGTGATTAAAAATTATGATGAATGTTGAGGGTCAATAAGGGAGTGATTAGGGATGATTAAGTAGTAATTAGGTTAAATGAGAGAGTGATTAGAAATGATAAGAGATGGTGAGATCTAATAAGAGAGTGATTAAAGATGATGAGGGATGATGAGGGTCAATGAGGGAGTGATGAGGGATGATAAGGGATAAGGAGTGAGTGATTAGCGATGATGAGGGATAGTGAGGGTCAATGAGGGAGTAATTAGGGATGATGAGGAAGTGATTAGAGATGACTAGACATATTAAGATTCAATAAGGGAGTGATTAGGGATAATGAAGAATAATGAGAGAGTGATTATAGATGATGAGGCATGAGTAGTAAGTGATCAGGGATGAGGGAAGGATGATGAATAAGTGGAATTAATAAAAAGTGGTAATTTTATGTGTACAAGTCATCAATATGATCTATGATACCCCAATCACATAACTTTGGATCAATTTCAAAGTGAGTGGTTTTGACAAACCTAGGTTTCCTAGAAATTCTAAAAAACAATCTAGAAGAAACATAAAACACAAAAAATGACTATATGTTCACCAAAAAAGGAAATAAATTACAAAAATTATGTCTTAAAACCCTTAGGTTTATACCTAAACTCTGAAAATGCCTAAGTATTGACCAGATTAGATTTTGAAAAACTATTTTCCACATTGTAAGGCATGAAACTATGATACCAACTCTTTCAGATGTAAAGAGATCCTAATTTTTTATATTTAATAAAATAAATTTAAAGTATAAGGAAAATTTTAATTAACATTTAGAGTAGTAAATATAAGATTTTAGCCAAAATTGTCTTCATGTGTAACTCCACATACTTTTATGTGCAAAATAATAGGAACATGATCGCATTATTAGTAATGAAATCACATTATTGATAATGTGATCGTGTTACCTATTGACCAAGGTTAACTCTATCTACATATTCACTCCTTTAATGTGAAAAACAATAATAATGTGATTATGTTATTGATAACATGATCATGTTACATGTTGACCAAGGTTACCTCCATCTACATGTTCACTCCTTTAATGTAAAAAACCAATAGTAACATGATCATGCTATTATTTTACGATAATGTGATCATGTTATCTATTAACATGGCTGTGTTATCTATTAAAATTATCACACTATACATTAACATGATCATGTTATGGCTCATTAATTACTGATCCATAATTTAAATAACATGATCATGCTATGTAAAATGTCCATAGAATTATCTCCCAACATCATGTCCATAGAATAGACTACAGATGTTGGTCCAAGTCTACTTTCAATAAGAGATGTTGCAAAATAAGAAAAGAAAAATCTTACTCATAATGATTTAATGGCTGAGAATATTGAAAGGACAGGGATATTGAAGGATGACATGAAGGAAGTGAAGGCATTGATTAGTAAGGATGGTGGTAAAAATGTGGATATTATGATTGAGAAAGTGGCTGAAAAATGAGGTGTCTTTTTTTAAGACAAAAAATTTGATATTTTATAATTTTGTAAACTCTATTATAATTGAAGACAATGTTATGTTTTTTAGAAAATATTTTAAATGACAATTTTAAATTTGAATTTACAATGATCAGTTTTTTAAGTTTTAATTAGTCTGTTTTTACTGAGTAACGAGTTATGGTTCATTTATCATCTTACATGCATATTATGTGTTGATGTAGTTCAATGAACATAGTGATGTGAACTACAATTATTTTTTCTATAGATTTGGAGTAAGCATGAATTTGAATCTGAATTTTTTGATGTTGTATATTCAATATTAAATTTTTTAAAATGATGTTATGTTTTAAAGAAAATAATTTGAAATAACAATGTTAAGTCTGACTTTACAAAGATCAGTTTATTCAGTTGATGTAGTTCAAACAGCATGGTGATGTGGGCTGTAATTATTATTTTTCTTAAATTTAGACTGAGCATGGATTATTTCAAGTCTTAAAGAGGGAGTTATAGATGATTCAAAATATATATTAGTTTGGGAGTTGCGAGTAAATATATTGATTAAATAAATAAATAAATGCTCATTATCACAACCACTCTGAGAGAGAAAATTTGTTTTTATTGGTTCAACATGAACCTACAAAGATTGATGCTTTGTTTAGTCAAGCTAAATCTAGATTCATTTCAATTTATAATATTAAAAATGATAATATTTTGAGTATTATTATAAATAAATTAGAGAATTTGAATGCAGAAGTTTAGACATATTTTAATAAATGAGAAAAAGACATCAACTTTGTTATTATTGTAAATGTCAAGAAGGAAAAAGCTTGGTAATGTATCATCATTTTTATCAAATTTTATATCACAACTATTTAAAATTGTATCTAATTAGATTTCATTCATAATTATAGGCAAAATATGAGAATCTGAAAAAGAAAGTTGAGGTTCTCATGTGCATTTGAAAAATACACAAAAAATTTTATATTCTACCATTCAATTCAAGGAGAAATTTATTCTATTCAATAAACATAACAACACATTCAAAAAAATTATTAAGTAGCAAGGATGGGATCTCGATGCTTTATTGAAGTAGAATACAGACGTCAATCCAAGTCTACTTTCTGTAAGAGATGCTGCGAAAGAAGAAAAGAAAAAACTTACTCATATTAATTCAACTACTAAAAATATTGAAAAGATAGGGATATTGAAAGATGACATAGAGAAAGTGAAGACATTGATTAGTAAGGATGGTGGTAAAAATGTGGATATTGTGATTGAAAAAGTGGCTGAAAAGTGAGGCATCTTTTTGAAAGACAAAAAAAATGATATTTTATAATTTTGTAAACTCTATTATATTTGAAGACAATGTTATGTTTTTAAAAAAATATTTAAATGATAATTTGAAGTTTAAATTTTAAATGATCAGTTTGTTATATTTTAATTAGTCTTTTTTTACTGAGTAATGAGTTACGGTTCATTTATCATCTTACATGCATATTATGTGTTGATGTAGTTCAATGAACATGGTGATGTGGACTACAATTATTTGTTTCTATAGATTTGGAGTAAGCATGAATTTGAATTTGAATTTTTTGATGTTGTATACACATTATTAAATTTGAAAAGATGATGTTATGTTTTAAAGAAAATAATTTGAAATCACAATGTTAAGTTTGACTTTACAAAGATCAGTTTATTCAGTTGATGTAGTTCAAACAACTAGTGATGGGGACTATAATAATTATTTTTCTTTGAATTTAGACTACGCATGGATTATTTCAATCCTTAAGGAGGGAGTTATAGATGAGTCAAAAAATATATTAGTTTGTGAGTTTCAGGAAAAGGCACTGATTAAATAAATAAATGTCCATTATCACAACCATTCTGAGAGAAAAAATTTGTTTTCATTAGTTCAAAATGAAACTATAAATATTGATGCTTTGTTTAGTCAAGCTAAATCTTGATCCGTTTCAATTTCTAATAGTAACAATGATAATATTTTGAGTAGTATGCTAAATAGATTGGAGAATTTGAATGCAAAAGTCTAAGCATATTTTAATAAATGAGAAAAAGACACCAATTTTGTTATTATTGTAAACGTCAAGAAGGAAAAATATTGGTAATGTATCATTATTTTTATCAAATGTTATATCATATTTATTTTAGTTCATATCTAACTAGATTACATTTTTAATTGCAAGTAAAATATTAGAATCTAAAAAAGAAAGTTGAGGTCCTCAATGTGCGTTTGAAAAATACATAAATTTTTTTATATTCTACCATTTAATTCAAGGATAAATTCTATTCAATAAATATAACAACACGTTCAAAAAAATCATTAAGAAGCAAGGATGGAATCCTAATGCTTTATTGAAGTAGAAAATAGATGTTGATCCAAGTCTGCTTTCTATAAGAGCTGTTGTGAAAGAAGAAAAAAAAAATATTACTCACATTGATTCAACGACTAAAGATATTGAAAGGGAGAAGATATAGAAGGATGACATAGAGAAAGTCAATTCATTGATTAATAAAGATGGTGGTAAAAATATGGATATTGTGATTGAGAAAGTGACTGAGAAGTGAGGTGTATTTTTGAAAGACAAATCAACTTTATTATTATTGTAAATGTCAAGAAGGAAAAAGCTTGCTAATGTATCATCATTTTTAACAAATTTTATATCATATTTATTTTAGTTTGTATCTAATTATATTTCATTTGTAATTGCAGGTAAAATATGAGAATCTAAAAAAGAAAGCTGAGGTCCTCAATGTGTATTTGAAAAATACATGAAAAAAATTATATTTTGCCATTCAATTCAAGAATAAACTTATTATATTCAATAAACATAACAACACATTCATAAAAATTGTTAAGGAGCAAGGATGGGACCCTGGTGCTTTATTGAAGTAGAAAACAGATGTCGGTCTAAGTCTATTTTCTGTAAGAGATGCTGTAAAATTAAAAATAAAATATCTTGCTCATATTGATTCAATGACTGAGGATATTTAAAATATAGGGATATTAAAGGATGACACAAAGGAATTGAAGGCATTGATTAGTAAGTATGGTGGTAAAAATGTGGATATTGTGATTAAGAAAGTGGTTGAGAAGTGAGGTGTCTTTTTTAAAGACAAAAAATTTAAAATTTTATAATTTTGTAAACTCTATTATATTTGAAAATAATGTTATGTTTTTTAGAAAATATTTTAAATGATAATTTTAAGTTTGAATTTGAAATGATTATTTTGTTAAGTTTTAATTAGTTTTTTTTATTGAGTATCGAGTTATAGTTCATTTATCATCTTACATGCATATTATGTGTTGATGTAGTCCAATAAACATGGTGATGTGGACTACAATTATTTTTTTCTATAGATTTGGAGTAATCATGAATTTGAATTTGAATTTTTTGATGTTGTATACTCATTAAATTTGAAAAGGTGATGTTATGTTTTAAAGAAAATAATTTGAAATTATAATATTAAGTTTGACTTCACAAACATCAATTGATGTAGCTTAAACAACATGGTGATGTGGGCTGTAATTATTGTTTTTTTTTTAGATTTAGACTGAGCATGGATTTTAATTTGATGTGCTATCATCTTGTTCAATTATTATCATTATTTTATATAACAAAAAAATTGTAGTTATTATGGATGTAGACTTCAGATAATTATTATGATGTATTCTACACTTGAATCTGCATGAGTTTTGTTTTTCTTTTAAATTTGGTCATGTTGTTCAATAGGCTTGACGTGTTCTATCGCTCTTGTATTTGAATTCAAAATTCATATTTTAAAGCTAACATTTAAGGTTAAAACTATTAATATAGTTCTACAATATCAAATTTAAGTTATTTCAAAAGTAATAAAAATATGTATTTAACAATATAATCTTAGAAAAATAGAAAAAAATCATGACCTATTTAAAATTATGAAAAATCAATTAAATAAAATGGAAAATTTCATAATGAATGGAACAAATATTATAAATGCCAATGTTATCAACAATTGTAATGAATTTATTATTTGTAATGTTTAACAATATAAAAAATGATATGAAATTGGAATTCAAAATATGATAATTACAATAAATATACAACTAGTACTCGGGAGTTGAAAAAATCTTACATAACCTGCTCATCATCAACGACATTTGCATTCGTCGTGTTAGTGGCATATTGAGTTTTATTATTTACATCCTCTCTATTTATCACTATATTAACGATGCCTCTTCTTTTAGTTAGAGAACTTCATATTGTCATAGCTATTTCATAATAAAACATGTCCACAACATAATATGAAACATACAATCTCAAATAAGTTTATAAATTTTTATCCAATCTATTTCGATATATTGACTTTATGAAAGATAATGCATATAGTACTTTTTCATCTTCCATTGAGCCCAAAATCATTATTTGACATAGATCATATAATCAAAATATTTACCAAGACATTCCATCAAGATGCTACTAGGATAAAGTTTTCTTCATAGCCATGTAATTGCTCCATTTTCTATTAGTTCATCTAGAAAGCGATATTGTTAAAACATTGTAATTCTAAAATGAGTTAACTAAGATGCCATTAAATCCTTTCTCAAAATACTTTTTATTTCAACTCCATTGATGTCTACATATTTATTAAAATATTTAACAAGAGAAATGTTATATTTTTAAAATAAATTACTAATCAACTTTCTGTTGTTATTATTGTTCTAAAATATAGGATTCACGACTGTGATGGCCTCCAATAAATCATCCCTTTGAAAACAATCTCTAATCTCCAAAAATATGTTTTGTGAAATTATACTCAATTTCATCCATGTTTGAAATATAATAGTATCATATAGAATATGTGTTACAAACAATTCTTAAGATTTAGTTCCCACAAGATTAGGTCTTTTATAAAAAATGTGCATTAGTATTTCCTTGCTATTAATAATGACACAAATATGATCATTGATGTTAAATTTAAAATAAATTTTAAGATTCTTTAAATCTGTCATACATTTTTAACTACTAAAAATAGGACGTTGAAACTTTTCATTTGAAGTATATAGTATATTTAGAGATTGACATACTCATTTTCTCAGCCATATGAAGTCAATAATATAAATAGATCTCCCCTGAGCATGTTTCATTAAACAAATTATTTTCTTCAGCATTCAGAGAATTATATATAATATCAAAAATGTTTCTAAATATTTTAAATGATATAAAAAATATTTTGCCTTATCAACTTCTCTATGATATTTATACATAAAACCTACTAATAATGGATATTCTTAAAAATTGTGAAATGTAGGTTCATACATAGAAATCCATCTTGTATCAAAAAAATTCATCAATTTTTTTACCATTAATCACTCTTATTAAATTTTTTTGAAGATCTAAATATATTTTTAAACTATTTGACATATAAGCATGTAAGTCATAAATGAGTGTTAGTGAAGTGTTTTTTCCAATTAGGTTTTGCCTACATGGTCTTATGGTAATTGTATGTTAATTAAGCTTCCTTATGTTAGTTATATAAGGGTTACATAGGTTAATTATATTTTTAATGTAATTATATAATTAAAAAATTAGATGCTTCATCATGTTTCCCTAACTTTCTCTATATATACAACACTTTTTCTTTTTGAAAGTAATGAAGACAGGTTAATTTGATTTTATACAAGCAACCATATATTTTAATATTGTCGTGTGAACACAAGTTTCTTCCTCCTTCACAATTTAACTATGATTTCATTGCTACATACATAGATTTTTTCAATCTTCTATGCAAGGATCTAAGATCATGGCCAATATGACATGGTATCAAAGCTATTTTTGTCAGTATTGCAGCGATCTTTGTGGATATATCTTGTTACATTCATTATTTTAGGAAAAAAAGGGTTTGGTGAGATTCCTTGGAGAATCTATGCATAACTTTCTACTGGAGATAATGATCTCAAAATCAACTACACTATTGGTTTAAAAATGTGTCACAACCTTAGGATCGATTGTAAACTCGACATAGTTTTAGAATAGTCAAAATTTTCTCTTTTTTGGCATTCGAAGGCCCTATTTTTAATTTTTAGAAAAAATCTATACTTTTTATATTACTATACAAAAATGCCTTATGCATTTTCTTCCTTGAGTTGAAATCTCAAATG
The DNA here is from genome assembly GCA_037957365.1 of Torreya grandis. Classification (NCBI taxonomy): domain Eukaryota; kingdom Viridiplantae; phylum Streptophyta; class Pinopsida; order Cupressales; family Taxaceae; genus Torreya; species Torreya grandis. The sequence continues at coordinate 3,508,246 of JARHVA010000096.1, forward strand.
GGTCTCTTTTAAAAAGTTTATTGATGAAGATTTTTGAACATTTTTTGGCTTGCCTCGGTTTACATGCCATCAAACTTATATGTTACTCAAATATGTAAGAGGTTATTACTTCAGCTCAATAGTTGATCAACTTTAAGTTGCATGCTTTGGATATTCTACTGACTAATATAGACTTTTAGAACACTGTTACTTAGCCAATAGACCAACTCAAACTTTCAATAGTAAGTAACTTCACTTTTTTTAAGTTAAATTATTTGATAAGTCTAATTACTTACCTATAAACTAAATAAGGGTTTAAAATTTGCTTTACTTGGAATTTGAGAAGTTAAGTAATCAAGGTCTAAAAACTCAAATTACTTTCTCGTAGACCAACTCAGGTTTGTGGAAGTACTTTACTCAGGTTTATGAAGGGTAATTACTTGTCAAGTAAAGCAATCCAAGAAACTTGAATTACTCTTCATAGACTAATCTAGGGTTTTGGAACAACTCTACTCAGGTTCTCAGACATTGACTACTTCTTGAGTAAATCAGTCCAAAAAACTTAAATTACTCTTCGTAGATCAATCTAGGGTTTTAGAACAACTCTAGTTGGGTTCTCGAAGGCATACTACTTCTACAGTAAAGCAGCCCAAGAAACCCAAATTACTCTTCGTAGACTAATTGGGGTTCTCGAACAACACTATTCAGGTCCTCAAAGGTTGATTAATTCTCAAGTAAAGTAGTCTAAAAAAATTAGATTACATTGGGAAGATCAAATTGGGTTTTCGAAGGGCCATTACATTAAAGGGTGATTACTTCTCAAGTAAAGTAGCTCAAAAAACTTGAATTACTCTTCATGAACCGACTCAAAGTTTCGAAGGGTCTTTATTTCTCATGGTTATGGGGTAGCATTACTTGAGTTTTTTTTCATTTTTGTCTTTTTTTTTTTTGCAAAGGGTCCAAAAATATGTGAAGTAAGAACTTATAAGTGTCATAACTTTCAATCTATAGCTCCTTTTTGGGTGATATTTTTTTGAAAGTACATATTTTTTCAATCTCTACACATTGGTGATATTATTTTAAGATATTAATAACATCATTTTTTATGGTGTAATGGCTTAAAAATCAATTCAAACTTTTTGTATTTTTTTTCTTGGATGCATTATCTGTTATGTCAGACATCTCTCTCATACTCTCTCACACTAATTGATCACAGATGTGTTCTCAACGGTGCCCGGTGTCTAATATTGATCATGTGTTGCATTGTAACTTAATGGAGGTCTTATTGATAGTTCAAAGGGGTACTTATACTGTGTGCAATCTATTTTTTACTTTCATCTTAATTCTATAAATTGTCTCAATCTAATCTACATTAATAGATTTAAACATTGAACCACTCACATCATTTAACTATCTCGAATGTAAGTCTAAAATACAACTTGCCTTGAGAAGTAAAGGATTCTATTAGATCATTATGGGTAAGGAAATTGAGCAATCTATAGATGCAAAAAAAGTTAAGTGATACAACAGATATAATGAAGCCTATGGGTTCTTATGTCTTTCATTGTCTTTCAACCTCCTATTACATGTTGAATCTATAAAAGCTCTCAATGAAGTCTAGACCATCTTATATAAGATTTTTGGAGTGCAGGATATCATGAGGGGTCATGAGTTGGATAATGAGCTCATCACATTGAGCCCAAGTGACCGTGACACCCTACAAGACTTCTTTACAAAGTTCAAATCACTAAGACTGTAGTTGAAACAATGTGGCATTAATAAAATATATGACCTATTGATTTTATCTGTGCTTACAAAATTGGGTCATGACTATTCAATTTTCATCTCTACGTTTCATGCTACCAAATGTGCAGTTGGATCCACATGAAAATACCATCATTTGATGAGTTTATTGCCGATCTAACTCGAGAGTAAGATAAGTTGGTTCAAATGGGTACATTAAAGTCTTCAAAATCACATGCCTTGATTGTTAATCAGGGCAAGCAGAAGCCTTATAGCAATGTTAAATAAGAGAGGAAATAGTCTAAACCAAATCATAAGCATAAGAAGAATCAGAAATCAGCTGTCAAATATAAGGCATCGTCAAATGAGTCCTCAAATGGGAAACCTAACAAGGAGAAACTCAAATGCAAATTTTGTAAGAAACTTGGGCATGATGAATCTCAATGCATGAAAAAGAAGATTGACACCTCAACTAAGATTCTTGAGAAGAATAACATCAGTGTTCCTGAGTCTTCAACTCAAAACATGTCTGTACAAAATTATGCAAAGGCTAAAGATAACAAAAATGGTAAAAACTAGGGTAGGGCACTTGTTGCAATAGTTTCTTAGCCTTTAACTTGGGTTATTTACTTGGGTGCTTCCTATCACATGGCCTTCTTAGAGGATCTATTTTTTGAAATAGAACCGTATTTTGTGCCTTTAATTCTCATGGGTGATGACACTTTGATAAAAATTAATGGTAAAGGAATGGTTGAAGTAAGTGATGGTACCTTTAATGTTCTATGTGTTCCTTCACTATCCATCAATCTTTTATCATTGTACCAAATCACTCACATAGGTGCAAGGAAGCAAGTTGAGTTCTGATCTGGGTAACACTTCAAATGATAATTTGAGTGATGGTTCTACCCCAATTGGTGGCAAAACTTATAGGATCCATAACTTTCAAACCATATCATCCACCTCTATTAGAAACTTCAGTCATAGTAGAACAACTAGACATTGATGAGCTTGATTCATAGAGTTTTTCTCTAGTGGAGGAGGATCAGATTGTGGACACCTAGATGAAGACAATAAGAGGGACCTCTAATCTAATTTATCAGGTGGTCAAAAGGTACAAGTTTAGCCACCAAGGTGAGTGGCTCATAGAGAATCAAATAAAAATACAACTACCACACTTGATGAGGAATATCGACATAATGGGGACCATTGATTCTCAAGGAGGGAGGAATGATCTAGGCAACACTTCAGGTGATAATTTGGATGATGGTTATACCCCAATTGGTGGCAAAACTTCTCAGAGCCATAACTTTTAAACCATAGCTCCGTTTGACTCCCTATTCGAACCATTAGAAATCTAAGAATGAGGAGAATGCGATGAGATGGCACAAAGTTATGATGACTAATTTTTTACCCCAAAAAACCCAATGGAACTTCCCCAAATTTCAATTTTAATAATGCTATCTAAAAATAAAAAGTTTCTAAGAATAATTTTTTTTTGAATTTTGTGTTGTTATAAATTGTGGAAGTTGAACCACTTCATCTTCCTCGATATTAGTGACCTTACAGATCCTCCTCCTACCTTCAAAATATGTATAAATAAATATGTAGCCCAAGAAGTGGATCAGATATCTCTTCCTAGAGTTAAGCATAGGTTTTGTATTCTTGTGAGCAATAAACATCTCTTCTCAGAGAAAGCATTATTATGATAATTGTGTTATTTTTGTTTTCTTGAAATATCTTTTAACCAAAACCCTTGAATTTTAGATCAAGTTCACACTTGATTCAATGGTTATCAAGGCGCTGCATAGTTACACTGTAGTGGCTTATGGGAAGGCCAATCATTATTCTACGTTGTATATCTTCTAATAAATTTCTCCATATCAACCCTCAGTGGCACTACTTACTCATGCAGATGGAATGAACAAACTATACCATGCATGGTTTGGCCATTTAAACTACTATTACCTAGAGCAACTCAATCATTAGGACATGGTTTTAAGGTTACCTAAATTCAAATTATCAGATGATCTATGCAATGGATACATTCTTAAAAAGCATCTGGAAGAGAAATATGATAAGGACAAACCAAGGAAAGATGAATAGAAGCTAGAAATTGTCCACAGTGACATAGCAGGTCCATTTATAAAACCTTCATTCAACAGGACTAGATACATGCTCACATTCATTGATGACTTTTTGAGGTAACTCTAGGTGTTTTTTTCTCAAAAATAAGTCTGAGGTCTTTGATCACTTTAAGGATTTCAAGGCACTTATGGAGAAGTAGTCAGACTGTTCCATCAAAATCTTAAGGACTAATAATGGTGGGGAGTATGTCAATAATAGGTTTGAGTTATTTTACACATTAGAGGGGAATCAGATGTAACACATAGTTCTATACAGTATTCAATAGAATGATGTGTTTGAATGTAAGAATTGTACCTTAAAATAAATGGCCAACTACATGCTTCAATCAAAATTTCTTGCTCCTCAATTTTGGATGGAAGCAATCAACTATGCATACTATATTTAAAACCATGTTTAACATAGAACCTTGAAATGAATCACTCATTTTGAAGCTTGGGATGGTCACAAGCCCATAGTGGATCACTTTTGAGTGTTTGGATCACTAGTAATGGACTGTATTCCCAAGAAGAAATGCAAGGCAATAGACCCTCAGAGTCAGTAGTGTATCTTTGTCAGGTATGTAGAGGGTACTAAAGGATATAGGTTTCTCCATCCTAAAAATCATGATTTATTCATTAAAAGGAGTGTCAAGTTTCACGAGGGCCCACTTAAACTCACTATTGGCACTCCAGACTCTTAAAAAGTCTCACTGGACATTGATTCCACCTTAGGCAGTGACTTGGATCCACCTCAAAACCCTCTTGATGATCAAGATGACTCTTCTTCTTCTACAAGTTCAAGTGATGAGAGTAGTGATGAGGATTCTCTTCATCCATCTCACACTCACTCTTCAAATGATGACTCACCTCCTAATTCTCCAATATCATACAATTTTGGTCCCACTTGGGCCAGACAGACACTTCAAAGTGTTGGGAAATGGGTTGAAAATCCATCAAATATAAAGGAAACATGTTCATAGTTTCATAAGACTTCACATGCCTATTTTGTAATTGCCTTATATCCACTAACCTTTCATGAGGCATCTGGAACTCTAGAATGGGATTCTGCTATGCAGGAGGAGTATAGTTCCCTAATCAAAAATAAATCATGAGACTTGAGCCCTCTTCCTAAAGGAAGAAAATTGGTCTATTGCAAATGGGTTTATCGAACTAAGTATGGTGTAGATGGGTCTATTGATAAGTATAAAGCTCATCTAGTTACAAAAGGGTTTTTTCAGGTCCCTGGCATAGACTACACTAAGACATTTTCTCTTCTATCCAAAATGATGTTTCTCAGACTCACTCTAGCCATCGCAGCTACACATCAGTGAGATATTCAACAAATAGATGTCAAGAGTATTTCTCTACATGGTGACCTTAAAGAAGATATCTAAATGAAGAAACCACAAGGCTTTATGGAAGGTTTCTCCTTGGTCTGTAGACTCAATAAATCTATCTACAAACTCAAATAGGCCCCTCGAACATGGTATGCCAAGATACATTCCTTTCTTCTCATAGTTAGGTTCACCAGATGCCACTCAAATTTGAACATTTATATCTTACAGCAGAATGATTCTCTATTGATATTAGTTCTCTATGTAGATGATTTGTTGATTACAGGGAGCTCATGATCATCCATCTCAATAGTGAAAACTACACTTTTAGATAGATTTTCAATGACAGACATGGGATTGTTGCATTACTTTCTCAAGATTGAAATCATTCAATTAGATTTTGGGATAACTTTATCACAATCTAAGTATTCTCTTGATTTGATTTCAAGGTTTAACATGGCTAATGGTAAGCCCGCTCCTACTCCTTTCTTATTTGGTGTGAAGCTTGAGGCTTATTGTCCTACACCATTGGTTGATGCAACTTCATATCGATAACTTATGGGAAGTCTTATCTATTTCACACACACTAGACCTGAAATATCATATGTAGTTAGCATGGTCTCTCAATTTATGCAGGAGCCACATGAAATACATTGGAAAGTAGTTAAGTATAGTTTGTACTACATTTAGGGTTTACACAATAATGGGATACACTATGGAGCAAGAACAAAGGTTGGTTTGATCAAATACATAAATTTAGATTGGGCTGAAGATATTCAGAGTCGAAAGTCCACTTCAAGCTACATTTTCTCACTTGGTTTGGATCTAATAAGTTGGTCAAGCAAGAAGTAGCATGCAATTTCTTTATTATCTAAAAAGGTAGAATATAGAGGGGTTGTCAATGCCATCACCAAGACAATCTAGCTTCAAGGGATTCTCAGTGAGTTTGGTATCCAATTTCATAAGCCAATAAATATCTACTGTGACAACTAAAGCACTATTCAGATCTATAAGAATCTAGTTCTCCATCAAAGGAACAAGTACATAGGGTTCACATTCACTTCATTAGGGAGCTTATCAATGAGCAAGTCATTGATCTTCATTATTATCCAATATCAAAGCAAATTACAAATATTCTGACAAAGCCCTTCATAGAGAGTAAATTTGTTCATCTACGAGCTCTTATTGAGGTTAGGGTTGCTCCACCTTCTTCTTACTCATATAGAGGTTCTTCACTATGTACTTGGGAACCTCATCAAGTTTTTAATGCCAGGATTCAATTCTCACTCACCTAAGCTATGATTAATGGGGGGGTGTTAGTGTAGTGCTTTTTTCCATTGGGTTTTGCCTACATGGCCTTATGGCCATTTTACGTTAATTAAACTTCCTTGGGTTAGTTATAAAAGGGTCACATATGCTAATTATATTTTTAATTTAATTATCTAATTAGAAAAATTAGAGGCTTCCTCGTGTTGCCCTAATTTTCTCTATATGTACCCCACTTTTCCATTTTGAAAGTAATGAAGATAAGTTAATATAATTTTATGCAAGCAACCATATTTTGTAATATTGCTATGTGAAGACAAGATTCTTCCTCTTTTATAATTTATCTATGATTTAATTACTACACACATAGATTTGCTCAATATTTTGTGCAAAGATCCAAGATCATGGCAAATCTGACAATGAGCTCTTCCATGTTTATGATATTAGAAATTTTGCTAACTATTTTGTATGCAAGATTCATCCTATGAGCCATGCAATAAATCAAAACCATATATGAGGTAATTTGTATTTTTAGTTGAACACACAGACCATTTTTATGCCCCTACATAATTGATACACCATCAGACCTAATACACATCAGCTTTGTGGTTATTGCATAATCATCTATCCTAGTTTTACCTTTCAAACTAGATACAACTAATTTGTGAATACTTTTAGCATTGCAATTTTCTACCATTTTATGAACTACTAGTACATGAGGTTGCCTTGAATAGTTATAAAAAGTATAAACATGCACATAAACCCAAGATGTGTTGTCAATTGGTGTGACCTCATCAATGGATTATGAGATGAATAGTGAATTTAAAAAAAAATTCAAATCCTCCTTCTCAACCATTGCTAGATATTTTATGATTTTTGAAGCACTATTATCTGACCAATGTGATTGTAGAATATCAAGAAATCTATTATGTTGAAATAAAATATTATATTTTAAAAAATTAGAAATAGGTCTGCCCTTTTTAGAATATGGTATACAGTAGAGAATTGTATATATTTGGCCTTTAGATAGCACTGTATAACTTTTCCAAAGTTTACTTCGATTATTCCCCCTTTCTCAACAAGATGTTTTTTACGTTTCTTATCCTTTTTATACTCATGTACATATGTTACATGCATGCATTCTTCTGTATTTTTTTACATGTGTGTTCCTGTTATCTATCCATCTAGGTGCTTAATTGTCAAATATATTTTTCTACAATATTTCTTAATCATATCCAACTTTAGTTGCATTCCTTCAATTCTACAACTTAAATGCTACCAATTAGTGTTACCATTCAGTGATGTAGCTTGAATGCTACCATTCAGCTATGGACCTTCGATTATGATGCAAGTTTTGTCGATCCATTTTATCTTGTTTCCTTTTAGGCAAGGTTAATTTTAAGAGGCCCTATAGGAAAACCTCTTAGAATTCTTTGGTGAATCTATGGAAAATTGATTTACATGAATGACAAATCCCATATGCATGATGGTGAATCCATCAATATTCGATAGGAGTGTAAGGACATAAAGTATTCATTTTTTTACTTTTTTGTACTACTACTTAACTACACCAAAAGGATGGTGAATAGAACTATTTAACTATATCACTGAATGGCATAACTGAATGAATCAGCTAAATGGATTCACTAAATAAAATTATCATAAGGTTGTACTAAATGACACTACTAAATGGTGATATTGAATGGTGTTATCAAATAATGGTGAAGCTAAACAACATTATTGGGTGGTCCTATTAGATGGTACTATCAAATAGAACTATCTGATAGTTGTGCTCATCAGTGTTGCCAAATAACTCACTCGACTGGTGTTATCATATAGTGCTACCATCTTGGAGTAGTAATTTGGTGTGACCAGTCTACATTTGATTTGTTTAACTATGTGTTGTTTTTTTATGTTGTTGGGATACCCGTGCAGTTGGTATGTTGGATGGTATCCTAATTTACACCCTCAACTTATAAATACCCACCCTTCACCCTCATTTTAACTATTTTGAAAAATTATTTTCTCATCCCCCTTTCACCCCACCCACAATGATTCTCCTACTCAAGTAGTCAACTAGCCCATCCATGAAGAGAAAATGCATTTTCAATCATTTTTTATGCCCAAAGATGTTAAAGGTAGTAAAATAACAAGACACTTTTAATGACTAGATTTTTAAATATAGCTTTGTCATCCTAATCTACATGCCCTAATATAAAATAGACCATAGGGTGATGAAATTGCTAATGTCTTGCTATAACACTAGCGAGACGATGTTCAAAGTGAACATCAACTCTAGATTGATCTGCTTTGGTACCTCGATAAAAGACATTCATAATATGACAGAGCTTATGTTCCAAAATGCTAACCCTACAATTCAAAAAGTAATGTTGACAAATGATGACAAGAAATATTTGGAGTTAGCTTTCAACTTGCATATCGATTGAACTAGTATGTAAATTTGTTTTTCGTATTGAAAATTCAACTTCTACTATTTGTCATCTTTTTCACTCATTCTTATTTTTTCACTTTTTTCAAATAGTCACAAGAGGGGTTTCCACATAGATGACATTTTTTACCCTTTTCTTAAAGAAATGGTTCAATTTTTCCTTGTGAGAATAGTATTATAGGGAAGACCAATAGACATTCCCTATTCATTTGTTGACATTCTTCATACTCTTTCTAATTTGAGATATGACTAACATACTTTTCTTTATTTTAAGCTTAGGTTAGAATTAAATTATGCTTGTACCAATCCCAGTTCCATAATATCCTGTTTAAATTTTAATCTGGTCTTATATTGTGAGGCCTTATATGACATTCAAAAAACTATGATTCTAATTATTTTACATCTAAATATGAGCATAAATGCTTTGTCTGTTGACAAGCGGGGGGTTAGTCTACCATTCAAATGAATCTCTTATATGGTTTAATTTATAAATGGTATTAAAATTAAATTTTAATATTTGTTTGTTTGTTATAGGTAATATTTTGTGCTTTTATGATACAAAAATAGTTTACTTCAAAAGTATAGCATGCAATTGAAGGATCTAGAGATTTTGAGTCTATAAAATCATTCTTACATTCCTTTCATATTTTGAAACATCCAAGAGTTTCTTCTGCATCATCTTCACATGCAAGTTTTGTGTTTATAACTTTCAATAATAAATACATAATGACATTTTAAATTTTAAGTGTATTATATTATTTATTTGTTTGATTTTATACAATTGACTCGAAATCGACTAAGGTTGGTATGGAACAACAACAACTAACCCTAACATTTTATCTGTCGATATCTTATCGACCCTCTATGCAAGGTGTTTGACATTCTATGGTTTAGTTTTTTAGTTGAAGATTCATTGATTATAGATTTTTTTTACTAGAAGTTTATCTATTGTAGACCAAACTGCCCTTGAAACTCAATATATAGCACGTAGATTGGATGAAATATTATCTCCAACTATAAGTATTAAATCTTCAATTTCAAATTAGTATTGGGTTTTATTTTTTAAACTTAACATTTTTATAATATTATTTATTTTCATGGAGCACCCTCAATCTCTGAGGAAAAGTATGTCATTACAACCACACCTGAATTCAATACACACAAGGGTGAATAATCTTTCATTCTCAATAGGGCCAAAACCTAATAGAAGAACACTACAATTTTTAAGTTTTAAATTATTGACTTTCTCTATCAGAGGTTTGTCTAGTGTGCAAAGATTAACATGTTTGCAACAAATTGATCTTGATGAGGAATATCTTGGGATTAAAAGTGAAGAAGTTAGTGGTGTTGATTTTAATTTACTTGATTTCATTTAGGGTGAATATGTAGCTCCTCAGAGGGAACCTTGTACCTCTTCACCTCCCACTCCACTAGATAATGTTGACTTGTTTGACGATGCCATTACAACTTTTCCATTAAATAATTTATTATCAAAAAATATTATATCAAGTCTTAAGGAGGAAGATATATATGATTTAAAAAAATATATTAGTCTAGGAATTTTATGGAAAGGCATTGATTAAATAAATAAATACCCTTTATCACAACCACTCTAAGAGAGAAAATTTATTTTTATTAGTTCAACATGAACCCACTATAGACGTTAGTTTTATATACCCTTGTGTATTAACATGGTGTGTTGTCACATTATCATGTTATTTATAACACAATGGCCCCTATTCATAGTTATTTAAAATAATTACATTCACCCCACCTATTTACCTTTACCACATAGGTTAATTAGACTTAATTACTACAGTGCAAAATTAACCCCATTTTTGTCATTTTTAACCATAAAATCCTAATAACAAACTAAAAAAAAAAACCTATGCAATCTCCCATTAACCCTTCCAACAACTTACCCTCATCAAAAACCCATACAAACAATTTAGTGTTACATTCACTTAGTTTGGCACACAGTTCAAAATAACCCAAGCCTACTTTTGACCAAATTGGGCTAATAAACATTGATCCTCCATGATCAATGTTGATTCTCCTAGATCGACATCGATCCATATATACACAACAAACCTCCATGGCTCAAGAAGGATGGTGATTGTGCTTTTGAACTTCAAAACTCTGTCTAAATCTCATTACAACCTACATACGAATGTTGTCAACATCTTGTTATCTTGTGGAACCTCTGTTTGAGATATTATCAAAGGATTTGTGAAGGTTCTTTAACTCATCTTATCAATTTTATTGTTATCCATAAAGGTTAGTAGTGCATGATAATTCATTCACATTTTAAATCTATAGTCTTTTATGTCTGCCTGCCACTATTCTACATTTGGTTTTAATTATTTTATTAATAATATAAATCATTATTAAAGTCTATTTTTAAAATTTAGCATTTTACATAGAATCAACCTCAATCCATCTAAATTGATTTCAATCCTGTAGGATCATCATCGATCCCTGCTAAACTTTCAAAACATTCTTGCAATTTATTTTCATAACATTCTCAATCTTAAAATTCTATCAAAACTTGCATTCTATTTTTTAAAAACTTGTCTTTTACATGTAGATGACTCTATCTAGATTAGGGTATGATATTTTTAGCATATTTGATCTTCCCATTGTTCAACAACCATTTTTCATTGATCAAAGTGACATTGCATTCAAATAAGGTCTTTGTACTGTGGTTTGTACACCTAATCAGGGAAGCATTAATGAATAATTGACTGTAATTCAAGAAGACATTGATATAGCTACTGAATTTTAGGATAATTACTTTTCTCATATTAATCTTGTTATAGATTAGATATCTTTGGCATTATCTATTTATATCTTATCCATATATATCTTTGTAATTTTATGTTTGTTTAGAAACTTGAACGTTAAACATGGGCTAACATCTATCTAAAGAAGCGTATCACTTTTTGGGAATGGTTTCTTACCAGGCAGCCCACTCATTTTTCTATTAATCTATTTTTTATGAGTTAGTCTGATTTACAAGTCATTCCTCCCTAGTCAAAGAGGATTTCCCACAAATCTTGATCAATGGTGCGCAACCAACCTTCATCTCCATGTAATCTTCAAAAACCTGATTTAATTTATTTTTAGTAGCTAATTAGTCCACATTGAAAAAGCAAAAAAAATACAAAAAAATTTTGGCATGCCTGGTGGGACCCTTAAGATCTCATTTTTCTTATTAAAAATTCAAACTCTTGAGTTTTCTCTCTTTCCCTTTCTTTCTGTGAATTCATCTAAAGAACATTAAAATTTTCATTTTTTTCCTTTTAAGACTAAAAATACATTGCATTCATCTTTCCTGTTTAGGTTCTTTCAAATAGAATAATCTAGGAAGCAATCTATCATAATCATCACTTTATTCACACACAAGCCAAATCACTATCATAAATTAACACATCTAAACACTTGACATAAGGAAATCGATGGGGATTTCATCACCTCATGACAACCTTCTTCTCGGTGATCCCACTTGAATTTCACCACCAAGGGGAGGACCAACTCAGTTTTCTAGTTGAGTATAATCTCTGGACCATCAGTTTATCTTGGCTAAGCACCCACACTGGCTATGAGATTGTGAGTGAGGGGAGCAAGCTCCAAGTATCAATCCATGTATCGGTACTAATATAGATTTCCTTTGAGTACCAAAAAAAAAACACCCAAAACCATCCTTAGATTACCATTTCTTAGGACCCTTGTTATCCTTTTTTCTTTATTTATTTTCACATCTTAAAGTTAAAAGAGATAAAAATAAAATTTGTAAATGACTTTAGTTTTGTGTATCTTTCATCCACAAATTAAAATTTAGATAATTCAAAATAAAAAAGAAATAGTTGTTTTATTTTTCTTTTTCCTTTTCTATCCCATGGTTTTAACTAGACAATAGTCAAAGAAGGAATTCGAGGAGGGTGTCACATCCTCTCCTATGGAACATACACCAAGTCCTTCCTCTACCCATGTGTCCTTTGAGAATCATGTATTCCCACACTTTTATTCTCAAGGAGATCCTTCCTTTATAGAAATATTGGACAATAATCCCATTACTCTCAATTACTATCTTAATAGTCAAGCAATACATATTTCTCCTTCCCCCCATGCCCAATATTCTCGATATAAATACGGGATGCCTTTCGATGGAACTAATAAAATCAAATAATTTACTATGGCCATGGTAACCTTTTCTACTGAATCTCTTCCATCTAGTTCTAATACCCAAGTGACGTAACTTTTAGAAAACCAACCACCCATATTATCTACCAATTCTCCAACCCCCATTACTTAAACTGAAAATACTTATACCACTAATCATGTATCCACTATTCCTGCTCAAATGTTAGTAGTATCAATTCATGCAAGTCTCCCACCCATCAAAATGACTCAAGAATATAATTCTCAAGCTCTTCCATACACACAAAAAATCCCACTCAAATAATAAATCCCTCTAACACAACCTCCCCAATAGTATGTCTCTTTGGCTACCCAGTAGATGGCTTCATCACAACCATCAGTAACCAATTAATTCCAATCTTCTACATAGTAGAATATTTCACTACAAATCCTATAATACATGGTGGCATCCAAACCCATTATGTCATCTATGGTTAGATACCCTTCTTCATAACCCCTGTTTGCTCTATTGCCAAATTTTCAAACTCTTTAGCAAGGTATCTTAAGGAACATGCCTTAGAATAACACCTAAGTAGACCTCATAGACATCCTTATGAATAGGATGGATAATTTGGAAGCCTCCACCTCTAGACACAACAATATGCTCATATATGAGCAAATTTGTAATGAGCCTATCTATTTGTTTGTTCTTATTTGATTATATCCCCTGCAATGGGAACTTCCCAAGTTTTTTAAGTTTTAGAACAAGGAAGATCCTCAGTAGCATCTTAGAGCCTTTCAACATGCATATTACCTTATACCACATGATGATGCATTATTACTTAAGATATTTCCCATGTCATTAGCAAGGGTGGCATTAGATTGGTATAGCTCCATTCCTTAGCATTTGCTCTTTTATTTTGGGTAATTGGCCCAAATTTTCTTAGAACACTTCTTGATCAGGATTGCTTAAAAAGTGACTATTATAGATTTATATGCCATTTGACAATTTGAAGATGAATACATATAAGACTTTGTGCCTCGTTGGCATAGCCTAATCAACCAGTTAACCTTTTCCTTCCAATAGCCTGAATTAATTGAATTATTTTCATACTCTTGTGCAAAACATATCTCTTCTATCTTACAAGTCCAAACTTTTAAAACTTTTGACAAAGCTTTTACCATGGCACAAAAACTTAAAATTCATGGCATTGAAGAGGGAAAAGTTAAGTTACGCAATAAAAACTTCAAACCTGACCTAACAAAAAGCAATAAAAATAATCATAAACCAAAAGGGCAGTAAATGTCATTATTTTAAAAAAATTACCCCTCCAACACCCAATCAATTAGGACCATCCACTTCTCAAACATAGCCACCTAGGGGCCTTACTCATTTTCCCCTAGAAAATATACCCCTTTAGGAGAACCTTACACTTCTATATTAGATAAACTCATACAAGCGGCTATTCTCGAGCTTCCTCCAATTAAACCAGTCAATGATATGCATCTTAAACCCACTTGGTATAAAGAGGATGATTTTTGTGATTATCACAGGGTAATAGGACATGACATAGAATGATGCCAATCCTTTAAATGGTTGGTACAAAACCTTATTGACAAGGGGGACCTTTATTTGGACAATCCAAATGCTTCTCATAATCAATATTTAGATACATTCAGACAACCATTTTCAAACCATCCATCCACATCAAACACAGTCCAAGCTAAACCTGTAGAAACACAAAATCAGGCTACACATATGATTGATACAATCTATGATCAGTTATTACCTAAAGAAGTTCCATATAAATCTCTAGTCTTAGATCTCATTATGGGAGATGATTTTGATATACGTCAATCTAAAACTATCAAAACAACTCCCAAAACCTCTATAGAGCTCCTTGATCTCAATATATGGGATCATTCACATGAACAATCCCCTTCATCTTATTGCACTTAATCTCCTAAAGTGGAAAATGAAACTAATCCTTAGGATGTCATAGATGAGCATCTTAATACTTCTAGAGTTGAACATTCCACCCCTTTGATCCTTGGTGAACATCTTCATAGTATACAACATAATCATAATGTAATGGGATCCTATCATTTTACCCAAAACTAAGACCCTTCAAAATCATCCTCTATCACAACACCTCCTTACCTTGAAAATACTAAGTGAAAGGGTAAAGCTCCTATCATCGATAGCTTGGATAATTGTCTTGGTATTCCATCAAAGAAAGCCTTAGCACATCCTCACGTTAAAGTCAATATTTTTAATATGTCAAAAGATAAAAACCTTAGTCTAAATACCCCTTTTTTTCTTAACACACAAAATTTCAAAGGGCCTATCCCTTTTGTATCATTTCCATCATCTATTTTAGGTCCCCATCTGTCTTCTATCCCTATCATAGGTTCTTCTATTCAAACACGTGGGAAAATGCAAAATCTCCCTCTATTATTAGTCACACCTCCATCTTGGTATCCACCATATTTTTTTAAACTCCCATTTGAAGAAAAGGTGCCTAAGGTCATCTCAACTGTAAAAGATAAACATCAAAACCAAACAATCAATACTTTGCTAAAAGAGATTGCATAACCTACTATAAAACCACAACATGACCCTTTGAAAGGATCTTATGTTTTAATCTTAAAATAATTGTTGGATACATCCCTCATTATTCTACCACCTATATAGTCCATTAACCTTCACCCCCAAAGACCTGCCTAGTATAGAAATTAAGAAATATGTGCATATCATAGAGTACCTAGACATGATATAAAAAATTGTAAAGCACTTCATGCAATAATCCAACAGTTAGTCTAGGATGATGATATATTAATTGATGATCTAGATGATAATACTCCTAACCAAAAAGTCACCATCCCAAAAATATCACCCACCCATAATCCTGTTAGTCCTATAAGCGATAAAGAGTCAGTAGCTTCTACAGACCGTCCATTATTACATATTGATGTTGTCCGTGTAACCACATGTTCTCAAAATCAAAATCCGAATAAATCCAAAGTTTCAATTATAGGATCCTCTACCCATAATATGCTTAAACCATCTAGACAAAAACCTAAACTCTCTATTACAGGAACTAGCCCAGTTGAAGCTAAGGAGCTGATACAAATATCCATATTAAAACAAATCCACCAAATTCCTGTAAAAATGTCATTGTATGAACTTATCAAAAACTCTCCACACCATTGACAAGCAATGATAAAATCTCTCCAGGCTATTGAGGTTCATCCAGATGGGCCTCAACCATTATCAGCATTTATAAGGGCCCTTCAAATGGTGTTTGTTGTTAGTTTCACTAATTCTGAGGTCACTCCTCTATCACCTAAAGATCAAGATCCCCCACTTTTCATCATAGCTCAAATAAATCAAGCTCAAATTAAAACAGTTATGGTTTATAATGGGGACATTATCAATATTATTTCTTCATATGATTTCCAACAATTACAACTACCACAAACCATTATTTTTTAATTCTCAATAATTTTCCATGTGTTCAATGACATAGTAGCACCCACAGTAGGAATGGTCATCCTCCCCATTTACATAGGTTATCGCACCCTCCATGAACTCTTTTATGTAATGTACGGGAATTTCCAATATAACATTTTATTAGGACATCCATGGATTCACACGATGCAATGTGTCCCCTCCACAATCCATCATTGCCTTAAGTTTGAATATGAAGGCCAAGTACACATCATCCCTACCGATCCTCATCCCTTCAAATCATACAACTTCACTTTATGACCAAGCGATGTCATAATACCTTCACCTGACACAATCCCATCTTTGTCTTCTAATCAAGCCTTGACTAGCATAACTATTCTTGCTTCAAAACTACTAGCTCAAGAGTCCATTGATTCCATGATGTAGCATCTTTCAATGGGGGAATACTAGTTATTACTCCTTAACACATTACCCACTCCTAAGGAATATGATCATCCTGACAAACAACCCATGTATTCACCCAACCTAGGTGAGCTCATCCCATTTGGGCCACCTTTCTTATGTACTCACTTAATATATGATGGAATCGATCAAACTACTTCAGGGCCTGGTAATGGCACCCATGCCAAACACTTCACATCTAATTTCTCATTTCTCAATAAACCCTAATTCACACAAACCTACCTTTATCATTGTGCCTAGATAGGCTTCGACATGGGTAGATATCAGCAGGGTCCCCACAATGTCACATTAGGAGAATTTAGAAAACCATATGAAAAGCATGGCTTAGGCTTTAAAAAAAGATTCTAAATCTTCTCCTGAACCCATTCTTATATCATTCTTGAAAGAAGAAGTGCAATCTTCATCATCTAATACCTCCTCCTCGACCAGTGATACTATATCCATCCCTCCTAACTTTTATTTTAGTCAATGTGATCTTCATAGAACCCCTTGTCTTTCATCATGATGGCAAGACCTGAACCATCCCTTTAGAATATCCTAACTTAATAGGACTTGATATGCCAACTATCCCTGTTCATCATTGTCAAGATGATGAGTCAATCTTGACTCATTTGGGTGCTAAAAACTCTTATTTACATAATTCTCTCCCATTTGAAACATCTAGCTTATTAAATGAAACCACTAATAATATTAATATTGGGTCTCAGGAAACCCTAAGAATTATTAAATTAGCAAAGCCTTAACTACTCAAGAAAACTAGGATTTTACTACTTTTTTATCATACCGTAGCAAGGTCTTTGCCTAGTCTTTTAGTGATATGCCTAGTGTTTACCCCATAATCATTATTCATAATATCATCACTTTTATGATAAAACATAAGCTCCGCAAAAAGCATTCTCGTGTTGCACTCCTAGTAAAAGAGGAAATGCAATGCCTTTTATCCACTAACTTTATTCAACCCATTGATTATCCTCAGTGGATGTCCAACATCGTTCTAGTTACCAATCCTACAAGGGGACTTCATATCTAAACTGACTTTCATGATTTAAATCTTGCCTGTCTAAGAGATGATTTCCCTCTCCCTAACATCGACCAATTAGTGGACCTGATAACTAGCCATGAAATGTTAGCCCTTATGGATGTTTTTTTGGTTACAATCAAATACTTATTGCACCAGAAGATTAACATAAAATTGCATTCATTACTCCTTAGGTGACCTTTTGCTAACATGTTATGCCCTTCAGCCTAAATAATGTAGGAGCCACCTATCAATGGGTCGTGATTTATATCTTTCATGATATAATCCACAAAATCATTGAAGACTATGTAGATGACCTCCTTGGGAAGTCAAAATTATGTAAGGACCACCTATCCATACTTAAGGTTATTTTTGATTGTATACTCTAGTATCATGTACATCTAAATCCAAAAAAGTGCATTTTTGGTGTCTTGATGGGTAAACTCTTGGGTTTTATTGTTTCTATTTGAGGAATAGAAGTGGATCTCGCTAAAATCAAGGCTATTTTATAAATGAATCCTCCATCTAACCTTAATTAGCTATGTAGTTTATAGGGTAAGCTCCAGTCTATCCATCATTTTATCTCCTAGCTATATGGTTGATGTCAACCTTTCCACCATCAATTAAAGAAGGATAGTTGCTTTGTGTGGGATCTTAATTGTCAATAATACTTTAATGCACTCAAAAACTATCTTTTATCACCTACAATTCTCATTCCACCTAAGGAAGGGTAACCTTTCTTCCTTTATATCTCATTTACAGACCATGCTCAAGGTGTAATGCTTGCTCATAGAGATGAACATCATAAAGAACAAGATATTTATTATATAGGTTATACCCTTGTAGAATATGAAACATGTTATCCACATGCCGAAAAACTATGCCTAGCATTAGTCCTTGTAGCATCTAAGCTTTATCACTACATGCTTAACCATAAGACATATGTAATTATAACTATTGACCCCTTAAGTTCATGTATTCTAAACCTTAGAAAAATCAATGAATGGCTCGATGGATTATGCTTCTAGCTGATTTTGATCTAAAATTTCTTCATCAAAAATCTATTAAAGGTCAAATTATTACTGATCAACTAGTTGAAGCACCCTTTAGCAACAATGACCAATCAATTATGAATTTCCTAATGAATCTATCGCATCTACTTCCTAATTGATCCTAGAATATCAAATGACTCTATTCTTTGATGGATCCAAATTGAGCGGGGAGGTGGCATAGGAATTATATTAATTCCCATCAAGGCATTCCTATGTGTTTATCTTTTAGATTAGACTTTAATTGCACCGATAATATGGTTGAATATGAAGCATTGATCATAGTCCTCCAAATTGTCCTTGCATTAGGAGTTAGATCTCTTAATATCTATGGTGATTCTCAAATCGTGGTCAATCAAATTACTGGTGTATATCAATGCAAGAATGATATCCTCCAAAGATATAAGACCTTGGTCAATCAGCTCTAATTTGCTTTTGAATGTTATGCTATCCAAACTACTCATAGATCAACTAATAAGTTCACTGATACTATGACATATCTTGCCTCTTTTATCCCATCTTCATCCCAGGAGTCTAAGCTATTTGTCCTTATCCATCGAGTTAACCAACCTTCTTACACAAGAACCAATCTTTTATCTATTAATAATATCAAGGAAAACCCAGAGGAGCCATGGTATGCATAAATCTTTACTTATTTGTCTACAAGACTATCTTCTCCCCATCTATCTGAAGGTACCAGGTGTGTCTTTCAACAAAAAGCTACTCTTTATACTATATTGGGGGTATTTTCTATAATCATGGTTTCGATGCCATTCTTCTTCATTATCTTTAGAAACATGAAGCTACCTTATCTATCCAATAAGTACATAATAGGTCATACAATGCACACTTTAGTGGTTAGGCAATAGCTAAAAAAACTTATGTCTAGGCTACTATTGGCCCACTCTGAATCAAGATTGTTATGCATATGTTAAGAAGAGTGTAAAATGTCATTAGCATGCAAAATTATCCCATGTCCCTAGTAAATCATTGCAGGTAGCAAGGGACTTCTGGCCATTCTCCCAATGGGGCCTCAATCTTATAGGGCAAATCAACCCTAAGTCCTCTCAGTGTCATAGTTTCATCATTACCACTACATAATACTTCATCAAGTGGGTAGAAGCTATACTGTTTATCTTGACCAAGGCAAAAAAGATTATGGAGTTTATCCACCATCACATTATCTATCATTTTGGAATCCCATATAGAATAATAACAAATAATGGAAAATATTTCAAGAATAAGAAAGTCTAGGCAATATATGACTCATTTAAGATCAAATTAAGTTTTTCCTCACCTTATTATCCCCAGGCCAATGGTCAAGCAGAAGCATCTAATAAAACCCTAGTCAAAATCTTAACCAAATTTTTCAATGAATCTAGGAAAGATTGGAATCTTTGTATCCCTTTCACCTTATGGGCATATCAAACTAGTTTACAAACCCCTATAGGTGCTACTCCTTTTTCCTTAGTCTTTGGTACAAAAGTTGTACTTCCTCTAGAAGTCCAAATTCCATGTCTTTGTATCTATCTTAAAGACATCATTTCTGACGAATATTTTCATCATGAGCATTTATCCCATCTCAAACTCTTAGATGAGAATCATGTGATAGCCCATGATCACCTTCATATATATCAAGAATGACTAAAATGAGCACATAATCAGTATATAAGAGAATGAGAATTTAATATTAGAGACCTTGTGCTTAAATAAAATAAACATGTCACTAATATGGAATGAAGTAAAAGGGGTAAATTTTCTCCTAATTGGCTTGGACCATACATCATAACCCATAAATACATATCTGGAGCTTATCATTTGGCCTCTTTTAATGGTAAACCAAAATGAGAACCTCTTAATGCATTACATTTGCACCCTTTCTATAGTTAATAGATCTTGGTCATTTTGGTTAGTTTATCTCAAATACTATCATATCCCTTTATCCCAAAATACCAAATAATGATATGAGAGTTATGTCGTTATCTGGTAGTCACTATAACCTTAACCTTGAATATGTATACCCCAGCTCTATACATAGCATTCTCTCATGGATAAGTTTTACCTGTGATGGGAGAAACCCTAGATCATTATTTCCCTTATTTCTTAAAAACCATTAATTTTTGAAGATAACACCATCATCTCATGTCTTGAATTCATGGAAACTATCCTAAGGTATCTTTTTATGCCAAAGCTTACATTATTACCTTTGGGATCAAAAATCAAGTAAGCAATGAAAATCCAAAGTATCAACATGGGATAAATAAATAGACTGGTCCCTCAAAAGATAATTTTAATCATATAAAATGGCAAATAATGGACTGATCCCTTGAAGGATAGTTGTGAAAAAATGTCAAAATGTAGACCACTCCCTTAAAGGATGGCTACCAAGCAGAAAACTTCTTGCAATGATCAATTTTCAAAATTATGTCATTTCAAATCCCAGAAAAATAATAAAATAAATTGTCAAAATCAATATCCCATGAAAGCTTCCTATATTGATCAACTTTTTAATTGTAGGCTTCTCATATTGATCAGTCTACCTATTGGCAAAAAAATGATTTCTGAAAGATAAATCCTGATTTTAAAATATGAGGTGAACAAAGTCATCTCTAAAGCAATCCATCCTCCATCCTACCAAAAGCATATCATCCTTGCCTAAGGTTAAATCTCTAGCTAACCAAGGTTGAGTCAATATATTTTATCACTGAGCTAAGGATGCATAGGCCATGCATATGAGAAGTTCTCTTTTGGTTATGGTCCAAGTTAATGACGTGTAAATCCATAATCTATAAACACTAAAATCCATAAATACATCACAATAAATCATTAAAATCTATCTATAATCCATAATCATCATTGATCATAAATCCAGAATCCTTAATTTCTTTACATTCAATCATCTAAAAATCATAAACATCTATAAGGTTAATAATGATCAATATCAAAAACTAGCATAATCCATAATCATAATTCATTAGTAAAAATCATCTCATGATATAACATGTAAAATCTATAATCCATCCATAGCATACATGATAAGCAATGATCAAAATTAGAAACATAACATTTAATCTATAATCCATCACCTCACAACATCAATAAAACATAAAATATCCATAACTATCAGTAAATCCATAAACAAACACACATGATCCATCTATAAACATAAACGTTTATATGTATGTATGTATATGTGTGTGTGTGTGTGTGTGTGTGTGTGTGTGTGTGTGTGTGTGTGTGTGTGTGTGTGTGTGTGTGTGTGTGTGTGTGTGTGTGTGTATCAAATGTCTATACAAATGTCATAATATGAATAAAATGGGGCTCTCAACCTATACAATATAATCAACTTGATAAAATCAATCCTGCTAAGGTGAATGCTATCACCTCCCTCATCATCTCCTCCTCGACTCACTACACTTGCTCTACTAGTCGACCCCCCATGAATCCCCTTGATCTACTATGACTAGCCATGTATGAAGAAAATTGAGACACATCTGATAGTGTCTCCATACTATCCTCTCATAATATGACATCTCAACAAGTTAATCCCTATATCTCTAGAGTGGTACCATATCTAGAGGTATGACACTAGATCTTGCAATATCTAGAGTTGATCTCTCTACCACAGTAGACCACATCTACTCTATATCTATCCCTCTCTTATATGACCTGGTCATATTGACCTCTTGTATTCTCTAGATCACTCTATAATGTGGCACTCTGCCCTTGTAAAGTAACATGTACTGCTCATGCCTCTTGTAGCTCAACCCTCAGACTATCCCTCTTAGCAATAACTGAAGCCATATCTATCGGATCATATTTAGGGGCATCTTGTAATGGTGCCTCCTCCATGTGTATATCTAGGGCCTCTTGCTCCACCTCTCCTCTCTCCTCATCCTCCCTCACCTCCTCAATAACTACCTCGTGTTATTGTCTCACTGGTCTCTCCTACCTCCTCACCATCTTAGCTATAAACTAAAATACATAATCATTTGTATACCTGATGTCATTCAGGTCACTCACCATGGGCTCCTCCCATGGCCCCATCAAAATAAATATAGTATCAGGTGCAGGCTAGTCCAAATCTGTATCCTCTCACCTATATAAGTGTGGGACTAAGTGAACATTATATAACAATCCAAACTACCAACAAACCTTATCAAAATAAAATAACTTGAGGTGTTCCCACCATCATTCATATACCCATATCTCTCAGGCAACATCATCCACCACTAAATAAGGCCATGCTAAAAAGTGTATATAAGGCTTCTAGATAACATCTCATATCTGTAAGGTGTTAAACACCTATCTATAGTGTGTTAGATCATGTACTACCATGTCTATATATGGAATGAGTAGATCTTCCTTCCATCAAATGAATCCTACGCTATATACCATCTTTCCAAATGTGATCTATGAGGTCCCTATGGGGTGAATCACATGAATGTGTTCATATGCCCAATAATGTAATATAAATTTGATCTCAAGCCCTGAGTAGTGCCCAGTATACTAGCTCCACAACTCCCTATATATCTACCCCAATAGTGTGGGTGCCCAAGCAAAAATAGTCTGTAACTTTACCATGTCTACTATAATGCCAGTAAAACTCCATGATAGTCATCCTCTCCCAGAATCAAGTAACACATAATAGGTCATTGCCAACATCATCATCAGCACCAGTCTTTCCATAGGATCCTAGTCATATAATAGCTAGAAGGAGAACCCCCAATAAAGAATCTGATGTCTATGCATCCTCATTGTATAATCGCTCTAACACCGCTACTCGCCCAACCTCATCAATAGTATATACAAGAACACATAAAATTGATATTCAAAGAATATGGTGAATGTCCTCTGTGGTGATCATCATCTCACCAGTCAATAACCAAAAAATGTTGGTGGTATAATCCCACCGCTCGAGCAATGCCTCTATTATATCGATATCCTGATGGAAATGATGATAATGGTAAATCCCTCCAAATCTAACCACCTATAAATGGTCTAGTCCTCATCACCCATAAACTCTTATAATTTCTCCAACAGTAGAGGGACCCTATCCCTCATCATCAACATCTCTCATGCCTATCAAAAAAAATCTTTTTAGTTAATTAAAAGCCTAAATTTTATGTTTTCTATCTATCCTCTAAAGATCAATGTCGATTTGAACCTAATAGATAGCGATCCTTATGGATTATGGTCGATACATTTGAACTACGTCGATCTTAATGGATCAATGTCGATTACTTCAACCCAAAAAAATTGCCCTTGGGTTGTACATTCCTAATTATATAGAAAAATATACCTACCCTCCCTCTCACCCCATAAATTTCCTAAAAAACATAATTTCTTATACAAAACCAAAAAAAATTACTAAATTTAGTTAAAAATACATAATGCCTACCTCGTACTGTAGTCATCATCATCATCCGCTCCCACTCACCTCCATTATCTCTCACATCCATTTGCAAGGTTAACACACATCAAATTTTACTCTCAAATTTTTGTTCATGTCGATAGCTAAATGAGCCTTATGCCACGTTGAATACCTATATATAGCCTCTCTCATGATGAACATCAATTACCCCAATCAATGTCGATCCCTTAAATAGACATCAATCCCTTATAGATCAATGTTGATTGTCTTGGCTTATTAGAATTTTTACACTTATGGACAATTTCACATACTCCCAGTTTAGCTCTCAAGTCCCATCTTATTGCCTTTGCTTCAACTATCCCATTTTTATCTCATATTACACTTTAGATTTGAGTATTTTGACCCCTTGTCAGTTCCCCAAACTCCTTAAAGGCATACCCCTTTTTTTTGGTATCTTCTCATTAGTAGATTCTAAATGTATATTTTGTCTTGAGAATATTCATCTATAGGTAATGCATACACCATACACACACCGGATGCTATGGTCTACCATTCCTATCTTTTGTTCTCTTACTAGCCTTTACTTGTGCCCACCTATTTTAGCTATGGCATTTTGTTACTTAATTTGGTATTTGGGGCATCACTACCTGCATTAATTTGTATCCTGTTCAGTGTAATTTTGGAGCTTCCTTGCACCATTCACACTTTTGATTGACTTTTGCTATCACTCATTTATCTATTTCCACTCACCCCATTATGTTTTTACCTTTAATCTTTTTCAAACCTGTCATCCATTTCATCTCACTTCTTGGCACCTAGTTTGAGGTGGAATACCTTCTCATAATAAACTTGGAGCATTAGACAACTTATGTTTTTTATCTCATGGCCCACTATTACATACCACTCCACAAAAAGGGGCAAATATAGGTGTTAGTTTTTTTGGGTGAATATTTTGTCAACCAGCTAACTGGTGAGCAAAATAGTTCTCTTCAACCACAGCATAGGGAGATTGGTCAGCCAGATGTGCAAGTTTACCATATCAAAAGGGGACAAATCTCTCCTCTCAGCCACGTCCTTGATTTGGTGTGCTTAGATGACCACTTAATCCACTATTTCACCTACTGGAAATAACTCCCTTGAAGATATTTCTGATCTTTTGTATTTTTCTCCCTTCCCTAAAGAAATTTGGGCTCTTGAGCTCTCCCTTCAGCTAGTCGCTTGATTTATCTTTTAAGTTTCGTTCTACATTTGACATTCGTGGGGACATCATTGGTTGCTGGCTCTTTGAACCATGTTGAACCATGAACCTTTGAACCTGTGAAAGTTCATTGGTTCAACAGTTCAGATGATTTCCTTTGGTTTCCTACTTCAATCACTTCCTTGTTCTTTGCTTGAACCATCCCTTTGAACTGTCTCTAGAATCTTCCATTTGTTTCTTTCCTTTTGCCTGGAGCTTCCTCTGAACTATTGAACCTATGAACCATTAAAATTTTAACTCTTTCGGTTCAAGGTTCAACCAATTCATTAGTTCATCCTTTGTCCCGTTGTTTCCTTTATCCTTTTAAGTCCCTTTGAGGCCTTAGAATGTTGAACCTTTCAACCCTTGAACCCGTTGAACCATTTGGTTCAAGGTTCAACGGTTCAATCCTCATTCTTTGAAGCCTCCCTTTAGCCTAAGTCTTTTTGAAGCTTTCCCTTTGTCTTTATCAAGCTTTTGGAATACCCCGAAGGGAAGGTGTCCCTTCAAGTTTTTAGAAAGGTCCCTTTTGTTGGCACTGAGAGCCCCCTGCAAGGGCACATACCCTTCGAGGTCCTTCAGGTGGCCTTCAGATTTTAATTCCTTCGAGCAGCTTTCATCGGTTCTTTTCCTTCAAACAATTTGTCCGAAGGAAATCTTCCTTGCCTTTTTTTTCGACCGGGCTTTTGCTTTTCCTTTCGGTGGAATTCCTTCAAACAAAAGTCTGAAGGAATTCCTTCAGACAATTTATCTGATGGATTTTTTCCTTAGTCATTTTCCCATGGAAAATATTTTCGAAGGAATTCTTTCAGCTCCTTTACTTAGTCATTTCCTTAGACAAAAAGTCTGAGGGATTCTTCTCTTTCGGCCTTAGTCATTTTTTGAAGGAATTCCAACTTTGCCCACTTTTGCTCACTACCCTCCGCAAGGGCACTTGTTCCTTTGGCTTTGGGGCAATCCCTTGAACCTACCGATTGAACTAACTTTGGTTCAATGGTTTAATCGATTCAATCTCTTTATTTTGGCTAAGTCTTTTAACTGCCTCAAACCAACCGCACATTGAACCTATTGAACTGTTGAACCCGTTGAACCGTTGAACCAAAATGGTTCAAGGTTTAATGGTTCAATGGTTTAAGCCTTCTTCTTTTTGCTAAGTGATTTGAAGCGGTTGAACTTGTTGAACCTTTGACAAAGCGCTTAACTCTTGTCGACAATGTTGAACCTTGAACCCATTGAACCAAAAGAGTTCAAGGTTCAATGGTTTAATCCTTGCTTAGAAGCTTGTTGATGAACATTTTTGGTTGAACCAAGGCATTGAATCAATCCTAAAAATGCCTAAGTGTTGGAACCTTGCTCCTTTTAGAGAAAATGCCTGTTGAAGCCATTGAACCTCTTGAACTTGCTAATCCCTTAACTGAAAAAGCTTGAAAAATAAGGAATTTGAATGCTCAAAAAAAATTTTGAAAAGGGAAGAGACTATTTTGGTTTGCAGGACCAAAATAGTTCATATGTTGTCCCAAAGACTGAGTAACACATTTTTGAGAACAACAGCTGGCTCCAGTTGGGGAACTTCCTTCAGTTGAAAACTTGGAATAGCTGAGGGGAGTAGAAACTAGAATCTCCAGTGCCTTGAAGTATGCCATTGGGATATGGAGTCATGCTACCCAAAAAAGAAAGGCTCTAAAAAATGAAAATGAACAACACAAAATAGAAATAAAGACTATACAAATATACATATGTACATGTGAACTTATCTGATACTTCAAGGATTGAAGTGCTTCAGATGCTGCCCATCATGAGATAGTGAAAATGGCATTCTGTCTTGATAAACTAACAAGAAACCATTTTATCCCTAGAATCAGTGATGGGTGAATGGAACTCTCGAAATCACATTTTTTGCGCACTCTTTTTAGTTCTCTCTTCTTGCCCCATGGCAAGACGTGGTCTTCAATCTAAAAACCATAAATCTTTGCTCTCTTGGCGAAGAGTTCCTCCTCTTGACTTTGGTGTGTAGTAGTATGGTCCAATACCATAGCTTTCTATTCTTTTGGCCCATTGAAGCACATAATTTGATTGTCAGCATCAAACTCTTAACAAACCATCAGCTCAGCATCTCCTTTGGCATGAAGGAGTTTGACATCTTTATCTCGAGCTGCCTTCAACTCCATTAACAGAGATTCATACTCAGTAATGTTGTTGGTGTTGCTAAACTACAACTTGTATGAAGGAAAAATATCTCTTTGAGGAGATATCAACATAGTCCCAACTCCAGCATTGGTAGAAGAATTGATGTCATCAGACTCTAGGATCCAAATATCATCAAAAGCTGATCTTCTATAAGATTTTTCTTTATAAGAGATGGAAGATCTTTTTTCATCTATACTACACCCTACCAATTCTTATAATGTCTTATTTTAATCAATTCTTGGATTTCCAGCTATAGGACTTTCGTTTGTAGAAACATGAACACCCTCTGTGGTCAAGAAGTAATTACCCCTGCATGAAGACTCAAACAAAATTTTGATCTTAAGGTGCTGATGTCTAAGTGACAACATATTTTGCCTCCTTTTTAGGGAGAAGCCTCTTCATAACACCTTTGACTAGGATCCTTGCCTCAGACAGGTCCATGCTTAGTTCTCCATCAACATCCTTGTGAAAATTTCATCCACGCAGAATGCCATAAGAGGCTGGGACGTCAACCACCAGGATAGTCATCTTGATTATTTTGTCTGGAAAGGTTGTAAATGCAAATTGGGTGTCCTTGATTTGCCCCAGTAGTGGTACTTACTTATTTTCCATGGAGAAGCATCTACTAAATGTTTTGGTCAGTGTGAGACCAAGGGATTTAGCCACTTTGGTAGGAATGACATTGTCTGAAGCTCTGAAATCAATGATACAATTATTCAGTTAATGTCCATTTATCAGTAGGGAGACATAGAAAGGTTCAGTCCTACCGAGAGCAACAAGAGGAGTAATGATAAGGTTATTCCTCGTGGGTGCATTCTTGTGGAAATCATGAGTTACCTTAGGAATTTCTTGTCTTACAGGGACGTTTTAGTTCTTCACACATTGAACCAACTTATCTAATTGCTCAGGGTTGGACTGCAGAAATTAAAATTTAGACATTTTAATTTTGGTTTTATTTATATGGTCAATTATGTCAAATGTTTGAAATGAACTAGTTATAGAGGATGGAAGTTCATCCTTTTGATTTTTAGGAGGGGGAGGACTGGACTAGGAATTTGAAGTAAAAAGTGTAGGGATGTTTGGTGTACTTACCTTTTTTGCAATCACCGATTCCTTTAGCTGGAAAGGTAGAGTGGTTCCCCACTTAGCAATTTAAATTGTTGGTTGAGGTTGCTCTTCTGCTTGTTATTTATCAGCTTGCTGGGCTGACTAATTTTTGGACTGGGTGAATACAGCATATGATCCCTCAACTGCTTTACCTTCACTTATGGGTTCATCCTGATAATTTAGGAAACTAATGTTGGAGTCACCAGCTAATTATTCTTCTTCCTTAGTGAATAGATTAGTGTCATATTTAGGATTCAACTTAGGCTGGAATGAGAAATCTGATTCAGCTTCAAGATATCCAGTCGCTGAGTTGGCTGGAGGTGCTCAATGGCAAGGTTTCCCTATGGGGGAGGAAGATGATTTGCTTACCCTTGATTCCTAACAGCATTGCCTTGGTATGATTGATTGGGTAATGTCCTCCTTGATACATCTTTGTATGAAAGAGTAGATGGCATCCCTTGTGCCATTTGTTTCCTGAGAGCCAGCAACTCATTTGCTAGCTTCTACACCATTGGGTCAATGGTGGTTGTAGGTGAGTATTCAAAACATGAAGAGGATTTACCTTTGTTTGGATCTCTCCTTATCTTTCCTACCAAGATAAGGTCATCTTCTACCTTAGTAGCCAAGTCTTGAGTAGCATCAAGGTCTATGTGACTAGCATGCCTTAGCAAAAAACTTACTTCAAGCAGTTGTGAGTTGATGAACAAGCATTTGTGGTTTTTAGGTGTTGGCTAAGCAATTGCAAGAATTCTATTCCTCAGTTTGTCAAACTTTGCAATGAAGTCCCTCATAGGTTCATGAGGTTCCTTCTTCATCTATGTGAGCTGGGCCAGCAAGGCATGTGCATCTTTTGCAAGCTTCAACTTGGCTTCAAATTTAGCATTTAGAGTGTCCCAATCAGTCACTGATCTAGCCTACAAATGGTAGAACCAGTCTGCAACAGTGCCTTGTAGTGTTTCCATGAAAATCCTAACTACCACGTCCTCAAATTCCACCCCTATCACACTGCAGGCTATGCTAAAGGCTACAATGTGTTATTCTTGATGAACTCTCCCATCACCAAAGAATTTAGGGAAATTCTTTCTTGAACTTCGTGGTAGCTCATGAAGAGGTGGAGTCAAATTGAGTGGGCCGAATGAGTTACCCCAGGGGCCTTGAACTGCCATGATTTGATTATGAAAAGGAGGGATAATAAATTTGGGTGGTGTATGGATAGGCAACGCTCTACTAACAGTAGAAAAAGAAGCTCTGCTTTGTGTTGGTGTCCTAGTATAGGTAGGAGTAACACTCCTAGATCGGTGAACTTGAAGTTGGGGAGGGAACAAACCAGAATTACCCTTCTACACCAATTCAAAAATAGAATCAACAACACCTTGGGATCTCTGGCTTTTGGTATAGCGTGGAGTTGCCAGTTTGCAGGATAAAAATGGGAAGGGGCTGGCCTTACTTCAGCTTGAAGCTTGAGGCTTCAAACTGTGTGTTCTTCCCCAGCGGAGTTGCCAAAAAATGTTGGGTGAATATTTTGTCAACCAGCTAACTAGTGAGAAAAATAGTTCTCTTCAACCATAGAATAGGGAGATTGGTTGACCAGATGTGCAAGTTTACCACATCAAAAGGGGACAAATCTCTCCTCTCATTAGGGGAGGTTCCCTATAAATATGCAAGAGCTATATACTATATATATAAGCAAAAATTAACACTCAGAGGTAGGACTACACCATCTATCTCTCTTTTTTCAGAGATGATATTCACAAATAGAGGATAAAATCCAGGTGAAAACACTGAAAGCACTTCTCTTCTTTCAAAAGTGATCTTTCAAGAAATAGCAAGAGTTCTTTCAGGTAGTGACAAGAAATTGGTAACAAAAAGGCCACAGTAATAAGCAGAATGAGGTGTAGCACAAAGTTTTCATCTCAGCTACCCAACGAGTGAAACACAAAGGATAATGGTGGCACAAAGTCATCCCAAAATCCTCTACATAGAAAGAAACTAAAAACACACACTGAAGGCAATTATGACAGCACAAAGTCTAAAAGTAACTGACTTCAGGAAATCTTCTAGATTACTTCCACTAGCTCTGATTGTTAAATTAAAATAAACAAGAATGTATCTAGAAGACAGACATAAGAACAATCTCTTAAAATGGCACAAGCTATAATAGCACAAAGTTTATAAGTAACTTGCTTTCTCATTCAAATAAAATAATATGAACAACAATCTGAGCTCAAGGTCTCAGTATTCACCTTTCAATTTGGGCAGAGTTTTACTTCTGTAAAATGAAAAGATCTCTTTTTGCATAAGACAAGAGATTACCATCTAAAGCAGCCAAGAAAGGTTTGGTGCATTTTCCCATGGAACGGCCCATACCGCATTCAATGCCTTGAATGCATTTTTAGTTCTATCTAGAGGGCCATGCTTGAAACAGTGCATTCCCTTGACTATGGCGTGCCCATCCATCTTATATGTCTCCTCCTTAGCATGAGTTGTCTAGTCCTTTTTCTGATGTCTGTGTAGCTGTCTAATTTCCCATTACTTCATGGAAGAAAAATAGGCCATGTCCTTGATTTGGTGTGCTCAGATGACCACTTGATCCACTGTTTCACCTATTGGAAATAACTCCCTTGAAGATATTTTTGATCTTTTGTATTGTTCTCCCTTCCCTATAGCAATTTGAGCTCTCAGGCTCTCCTTTCAGCTAGTCTCTTGATTTATCTTTTAAGTTTCGCGTTACATTTGAATTTTAACAGATATTCCATTACCTTAAATTTGGCGTTCATGGGGACGTCATTGGTTGCTGGCTGTTTGAACCATATTGAACCATGAACCTTTGAACCTATGAAATTTCATTGATTCAACAATTTAGGTGATTTCCTTTGGTTTCCTAGTTCAATCACTTCCTTGTTCTTTTCTTGAACCATCCCTTTGAACCATCTCTGGAATCTTCCATTTGTTTCTTTCCTTTTCCCTGGAGCTCCCTCTGAACTGTTGAACCTGTGAACCGTTGAACTTTGAACTCTTTCGGTTCAAGGTTCAATAGGTTCATTGGTTCATCATTTGTCCCATTGTTTCCTTTATCCTTTTAAGTCCCTTTGAGGCCTTGAAATTTTGAACCTTTGAACCCTTGAACCCGTTGAACCATTTGGTTCAAGGTTCAACGGTTCAATCCTCATTCTTTAAAAGCCTCCCTTTAGCCTAAGTCTTTTTGAAGCTTTCCCTTCATCTTTATCAAGCCTTTGGAACACCTCGAAGGGAAGGTGTCCCTTTGGGTTTCTAGAAAGGTCATTTTTGTTGGCACTGAGAGCCCCCCACAAGGGCACATACCCTTCGAAGTTCTTCGGACAACCTTCAAATTTTAATTGCTTCGGGTGGCTTTCATCGGTTCTTTTCCTTCAGACAAAAATTTTAAAGGAATTCTTTTAGATAATTTGTCTGAAGGAAATCTTCCTTGCCTTGTTTTTTTGCCAGGCTTTTGCTTTTCCTTTTGGGGGAATTCCTTCAAACAATTTGTCTGACGGATTTTTGCCTTAGTCATTTTCCCACGGAAAATATTTTTGAAGGAATTGTTTCAGCGCCTTTACTTAGTCATTTCCTCAGACAAAAAGTCTGAGGGATTATTCTCTTTCGGCCTTAGTCATTTTTTCGAAGGAATTCCAACTTTGCCCACTTTTGCTCACTGCCCTCCACAAGGGCACTTGGCCTTGGTTCACTACCCTCTGCAAGGTCACTTGTTCCTTTGTCTTTGGGGCAGTCTCTTGAACCTACAGATTGAACCGACCGATTGAACCAACTTTGGTTCAATGGTTCAATCGGTTCAATCTCTTTATTTTGGCTAAGTCTTTTGATTGCTCGAACCAACTGCGCGTTGAACCTGTTGAACCATTGAACCCGTTGAACCTTTGAACCAAAATGGTTCAAGGTTCAACAATTCAATGGTTCAAGCCTTCTTCTTTTTGCTAAGTGTTTTGAAGCCGTTGAACCTTGAAGCAGTTGAACTTGTTGAACCTTTGACAAAGTGCTTAACTCTTGCCGACGACGTTGAACCTTGAACCCGTTGAACCTTTGAACCAAAAGAGTTCAAGGTTTAATGGTTCAA
The DNA here is from genome assembly GCA_037957365.1 of Torreya grandis. NCBI lineage: Eukaryota > Viridiplantae > Streptophyta > Pinopsida > Cupressales > Taxaceae > Torreya > Torreya grandis. The sequence continues at coordinate 3,541,279 of JARHVA010000096.1, forward strand.
GGTTCAATGGTTCAATCCTTGCTTAAAAGCTTGCCGATGAACATTTTTAGTTGAACCAAGGCGTTGAACCAATCCTGAAAATGCCTAAGTGCTAGAACCTTGCTCCTTTTAGAAAAAATGCATGTTGAAGCCATTGAACCTATTGAACCTGCTAATCCCTTAACTGAAAAAGCTTGAAAAATGAGGAATTTGAATGCTCAGAACAAACTTTAAGAAGGGAAGAGACTATTTTGGTTTGCAGGACCAAAATAGTTCATATGTTGTCCCAAAGACTGAGTAACACATTTTTGGGAACAAGTTTTATACACCTTTGTGTATTAACATGGTGTGTCATCACATTATCATGTTATTTTAACATAATGACCCCCATTCATAATTATTTAAAATAGTTACATTCACCCCACCCATTTACCTTTACCAGATAGGTTAATTAGACTTAATTACTACAGTTAAAAGTAATTAACTGCATTTTTACCATTTCTAACCATAAAATCCTAAAAGTAAATAAAAACAAAACCTATTTAATCATCAAAAACTCATGAAAATAACTTAGTGTTACATTCACTTAGTTTAGCACATGGTTTGAAACAACCCAAGCCAAATTTTGACCAAATTAGGCTAATCGACATTGATCCTCCATGATTGACATCGATTCTACTGGATTAACATCGATCTATATATACAAAATAAACCTACATGGCTCGAGAGGGATGGTGAGTGTACTTTTGGACTTCAAAACTCTACTGAAATCTCATTACAACCTATGTACAGATGTTGTCAATATCTTGCTATCTTGTGAAACCTCTGTTTGAGAGATTATTAAAGGATTTTTGAAGGTTATTTAACTCTTCTTATCAAGTTTATTGTCATCCATAAAGGTTATTATTACACTTAAATTCATTCACATTTTAAATCTACAGTCTTTTATGTCTATCTGTCACCGTTCTACATTCGATTTTAATTATTTTATTAATAATATAAGTCATTATTATAGTCTATTTTTAAAGTTTAGTGTTTTACATAGAATCAACATCGATCCTAAAGGATCGTCATCAATCCTTGATAAACTTTCAAAACATTCTTGCAATCTATTTTCATAATGTTCTCAATCTTAAAACCCTGTCAAAACTTGCATTTTATTTTTTGAAAACCTGTCTTTTACATGTAGATGACTCCGTTTGGATTAGCGCATGATATTATTAACATATTTAATCTTCCCATTATTCAAAAACCATTTTTCATTGATCAAAGTGATATTACATTTGAATGAAGTCTTTGTATTGTGGTTTTCACACCTAATCAAGAAAGCATTAATGAATAATTGTTTGTAATTCAAGAAGACATTGATATTGCTACTAAATTCTAGGATAATTACTCTGATCATATTAATCCTATTATAGATTAGATATCTTTGGCATTGTCTATTTATATCTTATCCATATATATCTTTGTAATTTCATGTTTATTTATAAACTTGAATGTTAAACGTGGGCTAACATCCATCTAAAGAAGCCTATCACTTTTTAGAACTGGTTTCTTATCAGGCAGCCCACTCATTTTTTTATTAGTCCATTTTTTGTGAGTTAGTATGATTTTCAGGTCATTCATCCCCAACCAAAGAAGAATCCCCACAAAGATTGATCAATGGTGCACAACCAACCTTCATCTCCAGGTAATCTTCAAAACCATGCATTTACTTTATTTTTAGTAGCTAATTAGTCCACATTGAAAAAGTGAAAAAAAATACTAAAACACCCATAAAGATTGATGTTTTATTTGGTCAAGCTAAATCTAAGTCTGTTTATGTTTCTAATAGTTATAATGATAATGGTTTGAGTATTATGTTAAACAAGTTGGAGAATTTGAATATAGAATCCAAAGTATATTTGAATAAATGGACAAAAACCATCAACCTTGTTGTTATTGAAAATACCAAAAAGAAAAAAATCTTTGGTAATGTATCATCATTTTTTTTCAAATTTCATGTCATAGTTATTTTACTTCTATCTAGTTAGATTTTATTTGTAATTACAAGCAAATTATGAGAATCTAAAAAAAGAAGTTGAGGTCCTCAATGTGCATTTGAAAAATGCATGAAAAAGTTTATATTATATCATTCAATTCAAGGAAAAGCTTATTATATGGAATAAAAAACACAACACACTCATAAAAATCATTAAGGAGTAAGGATGGGATCTTGATGTTGTATTGAAGAAGAATATAGATGTCGATTTAAGTCTACTTTTTACAGGTGATGTTATCAAAGATGAAAAGAAAAAATTTGCTCATATTAATTCGATTGTTGAGGATTTTGAAATGGCAGGTATATTGAAAGATGACATGAAGTGGAGACAGAGATTAGTAAGGATGGTATTAGGATGACATCGTGTTAGTTTCATATTAAATGTCATTATTTACATCCTCTCTATTTGTCATTATATTACTGACGCCTCTTCTATCAGTTAGAGAACTCCATATTGCCAGAGCTCTTTCATAAGCAAACATGTCCACAACATAATGTGAAACATAAAATCTCAAATAGGCTTCTAAATTTTTATCCAATTTATTTTGAATTGTTGACTTAATGAAAGATAATACAAAGAATACTCTTTCATCTTCCATTGAGCTTAGAATCATTATTTGAAAAAACTCATATAATTAGAAATATTCACTAAGACTTTTCTGCAATATGCTACTAGGATAATGTTTTTTCCATAGCCATATAATTACCCCATTTTTTGTTTGTTTGTTTAGAAGGTGATATTCTTCAAACATTGTAATTCCAAAATAAGTTAACTGAGATGCCAATAAATCCATTCTTAAAATACCTTTTATTTCAACTTTATTAACCTCTACAAATTTACTGAAATGCTTAATAAGAACTCATGTATTTATCAAATAAATTGCTAATCAACTTTTAACTATTATTACTATTCTAAAATACGGGATTCATAATTGCCATGGCCTCCAATAAATCATTCATTTGAAAAAGATGATAAGTTTTTAGAAATTATACTCATTTTTATCCATGTTTTAGATATAACATTATTATATAGAATATGTGTTACAGGCAGTACTTTAGATTTAGCTCCCACAAGATTAGGGTTTCTTTAAAAAGTGTGCATTAGTATCCCCTTGCCATTAACAAAGACAAAGACTAATCATTGATATTCAATTTCAAATAGATTGTAGGATTCATTTAATTTGTCAAACATTGACAACTAATAAAAATAATGTCATGTCCCCTCTCTAGTGCGACATGATATCCTATGTAGATTTGCCTATCCCAGACTCTCGTAGGCAGATGAAGGAGGTGAGAGAGTAATTTTTGCGATTTGATGCTCCAGAGGGATATTTATTTGGCGTCAAATGTTATGTTTTTAAATCTAGGTGCACTTTTTATTTTATTAAATTACTTTTTATTTAAAAAGTATAATGATGTTGTACCAAGATGTATTACAGAAACTTTTGGAATTTTTGTAAAATGCTTAAATAGACCTCATGGGTCTCTCATTTGATATCCAGAGTTTATTTTTGATTATTGAATCTCCTTGAGCATTTGTAAGACTACAGAGTCTGCAAATCGTCACATTAATCCTTGAGAACGATACCTCTCAAGCGATTTGCATAACTGAGGGTGTGAAAGATCATCCGAAGGGTTGCACTTAGAAGTGGTATTCAGCAACTTCAATTTGGGCTTATTTGGTACTCAAATTTTTATATTTGAGGGTTTGTGTTTTCAGTGATCGGAACATTGATCATTCAGCGATTTTGTATGGTGTTTCGTTTCAAAAATGAAATATTTTGGAAACCTCTTAGTGGAGCAATTTCATCTGAGGAACCCACAGGGACAGTGTATTTACCATTTATACAGGTATGGCAAAGATAGTACGGCAGCCGCAGTAGCCCAGAAGACAGCGATTTCCTGTAATCCCATGGCGCTCTTAGCTGGGCGATTCATATATATATTTTTGGAAGGCACTCCTCTCAGTCTGGCACCTATATCCAGATCCTAGTTGGGCTTATCAGTAAAGGCAGAAATTAATCTGTATCAATCCGTACGGTATGGCTAATTCCAACAGCAAGGTGCATACAAATTGCTGACAGAGGCACAGACAGCAGCTAGGCGTCATCTACAAAAACCGGTTCTTGGGTCAACAACAGCTGGGTGCTTATTGGTAGCTGGGCGCTTATTTGGAGCACTGGGCGGAATCAGCTCTTGCCAGTGGAGACAAAACTTAAGCTAAAAACTACACCAGTCAGTAGGGGACAGCGCACGGATAGGGTGCAACAAATAGAGTAGTTTTTTTGTTAGATTCAATGAATTGTATGGGAGGTTCGGTTTACATCTGTATAACTTTGAATTAAGATTCAAGAATTTGTTGTTGACACTGTTCATGTTTTGGAAATTTTTAAAATATCCATTTATTTAAAAAGAAACTAAATTTCCTTGAATAAATATATTACGCTGAATGGATTAATTATATATCTAGTTTACAATAGTTTAATTGTTTGACAACTATTTGACGAAAGTCTCTAAGGCCATATTAGTAGTTTTTTTGGTGATCCTATCAACTGTTTGACAAAATTTCCTAAGTATTATGATCCTACTAGTAAGGGTCATTACAGTGGTATCAGAGCCATCATCCTGCTATCTTGTGGTCCACTAAATGGCAGATGAGCGATAGGGAAATCAAGTATAACAGTCGAGCGCAGCAGAGGCAACTTCATCAGAATCCTCGAATAACAGAAGATACATTGCCAAAAACATTGAGGGACACCGGTAAATCAATCCAGAATATGGCAGAAGAAGATAGAGATAAAAGTGCTGAAAGAAAATTTGACAGCATGCTTGATATGATGTCACGTTTATTGGCAAGAATGGACCAGCAAGCCATTCCAGATCAAGGTCACCATCACACCGCTAAACATAGTGGAGTAAATGAGGAAAGGTCCATACAACGTGCTGGAGGATCAGCTTCTAGACCTCTTTTTCCCACTTTCACACCTAGGGAAGAACAGTTACATGTTGCTCCAGCTACTCCATTTGGTGAGGAGGCTAGATAGGCCTATTTGGAGTATACCACTCTCCCCCCTGATATGCGACAAATATGGACATTTGACCAGTTCATGAATCATAAGAATAAGAGAAGAGGAAGAAATGATCACCATGCTCCAAGGAATGATTATCAACAAGCACTTGGTAAGATTTCCATGCCTAACTACGATGGAAGTAGCAGGTGTACAGCTAGGTCTTGAATTCAAAAACTAGATAATTATCTTTCTCTAAGACTAATGCCTGAGGAAGATGCCATAAGATTTGCTACATTGCACCTTGAAGGAGCTGCTCACGAGTGGTGGTATCATGGTTTGGTCACTCTGGGACACAACCACGTCACTACCTATGAGGAATTTAACAACAGATTGATCGAAAGGTTCGATGTCAAAGACCTTGAGGTAAGCTTCCGTGAACTAGCACAATTAAAACAGCATGGTTCACTTGATACTTATATTAATGACTTCCAAAAATTAGCGGCAATGGTACCTGATATTTCAGAGCGTAGAATAGTCATGCTATTTATAGAAGGTTTGACTAAACCACTCAAAGGGTGGGTCAAGGCCTTTAACCCTCTCACATTCCAGGAAGCCATGAAGAAAAGCCAAAGTATGGAACTTGCAGCGTCAGCAAACAGGGTCGGTTCAAAAGGCTCTTCATCGAACAAAGATAATAAAGAGGATTTCAATAAAGGTAAAGAGAAGGATGAAGATACGAAAGACAAGTCAGCTGCACCTTTGAATAAGGAAACGCTTAATGACCTGCGTAAGAAGAAGTTATGCTTCTATTGTAAGGATCCCTATGAGTTTGGACATGATTGCCCTATGAGGCCTAAGGGAAAGGCCAACAGGATGATGTGGGTTTATTACGAAGGCTCAGATTCAGACAGCTCAGAGTACCATGATCCTGATGATGCAAAGCAGGAATAGGAGGTAGAACAAAAGGGGGAACTAGAGTTAAATTTACAGGAGGCACGTCTATCTAGTATTCAGAGAGAGGGTGCTTTCAGAATCAGAGGTGTCTTGGCTGGACAAAAGGTTATTACACTCATGGATACTGGTGCCACGCACAACTTTATTGATGCACGCTTCGCTGAGAGGCGTGGACTCACCACTGAGGAGTTTGAGGGACTAAAAGTCAAGGTGGCTGATGGATATACTTTTCGATGTGACAGGATGGTACGTGATCTACCTCTACACCTGAACAACTATGAGTTCAAGGCAGATTACTATGTGGTCAACATGGGTGACATGGACATAGTGCTTGGGATGCAGTGGCTACATTCATTGGAGGAGATTACCCTGAGACTTAAGGATATGGAGATGCGGTTTGAGGTAGGTGGCAGAACACATGTGCTGAAGGCTATTCATAATAGTGATGATAGGACTATTACACTTAAGAGGATGGAAAGACTAGCCAAGCATAATGTTATAGAACGGGCCGCTATTTGTACTTTGATGCCTTCACATAAGGAACAACACAAGGCTAAATATCATCTTGATAATAAGGCATACATCAAGATTCCACCAGGCAGACCGCCAAATAGAGTGTGTAATGTATTTCATGTATCACACCTTAAGAAGGCGTTGGGTCAGAATGTGGTGCCTTTTGCAATGTTACCTCTCTTGGATAATAAGGGAAAGTTAATTCCAGAATCCATCTTGGATAACAGAGAGAAGCAGCTTCACAGGTGAGTGATCAAAGAGTCCCTGATTAAGTGGAAGGATCTACGCGTTGAGGGTGCTACTTGGGAGGGTGAGGTCATTCTACAGCATCCAGCATTGAGATTGCTTGAGGTCAAGCAATTTCAGGAGGGGCGGACTGTCATGTCCCCTCTCTAGTGCGACATGATATCCTATGTAGATTTGCCTATCCCAGACTCTCGTAGGCAGATGAAGGAGGTGAGAGAGTCATTTTTGTGATTTGATGCTCCAAAGGGATATTTATTTGGGGTCAAATGTTATGTTTTTAAATCTAGGTGCACTTTTTATTTTATTAAATTACTTTGTATTTAAAAAGTATAATGATGTTGTACCAAGATGTATTACGAAAACTTTTGGAATTTCCATAAAATGCTTAAATAGACCTCATGGGTCTCTCATTTGATATCCAGAGTTTATTTTTGATTATTAAATCTCCTTGAGCGTTTGTAAGACTGCAGAGTCTGCAAATCGTCACATTAATCCTTGAGAACGATACCTCTCAAGCGATTTGCATAACTGAGGGTGTGAAAGATCATCCGAAGGGTTGCACTTAGAAGTGGTATTCAGCGACTTCAAGTTGGGCTTATTTGGTACTCAGATTTTTATATCTGAGGGTTTGTGTTTTCAGTGATCAGAACATTGATCTTTCAGCGATTTTGTATGGTGTTTCGTTTCGAAAATGAAATATTTTGGAAACCTCTTAGTGGAGCGATTTCATCTGAGAAACCCATAGGGACAGTGTATTTACCGTCTGTATAGGTACGGCAAAGATAGTACGGCAGCCGCGGCAGCCCAGAAGACAGCGATTTCTTGTAATCCCACGGCGCTCTTAGCTGGGCGATTCATATATATATATTTTTGGAAGGCACTCCTCTCAGTCTGGTGCCTATATCTAGATCCTAGTTGGGCTTATCAGTAAAGGCAAAAATTAATCTTTATCATTTCGTACGGTACGGCCGATTCCAACAGCAAGGTGCATACAGATCACTGACAGAGGCGCAGACAGCAGCTAGGCGTCATCTACAAAAAGCGGTTCTTGGGTCAACAATAGATGGGCGCTTATTGGTAGCTGGGCACTTATTTGGAGCACTGGGCAGAATCAACTCTTGTCAGTGGAGACAAAACTTAAGCTAAAAACTACACCAGTCAGTAGGGGACAATGCACGGATAGGGCGCAACAAACAGAGCAATTTTTTTTGTTATATTCAGCGAATTGTATGGGAGGTTCGGTTTACATCTGTATAACTTTGAATTAAGATTCAAGAATTTGCTGTTTACACTGTTCATGTTTTGGAAATTTTAAAAATTTCTATTTATTTAAAAAGAAACTAAATTTCCTTGAATAAATATATTACGCTGAATGGATTAATTATATATCTAGTTTACAATAGTTTAATTGTTTGACAACTATTTGACGAAAGTCTCTAAGGCCATATTAGTAGTTGTTTTGGTGATCCTATCAACTGTTTGACAAAATTTCCTAAGTATTATGATCCTACTAGTAAGGGTCATTACAAATAAGGCCCTGAAACATTTCATTCAAAGTGTATAATATATCTAGAGATTGACATACTCATTTTCTCAGTCGTATGAAGTCAACAATATAAATGGATCTCTCCTAAGCATGTTTCATTAAATAATTCATTTCCTTTAGCATTAGGAGAATTCCACATAATGTCAACAATGTTTCTAAATCTGTTAAATGATACAGCAAATCTTTTGCCTTGTCAACTTCTCTAAGATGTATAAAAAACCTACTAATGATGAATATTCTTCAAAACATTTACATGCAGGTTCATACATAGAAATCCATCTTGTATCAACATCTTTCAACATTTTTTACCATCAGTCATTCTTATTGTAATTTTTGGAAATCTAAAAATATTTTTAGACTGCTTGGCATATAAGCATGTAAGTCACGAATGATATGTCTCAGTTTTGAGATATTTGTAAATTTGCTAACTATTTTATATGCAAGATCCATCCTATGAGTCATGCAATGAATCAGAATCATACATAGGGAAATTTTTGTGTAAATCTGAACACACAAACCATTTCTATGACCCTACATAACTAATACACCATCAACCCCAACACACACCATCTTTCTAGCTATTACATAATCATTCATCCTAGCTTCATCTTTTAAATTAGATACAACCAATTTATAAATATTTTCAATATTATAATTTTTTATTATTTTATGAACTGCTAGTAGATGAGGTTGCCTTGAATAGTTCTCAAAAGTATAAACATGCATTAAAACCCAACATGTGTTGTCAATTTGTGTGACCTCGTTAATGGATAGTGAAATGAATAGTGAATTTTAAAAATTTTATTTCAAATCCTCTTTCTCAACTATTACTAGACATTTTATGATTTTCCAAGCACTACTATCTGACCAATGTGACTATGGAATATCAAGAAATCTATTATGTTGAAATTAATCTTATAATATAAAAAGACAAAAATAGGTTTACCTTTTTTTTCGATTGTGGTATATTGTAGAGAACTATATATATTTTGCCTTTAGATAGGACTACATAACTTCTTTAAAATTTGCTTTGATTATTCCCCCTTTCTCAAAAAAATGTTTTTGATGTTTCTTATCATTTTCATACTTACATGCTTGCATTCTTTTGCATTTTTTCACATGTGTGTTATTTTTATCTATCTATCTGGGTGATTCACTGTCACATATATTTTTCGATAATCTTTCTTAGTCATGACCAACCTCAATTGCTTTATATGGTTATTTCTTAGTTTCTAGCTATATATTACACATCTATATTCTATTGGAATATCATCAACATTTTCAAGATTTACAGGTTCAATGAAAGGAAATTTCATTGCCTAGTCCACCTTAAAAGACATTTCAATTGTCCACCTACTTCTCTTCTTTCACGAAGATTTTTTTAGTAGAGATTTCAGTTGAACTTGTGTTTGATGAGAACCAACAATCCTTTATACCATTTGAGTGTCATGATCATTATCATAAACAATCAGAGGAGCATCTTTGAGCGGTGTCATGTCATCACTAATATAATCTTCAAGTGGTGGCTTGTTATTATGATTACTTTTTTATTGTGAGATACCATCATGATGAGTGGAGATTTTTGCATGTCATTTTTTTTTGATATTATTGAATAGTTAAAATCAAATTCAAGACAAACTAAAAAAGTAATAAGTACTTATATTTTGAGTGCATTATGGTTGTATGGGATTTTTTATTGGATCTTTAAAATAAGATAATATGCTCAATTTTCTTGATAATTGGTTTATCTTTTTATTTTTTTCATCAGATGTGATGATGATCAAAAATGCAATAGTTTGGTCCTGCCATTCAGTTGCAGAATAGATGCCACCATTTAGTTTTGCCATTCAATGCTACGATTTAGTTGCAACACCATTATGTAGTTTATTTCTACCATCTGGTACTATCATTAGGTTCTTCCATTCAGTGTCTCCATTCAGTTATACCATTCATTTCTTGAATGCTATCGTTTATTTCTACCATTCAATTCTATAGTTTGAATGCTATCATTCAATATTGTAGCTTAAATTCTACCATTTGGTTGTTATCCTTCGATTGTAGTGTAGGTTCTACTGATCTATTTTAGCTAGTTTTATGTTGGGTGCTTGTTTGATATCGTGGGGTGGTTGTTGAAAACATATTTTGATGGTTACGCATGGTAGCCTATGTACTATATATATATATATATATATATATATATATATATATATATATATATATATATATATATATATATATATATATGGCGAATTGAAGGGTAAACAAAGAAATTATTTTAAACAGTGGGCAAGATGACCCCCAAAATAATTTACATTCCTAAAATTTTAGGCAATTTAGACCTATGTAGTAACCTTAAAAAATCATCAAAAATAAAATTTAAAAATTAGAATATTCATGAATTAATGAATATTCATCACTAGAATTTAACCTATTATTGGGTGCTTGTTTGATATCATGGGGTGGTTGCTAAAATTATATTTTGGTGGTTATCCATGGTAGCCTATGTACTATATATATGTGGTGAATTGAAGGGTAAACTAAGAAATTATTGTAAACTATGGGCGAACTGACACCCAAAATAATTTACATTCCAAAATTTTAGGCGATCTAGACCTATGTAATGAATCTAAAAAATTACCAAAAATAAAATTTAAAAAATAGAATAAATTCATGAATTAACAAATATTTACCATTAAAATTTACCTTACTTAGATTGAAGCTTTTGAAATAACTTTGGTGGTTGAGTCTAAAAGGGGGGCCTAAGGGCACATGAACATGCCATGGTTTCTAATAAACCAAGGTCCATTATTCCATACAAAATATTGATCTTTAATTGATTAAAATATGAACATGAAGAAACCATTTTGGAACAAAGAGAGGGAGACATTAGCAAGGTCCAGTGAAACACTCTTTAACCAATGAGAAATCTCAATCCAAGAAAGACATCTCCCCAAGCATAGATAAATAATGGATTTACTTCCATAAAGCTTGTCAAAGGCTGTAATATCCTCATCAATGATTTTTAAAATAAGAGCAACACTAGAAAAAACCAAAAGAACATCCTTTAGATGGTTGGATCTAGATCTGATTAGTTTATCCCATCAGAACCAAACCTCACCTCTTGACTGGCAATAGTTATGTTCTCCACTCTATTGCTATGATGGACTTTAGGGTTTAAATGAGGGTTCTTGAAGACCAAATGAGGTGAAAGATTAGGGTTTATACCAATGATAGTAAATCAATAGAAATCTCTACAAGAATGAAAGAGATTAGAAGAGTTATTGTAGTTTGTAAGGACCAGGTTCACCACTCTTTCATCAATTCTATGAACATAGCCAAACCGTAAAGCATTCCTTTCATTGGGGTACACAAAATTAGAATATGGATATTGCATGGAGAATAAGATGTTTATATAGGTGAGGATGAGGTATTTCTAAGGAATTTAAAATTCCTTAGAAGACTTTATAGAAAACACCTTGAGTGTAAACAATGGTACAAAGATTTAGATAATGTGTAAGCTTCTAGAGAATGTTAAACCTAGATGATGATGATTAGATGGTAATTAGCAATATGATTTGCAGGAGGAAATGGGGGTAGGTGAAGGTAGGTAGAAATGAATTTAGTATTCATAAATATTAGATAAGTGGGATTAGGTGATAAAATAGAGTGATAAGAAGATGATAATAGATGATTAATTTAAAAGGGATGGGGGGATAAAGTTAGTATGTGATATGAATAAATATAGGGAGTATTACATGGCAAGTTAATAATATGATATTAGGATGAATTAAGGATTATAAGACAAATTTAGAGTGGCAAAGAAGTGAGCAAATGTTTATGTATACAAAAACATGTAGGACTTCCATCCACAAAACATTAAATGACCATGCATTTCATATTAATGGCCCATATTAACTTCACATCATTCCTTATTGCACAAAATTTTAAAATAATGTATGTCACTCAACATTTACATGCATGTGAACGAAAACCTTGGCATTGATACGAAGATAATAAAACTTATTGGTATTTTAATGAAAACCTTAATTTTGATACAAAGACAACAACATTTACTATTATGTGATTGAAAACTTGCAGGGCTTCCATCCACATACCAATAAATGTTTACTCTCCCATCCCAAGTTCAATCCCTTTTCATATAAACATGAATTTGTGTATATAATAGTAAATGTTAAGTCTTCCATCCCAAGTTTAAATTATTTCCATCCAAAAAATAATTTATTCGTGGGAACATTTAGTGGGTGCTTGAATAAGCCATAAAAAATTGGAGGTGAAGATATAGAAACGTGTCACAGATCTATATAAATAACATAATAACATGATTAGAAAACATATCAACAACAGGTATGGAAAAAAATATTTACTATTTTTAAAATATGAATTAATAATACAACAATGTTAATTCATAAGAATATATCAATAACACACCAAAATAATTCACAAAAGGGATTGCTTTGATTCATCTGAGTTAAAATTTACTAGAAAACATATAAACAATTGTGACAAAGAATATTTGTATTTTTTAAAAATATGAATGAATAACACAACATTAATTCATAAGAACATATTAACAGCACAATAACAAGAATTCATCAAAGGGTTTAGTTTGATACATCTAAGTCAAAATTTATTGTAATGAGAATGCAACTATAAATTTAGATATAAAAATAATAAAGTTTACTAGCATGTGAATGAAAACCTTCAATAGTTATATCCATCTATTTGTAAATGTTTAATAACACATTAAACATTTTTAAGTTATTCAAGGTAGGTATCATTTCATCTCTCTAACATGTCGAAGATACAATCTCTGTTAAAAAATGCAATCCACATCAAAGTTTGTTGGGTTACATCATCATTCATCTCATATTTTACTGTGAGTGACATTTAACATGGCGTGAACTAAACAAGATTAACATGACACTTTAATGAATGGAAATAATAATGTGTCATAGATATAAAGCACATAGATACATAAATTATGAGAACAATTTGGTTTTATAAAAAGATAATTTCATTTTCTATTATGTGAATGAAAACCTCTGACAACTAATGAAAACCTTCAGGGATTCCATCGACATACCAGTAAATGTTAAATATTACATCCACATAAATATTTGGTTTAATACAAAAATAAAATCATTCCTTGGTATGTGAAGTAAAACCTCTAGAGATTCCATTAAAATATCAATAAATGTTGAGTCATATGTGAATGAAAACATGCCAACATAGTTGGTTTAGCTATGGGTAAAATTTCATCACTCTAACATGGTGAACAAATTAAAGATGGCACAATTGGTGACATTAATATGCCATGTTAATGGAAAAAATTAAACCAAGTGCCTTCAAAAATGGTCATTTCATATTAATAATACAAATTGTCTTCCAACATGGTACTTTCTTTTATATTAATGACATAAATGTCTTCCAACATAGCCATAAATTTTTTTAAATGATATGAGTTGATACAAAAATAGTAACATTTATTGGTATGTGAATGGATACCTTAAGGGCCACGATGAACATACTAGTACATATTGAATCAGATATGAAGGCACGCAAAAACATCATGAGCATAAAAGATGCAATAGAAATAATAGGCATGCAAAAAGAAAAAAACATAGATGTGGCTTTAGTACAAAAAACACGTGTGTAACGTTTCATCCCTTCGTTAACATATACCTTTAAACATTGATTCAAATGTGAAGGCACATTAAAAAAACCATGAACATAGAAGGCACGATAACAATAACATTCATGTCGAAATAAAAAGAACACAGTTGTGGGTTCAGTTACAAGTAACACACATGCACGTAATGTTTCATCCCTTCATTCTACCAATGAAATATGCTTTGTGAAATTTTACATGTTTAATAAATTTCATATAGTTTATTATGGTTGTTTGAGAGTTGGAGATATGTAAAAAATGTAGGGAGAGTCATTTATTAATGTAACATAAGGTAACATTAATTTGTCACATTAATGCATAAAATCTCACCACCCTTCATAAAAAATGGGGTTACCTTTTGTATTAATGAGCCACGAGTATTCTAACATAGCACTTTGTTTTATATTAATGACCCACACGTATTCCAACATGATACTTTGTTTTCTATTTAATGACCCATATGTATTCCAACATGGCACTTCATTTTATATTAATGACCCATATTAATTTTATGTCGTGCCCTAGTTCAAAAAAAATCAAGCCAAAGATGAAATAATGTGTTTGTTTAAAAATTATCATTGGTCTTTTTTATCACAAGTATTGATCGCACCTATAAAATAACCAAAAAATGACATGAAAATAAAAAATTATCGTATGACTTATTATTTTTAGATATATGATAACAAATTTAAATTTTGGATCCCTTTATGACATGGTTTTTAGCTCATTCCTCGATGGGGGAGGGAGGGAAGTGGAGGGGAAAATTCCCCCCACTATTGTCGCAAGGAAGTCTAGGGGTGGTGACACTTTATGGAGCCCCCTAGTGGGGGTTGTGGGGTGGAGCCCCTAAAGCCAAAAATCAAGGAGTTAAACCCCTATTTTTAAGAAGACAAACTCCACCAAATTCTATTTTTATAAAGAAAGTCCTAATAGCGTTTTTCCACTCTATTTTTAGGAGGAATAATCCTGGCAATGCTTTATCAGTTAGACATATTGATCTGTATTGGATTAACATGTAATTTATTCATTTTGGAGTTAATAAACATTGCACCATAGATGTTTCCTTAGCTTACTAAGGTTTTACCATATAAATCTGGTGTTTTATGTCTTGTATGTTTTGTTTTCTGTAAATTTGATTTATATCTATTCTTACAATTATACTAACTTCTTTTTATGAAGCTCGTAGTTTACTAACACTGACAATGTATTTTGATCTCTTGAATGATTTATATAGACTCAATAAAATTGAACTATCTAAACTCTAGATTTTATGCTATGAGGTAATGTAATATGAAAGATGTAGGACCCCAAAGTTAAGGGTTCCAATTACTAGTCCCCTTTCCCTATTCTTGTTTTTCCCTCTATCAAAAACTAAAAAATATAATCATTAAATATAATGATTATGTTACAGCGAAATGTACAACATTAAAAAATATAAAATAAAATCATATAGTATAATGATTATAAAGTATTAATTATTTTAAAGTTTAATGTTAAGAAAGGAAAGTATTAATTTTTATGAATTTATTTGGAAACTCTAACTGAGCTAAGAGGTACTCGACTTAATTGAAAAGATATTCAAATGATTAAAGTTAATTAGAATTTAAATTTAACTGAAAGATGTCCATTTTATAAAATTCATATAAATTTACTTTTATTTTTAATATTTTTTTAAATATATATTTGATAAATAATAATAATGATTATAATATAATATCAATCACATTATAATTAATTTAATATTTATTAAAATTTCAATTTAAATTTAAATGAAAATGGATTTTATTTTTTATTTTTTTTAATTTATGATCTCAAACATTTTTTTATTATTTAAAAAAATAGCTAATGGATAAAACCACTTCATATTTTCCATTCTACAAAAGTTTAAAACTCTCACTTATAACCCTATGAATGCCTTAAAAAATGAAACACAAACACACACATATATGTTTTAATCTCTTTCTTTTCTTCTCTCTTCTATTTACATATAACGTATTATTATTTGGGGTCTCTTACTTGGCGAGGTATATTAGAAAATAAAGCCTGAAGTCTGAATAATAATAAAATGTCCTGCTTATATTCATATTCAGAGGAAACAACGTGTCGGATAATGTTAAACCAGAAAATACGGTTCTCTGCAGTTTTTGATATTAAGACTGGTGAACTCCAGAAATATTAAACGAAACTTGAATGTAATTTAATAACACTTCTGCTACTTGGCCTGCTCAAAGCATCAAACATGTGGTAGTGACTGTTTTTATTTATTCGTCATTATGCATAGGAAATTGTGTGGTGGGGACGAAACCATAGTACTACCACTTGCACTGCACTTTAAAAATAGAATTATTGAAATGCATTTGTGGTTACTGTTACTGGATTAAAACTCAGAGATTTAGGAATTTGATGGATAACTTAATGTGTAGGAATACATATATGATTATATTGTTTATATGTCAATGAATATAAATGTAAGTCCTTTTAATCGGCGGTGTTTATCACGATAAATATGGTTTTTTTTCTCGACATTAAATATATTATTTAGGAGTTTTGATTTCAAGTCAGTGAATTTTTATATGTAAATCTTCATTAGAACAGTAAATTTTAGGTCAATGAACTTGTAAATGTAAGGTCTCATTAAAATATTAAATTAGGGTGTTTGGCAAGGCACTTACAACTTATTGATTTATGGAAGCTTATTTGAAATAGAGGTTTTTTTGTTTGATGTAGGATATGCCATTTATGAGTTTCGATCTGAAGTCAATGAACTTTTAAATGTAAATCCTCACTAAAACACCAAACCGGATTGCTTGACAAAGCACTTCGATATTACTGACTTATTGTATCCTCTCTCAAATAATGGCTTTTTTATTACTTTGTGGAGAACATGCCATTTGTGGGTTTTGACCTTGGGTCAACGAACTTGTAAATATAAGTCCTCACCAAAATCCCAAACTGAAATGCTTGGTAAGGCACTTACAACTTACTGACTTATTGTAGCCTCTCTCAAGCGGAATTTTTTTCTTGATTGTCATAGAACATGTCATTTCTGGATTTTGATATGAGGTCAATGAAATTTTAAATGTAAGTCTTCACCAAAACACCAAACTAGGGTACTTGGAAAGGCACTTATAACTTATTGATTTATTGTATCCTCTCTCAAGTGGAGGTTTATTATTGTTTTGTAGAGAACATAACATTTGTGAGTTTTGATGTCGGGTCAATGAACTTGTAAATGTAAGTCCTCACCAAAACACCAAATCGGGGGGTTTGGTAAGGCACTTACAGATTATTGGTTTATTGTAACCTCTATCGAGTAGAGGTTTTTTCTTGTTTGGCATAAAACATGCCATTTGGGGGTTTTGATCTCAAAGCAATGTACTTGTAAATGTAAGTCATCGGAAAAACACCAAATCAGGGTGCTTGGCAAGGCACATACATCTTATTGACTTACAGTAGCCTCTCTCGAGTTGAAGTTTTTTCTTACTTGCCATAGAGCATGTTATTTATGGGTTTTGATCTCAAGTAAATAAACTTGTAAATATAAGTGTGGTTAAGAAGGTCAATATTCAAAGGGTTTCAAATAAAGTTAGTAAAAATGGCACTGTTGGTACTCTTTAAGTTGGGATTTTTGCTTGTTCATTTCAGGATTCTCATAGATTGGGTACTTTGGATAAGTGGACTTAGTTCAAAAAAAGAAAAAAGGGAGATTCTCCTCATGTTTTCTACTAGCAGGCTTCACTCTCACCTCAAAAGAGGGAAAGAGAGGCCACAATAGGCTCTCTTAGGTTCGCCTTGGGGTTGACTATTCTCCCCTTAGTGGTTTAGGGCTAGTTTAACCAAGATTTGGTATTATTGTTTCCTCGTGAATTTTTATCTGAGATAAATCGTTAATATTTATGTTTAATTTTTTTGTGGCGAAAGACCATTCAACCCTCAATTATCTATATAAATAAATAATTAAATTTATTAAAATATTTATTATTTACATCAAAATAATATTATAAAGATAGTCAAAGCAAACGTGATCTATTAATATCAATGTTGTTTTCAATATTCAAAAAACAAGTTAATACCATTTAAAAACAATAATAATAACCAGATATATTTAAAACACTTTTTTTTAAATATATCATAATATTCATTAATAAAAATATATTAAAAATTCACATAATGAAATTCATTAAAGAAGATTGAAAAAAAGTGACTCATTTGTATTAATATTGTTATCAATATTAATAAAACAATAAATTAATATTATATTTAAAATATTTTAAAAATTATTTATACAATATTTTAAGTAAACTTGTCTTTATTTACATATTAAACTGCCTTCTTTATTGTGAAGTTTTTTGAAGATTAAAATTATTTTAGTGAAACTTCAAATATCAATATAATTTATAATCAAAATAAATATTAAATTATATATTTATATATATAAATAACTTTTTTATAATTTTTGATAATTTATTTAAATTTTTATTTTACAATAAATATTATTTCTTAAAAAAATTAATAATATTTTATAACTAAAAACTTAACTACAACCCTGCGATCATCAAATAAAGGCACTACATCTTTTAACCAATTTGAATCTGCTCCAACATAAAAACTATTTACAAAATATTCGGTAATCTTATTTTCCCTACAAAGCGACTCTGAGTATTAAAATATCTTCAATACGATTCATATATTAGTTATGTTAGCCACTTTAATCACTTCTATAGGATTGTTCACCACCCATTTCATGCATAGAATAATATATAACTATTTATTTTTACGAGTTATAAGACAAACATCTTGAACAAGGTAATTTGTAGTCATAAGAATCGGTTGTGAATTAAGATTCATGCTTTAAGGAAAATGTTTCCTTCCACATAATCAATATTTACGCTCCCAATACTTTGATTTTTAAGCAACTCCTTTAGTTGAGATATCCAAACTTCTTAAATCAGTTCTTAGATGACTTATTTATTATTGTTGGGATGTTAAATTAGTTCTGAAGGGAGGGATTGTAGGATTCAATTTTTTTTAACTTGGAATTATTCTTTCTTCCATTCACTAATGATAGGACGTTGATTGTATATGTTGGAGAAATGTCTATAGTTTTAGCAAAAGCAATAGCAAGGTTTTTAACATTTTAAATAAAAAATAATATTTCCTATAGTTTAATTGGTTCAAAAATTTCGATGTTATGATGCACTTCGCATCTCTCAAAACTCTCAGAGCACATTAATGTTATTTAAAGCTGATACATTTAGTGATTACCTCTGACTTAAAAAACACGTGGGCGATTCTGGTCATGAACATCTGTGGTATCCCTGCACAGCAAGTTTCAAGGATCCATGGGATTTACCCACAGTTTAATAAGAAAATCAGAAGCTGTAGAAACCTATTTGGCACACTGTCACGACTTATATTTACATATCCAAATCAGCTCTGTCTATGCCATTGCTAATTCTTCTGCAGAGGCTAAAATCCTCAAGATTATGGGGTAGCAGTTGCTTTTTTACAATTTCATTTGTAGGGCCTTCTCCAGTCCATTCCACATACTAGCACAGATTGTAAAGAAAACAGGGAAGGATCCTCTGGCCTCCTCCTGTATACACCAAAGCGCCACCGCCACCACTTTCTGCACTTCTTCCGCCACTATTCCATCCCTTCCATGCACCTCCACCTGACGAGGATCTACAATTTCCATAAATTTTCATCGCTGGAACCTTCGTATCGTCACTGCCAGAAGGTAACTGTCTTCTGTCGGCACTGTCTTCCACCATCATTTCTTCTTTCAGCTGTAAAATATCAGCTTCCCTTGCTAAAATTCAACCACTGTATATTCAAAAGCAGCTACACCTCAATGTGACCGGCCGCGCAAGATTAAGACAATAAAAGCATGAGTATTTGCTTTGTTTTCTTTTTATTTGTATGTGTGTGGTTGATAGGAAACAACAAAGCAGAATTGTAATAGAAAAAAATCCGATCATCCGACCTTATTAAAAACCAGTCTAAGAAGTGAAGAAGAATCTATAGATTTAAATACCCTCAGCCCTATCCTTGATATTCTTCTTCCTTTTCCGTGTTATTATTTTTAGGGCAGAGTTTTTTAAAATGGCGACAACTATCTAGCCGCTGCAAGAGGAAGGGCTAAGAGAGATCTGTGGACTTTTGGAAGAATACAGGAATCCCATCTCTGATCAGGGCTGTATTTGGCAGCAATTATAGTGCTACGGTCAATTCCCCAATTTCAGCAACTATTTGGTCTTCATACTCGCGCATGGCGAGGTATTTTTTTACAAGCTTCATTTATATAAAAATGTTTTTTTTCCGTGCCATTGGAAATATTATCTATGGTCTTGCAGAGTTTTTAGCTGGCAACTATTTTTCTTTCATACAGGTGCCATAGCTATTTTTCTAACTTTTGTTTATAACTTTACTTTTGAGATTAAAGAATATGTTTATTTCCCAATGCAATTAGAAACTTTGTCTACAAATTTGACAATTTTTTTATTTCCTATTTTTGTACAGTTTTTTTTTACGTTATTACATTATTATGATTACATTTTGTCAGGTTTCTATTCTGGCTGATTGTTACATTTATAAAGGTATTGACTGTTTTAGGAAAGCTTCACCTTTTTAGAGAAACCTTACCTAAAAAATCATCAGCATAGATTTACTATCACACATGTTTCGTCTTATGTTTGACTAAAACATGTGCAAATTATGTTCGTGGCAACCTTGTTTTGATCTTTTGTTTGATAGGTGCTAGGAGGTCTTAGCTAAATTTAGTAGTCATTTTAAACTAAGTGATGAAAGCTTTGAGGGTGTAGAGTTTTATTTAAAGCTCACTATTTAAATCCATTGTATTCATTATCAGGACAACTTAATTTACAATAAGCAATGGTTGTCATATAATTTTTTTATAAATTTATAGATTTTATTTTATATTTTATTCGTGCAATAGTTTTGTGTAGATTTTTAGTTGCTATATTTTTATGATGTTTTTTTGTTAGGTTATTATTTTGGCCCATTGTTACAACTTTTAATCTAGGGACTATTTTAAGAAAATCATCGCTGGCTTTTAGAGAAACCCTACAGAAACAAATTAATCAACTTAAGTTTACTACCCAGCTTATTATTCTTAATAATTTCTTAAAGTATTTGTACATTGTGGTCTATTTTGTTGGAAACTTGGTTTTTGTGCTTTGCTTGATGCTTGTCAGATTGTGATCTTGTTTGTTTCAAAATTGAGTAATTTTGTGGGCATAGTGTTTGTCGTCTTATGAGAAATGTTTTATCATATTCTTGGTCAGCACGTACGCCTTAAGAAAGATTAATAATTGATTTTAAGATATGTGATTAAAATTGAGGATTTATAGCTTTGTTTAAAGCTCACTATTTGAAACTCAATATATTGGTTATTGAGAAAATTGAATTAAAAGGGAGTAATAGCTTTCAAAAAATAAATTTTTATCTATAGATTTGCGGATTTTATTTATTCTTAATATGTACCCTTGTTTTTGTAAGTTTTTACTTGCTACATTCTTATGATGAAATTTTATTAGTTTGTATTTTGGTCAATTGTTAGAGATTTAAATTTAGTGACTATTTTAGGAAAGCCTCGACTAGCTATTAGAGAAACCATACAGAAACAAATCAGTCAACATGAGTTTACTATTAAGAATGTTATGCTTAATATTTGTCTAAAATTTAAATTATTTGCATATTGTGTCCTATTTTGTGGTAAACCTTGTTTTATATTTTGCTTTTTGCTTGTCCGATGGGCATAGCCATTGCTGCCTAGGCAAACCAATTTAAGATGCTCTTGTTCAACTCATAGGACTCTTTAAAATTCAGTAATCACTTGGGCATAACCTTTACTTCCCTAGGAAAAATGGTTTGAGATAGTTTGTGTAAAGATCGCTATTTAAACATTTTGATAAAATAGAATTCAGACAACATTTGTCAAAAGTGCAAATTTTGTTTATGAATTTTATTTTATACCTTATTTGTATAGTTGTTTTGTATAGGTTTTCAGATAATGCCTAAAGTTACTAAATTATTTTTGATGGCATGTTATTAAATTTTTATTTTAGCTGATTGTTAGATTTTTTAAGTCATTTCACCTTTTAGGGAAGCCACAGGAGTCTTTTAAAGAAAACCCATCTAAAATATTAGTCGACATAAATCTACTCAGAAATGTTTTCTGCCTATTATTTCCTTTTAGTACCTGTAGATTATACTATCAAATTCATTCCTTGAAAGTGGAGATGAATTGATGATTGGTCAGTGTCATGAATATAGTAAATTTACATTGTAATTTTGTATACTAATATTTAAATAAAAATATGTGTGTTGAAACTTTAAGTAGATGTTTTGATAACACAAAAATGATAATAAATTCCAAATTTATATTATGATTTTGTTTACTAAGAAACATATTTTTTGGTAATACTTTCACCAATTAATTTACAATGCTTAGATTTTACTTTTTTAATATTGAATGATGGAATGAGAAGTGTGTAAGTTATCATTGCAAGATCAATCTAGTTTGCCTCAGAAATGAAAGCCTTGCATGACTATTTTGAATGTTTCTAAACATTCCCTTCTGGACATATGTATTCTAGTAAACAAGGTATTATTATCTCCATTATTCCAATATAGTTTCACGATACATTGGTTGACTATGAGTTTCTCAACATTGAACAAAGGTCTTAGTAAAATATAAGTTTGGAAATGATAATCTTGTTTGTGACTTGATTCTATTATGATCCTTCAATCTTTGTCATCCATGTATGATAATGTTAGATCGTAAATTCATTATTTTACTATGAATTTTGTGCATACTCTGCCCATCTGCTTTGCCAATAAATTTTAAATTTTCTCAAGTGGTCCATGTTGGGTAAGAGATACACCTTTCCATGCCCAGATCCATTCTTTAACTTAAAACCTTGGATTATATTTGCTCTGACAATCAGGATATTGGTATGCATGTTTTTCATGCATAGTGAGTGATTAGAGTCACTGCATGCACCTAGACTGACCTGGACGCCCTTAGCTACACCTTGTTTTTTAGTTTCTGTTAATGACATTGTGATGTTTAGTTATTTCTTTTTAATCCAAGAAACTACTCTTTCAGATTATGTTGAATACATTCTCATTAACATGTGTAGGGGTTGTTTTGGTCAAGACAAATCCAATCTTAAGAAAGGTGGTGCAACTACTGCAGGTATGGCACTTGGTATCGTTATTCTCTTTCAACTTGTTGGTAGTGCTTTATGCAAACCACTCCTCTTTTACATGTCTTGTTTGACTGCTATGAAATGCACAATGACATAGGCAAGGGTTGTTTTGGACACTTTTGTAGCAAGAGCCAAAAGTATAGCATTCACATTCATGATTCTTCAATAATTTATAGTGTGAAGACCTTATTTCAATAATTAACATCTTGAAGACCTTGGAAAATAATGACCAGCCTAAATTTATCGAAAATGGTAGTCGTCTAAGCTTTGACAATGGACTTGAAGAATGTTTCTCTCTCCTCCTATAGGGACTTGGCGGTCTACACCCTTATTGTATTCTAAAATCAAGACTTTAGATTACTTTTAATTTTGGAGTGCATTTAACTTCTCTACAATCCATTGAATAGGGGGTTTAATGTGAACATGAAAACTAGCTTGTTAGAGTATCCAAGGCCATAACAATTGTGCAAAAGTGATTTATAATTCTTTTCATGGTCTAAAAAATGTTGTTTTCATTTTTGGTAGTGTTTCTTTTATTTTCTTAGTTTCTGTGTGAATTTTTTTAGTGTTTCTTCTCACCACTTTTATAATTTTGTTGACACAGGGTTCTAAAATTCTAATAGGTACTTCTTACTAGACATTAGTTTACTAAAGTTTGTGCGATGTCACTAAATATTGACATAAATTTCAAAGTGGTTGACAACATATAGTTTTATGTTGAAAATAAGTTGGATTTAATTATATAAATAAATATCAAGGGTTATTATTGATTATAATCATTAACAATCATTAAAAAATAGTGTATATATTGATAATAACTCATACATAATACATAGAATATAATATTTCCTACTCTAACTTTGTTTTTTATATGTATTTATTATAACCACCAAATATAATTATTCATATACTCTTTACTCATAGCACTTCAGGTAATTAAACAAGTTTCTTTTTTCTATAACCTTTTATAATTCTTCTATGTATCTTATCTCTTTTCTATGTTGTTTATTACAATGTTGCAATATAAATACCAAGCCAATATAACACAACTCAATGGTCATGTCTATTTGAGACATGCCCTTTCTCTAATTAGGGCATCCTTTGTATATCACAACACTTAATTTGTAGAATCATTTATTCTGTCAACCTAAAGAAGTGTTATGCTGCTAGGATAATGAAATCAACTCTACAATATCTATAGTTTGATCCTTAGTTGAATGAGAACATTTCCAATAATTTAATTGAATATATGTATTACATTGATAGTATTTTCAATTTCATTATTTTAACAAAACATAATTTTAAAATTTGTTTACACTTAATTATAGTAGTATGAATTACAAGTATTTTAACAATATAATGTTTCAAAATCTATTTACAATCACTTACAATTTTTTTAAAGTTTATTTATAATGTCAAAAGTTGGTCATACCTATAAAATAGGTATTGATGATGTGGTGTTGTGTAGGGTTTGAATTTGAAATTTGTAGTATAAAAATGGAAAGTAAGATTTGATTGTTGAGTACATTAAAAAAAAGTATCATTTTTCAATAACAGTGACAGTTGATGTTTGTTGTATTGTTTAATCTACTTCTAAACTCATTTTAGTGTAACATACTTATTTGAATATGTTTTTATCAAATAAATTATGTATTTGATTTTACTTGTCACATTTAATTTTATCTCTTTGCAATTAATATTTAGATTTAGTTGTTCTCTTACACTAATCATCAATCATCAATATTGTTTTACTCAATAGACTTGGAATATAATGGCCTTAATATTATTTGGATGTAAAAGTGGAATTTATTGGCCTAATATTTATTAAATGTTGTTTTAAAGATGTTATATTCATAATTGAACATATGAGAAAAATAAAATAGATGCAGACTTGAAACTTAATAGTTTAATATTATTCATAATGATATTATTCATAATGACCTATTTTGGGTGGCGGGGTGGGGGCGGGGGCGTGGTTTGTTAACACGAATCATAAAATTGTAAATTGAGTCCTAAATCAATTATAATAGTGTTGTTCTAATTGTGGGTCATTAATATTATGATCCATAGGGATGTGGGAGAATGAAGATGATATATTAAGCCCTAAATAAACTATAATAGTGTTGTTTTAATTGTAGGTCATCAATATTATGAGCCATAGGGATGTGGGAGAATGAAGATGATATATTAAGCGTTCAATCAACTATAATAGTGTTGTTCTAATTCTAGGTAATTAATATTAAAATCCATAGGGATGTGGGATAATGGAGATGATATATTCTTCTTTGGCTTAGTGCTTTGTCAATATATTTATCATTAATAGCATGCTTCAAATCTAACTTGTGTTCTTAGTGACTTACAAGATGCTAAAAATAATAAATAAATACCAATGTATTGTATATATAAAACATAGAGAAACTAACAACATTTTTCACTTACAAATGCTTAACCATTTAACTTTGGTTGCATGGTTGACCTTCTAGGACATGCAGGGTTTTTGGATGAGGTAAAGAACATCGTGAAGATAATGACACTTCAAACAAACATGTGTGTGAAATCATTTATTAGGAGCATTCATAATCCATGGAATGTTGGAGGTAGGGAAATAAAAATACATTGTAGATATAAATACCACATCAACATGAATTCTTCCATTCACATTAAATAATCTTTAAATCTTCCATCCACATACAAATAAATGTTCAATCATACTTAAAGGAATTCATGGATCATTAGTATTCCAAACCTATTCTAACCTCGTGATCTTTTTCCATCCCAAGTTCTAACCCCTTTCTATCCACACACAAAAAGAAAGAAATAAAGACAAAAAAAACATTGTTTTGAAAGGCCGTGGGTTCAATCTTGTTTAACACATTTAAAATTACAAATTAATTATATCCTTAGTTATGCCATTACATACTCTACATTCCTTATTTATGCAAAACATTTAAATAATATATGGATTCTTTTAACGCTCTTTAAGCAGACTTATTCAATAAAGAAGAATGGAAGTAGCATTATGGATAATAAGTCACATGTCTCAATGTTTATTATCGTCAACAAAAGTTTATGACAAATTAAAAATTATTGAGTAGCTTTATGGAGGATAATTAATTGAATACAATGAGTATGTTTGTTACTTCCAATCCACTATGTTAAGTCCTAATTGAATGGAAAAAATAGATTGCAACTAATAGCACACAAGATATTCCATCATATAGTTAATTTTATATAATAAATAGTTATCTATTTTACGAGATATTACATTATATAATTAGTTTGAAAAAAGTTATTTAGAAAGCACTTAACTAGATAGCGTTTATAGTGTGTTTAAAGTGGGTAACATTTCATCCATTTAAAATGTCGAAGATATAATTTCTTTTAAACAATGCATTTTATAAAAGAGGCATTGGTTTTCATCTCCGATCATTTCCCATTTATTGAGAATGACATTTTAATATGCATGTTGAACATGATTAATACAATATTTTAATACAATTTAAGACTCACAGGGGTTTTCCAAAACAGCGCTTTGTTGCTTTTTAAATACACCTAATAAAGCATCAGTGCTCCTTATTTACATACATTTTTAAATCACATAAAAAAATAAAGTATTTGTTTGTACTCTATTATTGGTCAATTTTCATAAATATTGAGGAAGTGAAGCAAGCAAATGATGATCACGGTTATCGCATTTTGGAGGAAGTGAGAGAAGTATCTAAAAGGGGCAAAAAAGATGGAAGGGGCAAAGAACATGTAACATGAGAGCCTATTTTGGAAGTTTTTCTTAATTTATGAAAAAATTCTAATACTAAAATAACAATCAATATAAAACACTACCCCATATAATTACATGTGAATATGAAATTGAAAAATGAAAAGACTTTAATTTTGTTTTGTTGTATATACATCATATTTTTTTGGAAGATGTTTAATAACAATATATGATATTAATAACAACAACATATTTAAACAAATGGGCTTTTATAGAACATGATTTTTAAAAAACTATAAGGATAGAAATAATTACAACAATTGAAAATTTTAAAAAAATTCACTTGACATGTTCTTTGAAAATCAAACATTAGTTTGTCTACAATTTTTTATTTATATACAAATAATATCTCGTGTACCAAATTTCCTTGCATCTTATTAGTTGTTTTAAATTGACATGGATTGAATCGTATACTTAATCATTGCATTGCATAATTTTAAATTTTGTGGGTGTGGTGAAGCTTACAAATTCTATAAAACTTATATATTGCATGGACACACTTTTAATGAAAAAGTTGAAACTAAATCATTAAATTTGAATAGTATAATATCTAATAATATATAAATGTATTGGTTACAGTATTATAACCCTTTGAATAATATATAAAAAGTGTTTTATAAGACTTGCAATCATATTTATGAATGATGTAGAAAAATTGTTTAAACATTGATTTTTTTGGCACTTATGTTTCTTCATATTTACTCCAAATTTTAAATTTAGTTGAGAAAATGATATAATGTTTTGAAAAATATAGTTAAATTTAATATGTACATCTTTTGAAAAATATAATTTTTATTAACTTTCAATAAATATATAATATTTTAAATATAATTTATTATTATTTTATATTATTTATTTTAAAAAATAGAAAAAATAATTAATTGAAAAACTATATTATGGGACCTTCGAAACAAGATCACAACTATTGAACCCCACAAATATCAAGTGAATTGATATAGCGAGGTCATAACAAAAATACGGCAGGACTACTCCATACGGCAGGATTTACAAAAATAAATAAGCTATCAACAAAATACGTGACAAAATGTACGATCAAAGAAAGAAACTATCGTATTTTATGTCCACATTCATTATATTATTCAAATATTCAGACTGCAGCCGGCAGTGCAATCTTATACATGTGAATCTGCCATTTTTTAACTTGCACGTAAATTAACGTGCAGACCGCAGTACCATAATATTTCCATACTTCTAGTGTCCTCACTGTACTGCAGTCTGTAGACATGGTGCAATACAAATGCCAATCCTACCAGTCGTACCATGATACCTACCATTCTTAGAGCTATGGATATGGATAAAGGTAAGGATAAATAAAATCACTTACACCAGGGTACCTTCTATCACACGATTGATGCTCTCAGCAGACCAGGTAGCAGGTTGCAGAAGCGATGTTGAATTTTAAGCACAAGTCACACAAAAATATAGTGGATCACTCAGAATATCAAAAGCATACCTACTTTTCTACGCTTGGAATCAAATACCTCAGAGTATAAGGCTTCACAACTGTCATACGTACTGGAGAATAAAGAATGTGATCGTGGCTCGAAGTGATTGTTTCTGAATTAGGTGAAGTTGATGCCGCTTAATTATTTATTTACTGTCGTTTCCGGATTAGGGTTTGTAATCATTGTTTTATTTTCTTTAAGCAATTTTTTTAAACTTAATTTTATCAAATTTTCCATTATTCCTACAATAGACCGGGCGAGAGCCTTTTTCCACTAATCAATTTTTTTTTTTTAAATGTATATGATCTTCTCTGTTTAATATCTTTCAAATTTTAGGGTTTCTTCCCAAGTATGCCGGCTCTTTAATTGTGCGGATATAGATATGGTAACCAGTTTGTATTATTGATTCCTTTTACCAAAACAAGGGGATTAATTGCACAAATCTTCCCAAGTATGCCGGCTTTTTAATTGTGCCGATATAGATATGATAACCAGTTTGTATTATTGATTCCTTTTACCAAAACAGGGGGATTAATTGCACAAATTCCTTTCAAACTTTAATTGAATGTTAAAAATTTAATAAAATGAGTAAATTTGATGGTTGATTTTGTGTGTCATACATTTTTTGATGATCAAATTTAGTTTTTAGTTTAATATATTAAATGTATTTTTTTTAAAACATATCATTATTTTTATTATGTTAAATTGGGAGGAAGGCACTAAATATGTGTCTTCAAATATTTGGATGTCGTTCCTATCCCTGTCAAGGACCTCATCTACAAGTCGTCAAGGCATTGCTTCATGCTATTATCGATAGTTTTCCTTTAGCAATTAAAGTGATTAGTTTTGTCAGTGTGTTTGAATCCTATTGTGTTTGGTTAAGGGCATGAAGTTAATGGCAATCCCAGTTTCATTATTTTTCTAGGTGATCTACAACTAGGTCATATCTAATTGTTTGCTTGCATAGCTTACACGTTCCCTGTTTCGAGTTATTTCCACAATGTATTTAAGAATATATTTAGCATTATATGTGAATTCTAAAAGAGGGGGGACCCTGTTTCCTCCACTAATTCAACCGAGCTTTAAATTATTGATGCAAAAAAAATAGGCCAACCTTTCAAAGGCCATAGCTTTTGACCCGTAATTTCGTTTGAGCTCTTCCATGTGCCAAACCACCATATCAAAAATTTTGACTGTTTTAAGGGCTTTATCCCCTTAGATTTTATTTCGATATTTTTCGGAAGCCAAACGTGATTATCTGAGGATCCGAAATTAACATTTAATAAATTTTTGGAGCAATTTTTATGTTTATAAATTGTATATTTATAGAATCGAACATCAAATTCAGTTGAATTTTGTCCCATAGGCTAATTTTAGCATTTAGGATATTTTTAAAAAAAATTAGAGTCGTGCACGCTTGCACGCGAAACTTATTATAAATAGCGTTTGCTAAAAATAAAGGCTTTTTTAGATTTTAGTTTTTTTTTTAAAATTTTGCATGTAAACTATAATTTTAAGTTTACGCTTATTTAAACATGGTTTAGGTTTGTATTTATTTCAAATCATTCAATACGAATCAATTATGAGTTATTGTTTCAGATCTTGACCTATTGATAATTTTATTGTCTCGATAGTTTTTGGGTTCATTAATTATACTCACCAAAGCTTAAAATTACACTCACCAAAGTGTAAAATTATTTAAATATATTAATTGTGAAAGTAGATTTTTTTTGAAGTATGACAACCATCAAAATGAACACATGTATTTTTCAATTATCAAATGCTAGATTATCACATATATTTATAAAAAAATAATTTAGAAAAGAAAACCCATCAAAACAATACCCAAGCACAAGAAAAACCCATTGTTTAGCCTTGAAAAAAGCCATGCAAATGCCTCAATTTCAAACCTAAAAGCCCAATTCAAACAAGCTCACAATAAAAAACTTTACTTCTAAACTTTTCGCATGGGATATGTAACTTACAGAAACCAATGACAACTTGTTGCTCCAACCCGTCGACTTCTCTCCAATCCTCTTTGATTCGGCGAACATAACAAAACATAGTAAGCTTATATTTAGTACATTTAATGCATGCTCTATGGGCTTAAATTGAAATGGAAGAGACTAATTAGCGTGCCAAAAACATGTCACTAATTTTTTATTATTTAATTTCTACAATAAACAAAATTGCTATTGCATATGTATAGAATAATTAGTAAACAAAATAGTTATATGCATATGTATAAAATCGTTGTTAAAACTTTCAACTGGTTCACACAGGGTTTTTTTATAGAGTCAAAAAACATTGTTGCAAGCTAGTACGCCTTTTCTAATTCAAATAACTCGCTCAAAAATATGCAACAGACCAATAAATACTTGACACCATCACTCTTGGAGATAGTTTTAAAGGGTTTGCTAAGGAAAAAAATGATTATATTCAACTTCAATAATGTAGTGAATGCCCTTGCTATCATAATAAAATAGCATATTTCTCCGCTAGGAAAAAATAGCAGTGTGAAAAAACTAAATAATTAACAAAAAATTAGCACCTAAAGCTCCAATAGAAATCCACAATTGTAAACAACTACATGATTAGCACCTTGTACACTGATATCATGTTTTTCTAAAATTATCACACTCTTAATCTATAAAAACATTCTCAAAACCCTAAGGTTTACTGAAATTACAAACACTGGAGCTTCTATGAATAAAAACATTCCCAACCCCTCATATTTTATTCTAACCTTATTAAAATCCTTTAGATATGTTATTTGCAAAATCAGATTTTTCTCAAACACAAGAACAATCAAAACAAACAAAGTCATGTCGAATAATCACATAGATTTATCAAAAAATGTTGTAATTTAGAAAAGAAAACCTAACAACATAAAATTTAGAATTAAAAAAACCATTATTTACAATAAAAACATTTTTGAAACCCTAATATTTATTGAAATTACACTAACCAAAGCTTAAAATTCTTTAAACATATTATTTGTAAAATTAGATTTTTTTCAACCACAACCGTCAAAACACAACCACTTTCAATTATCACATAGATTTATAAAAAAACCTTATAATTTTTATAAAAAAAAAAAAAAAAAAAAAAACAATACTTAAGTACAACAAAATACTATAATTTAGATCTGAAAAAAGCCATGCAAAGCCCTCAATCAAACCCAAAAGCTCAATTCAAGCAAACTCATAGTAAAAAACCTTACCTCTAAACTCTCCGCACATAACATACAACTTACATAAACTAACCAAAACTTGCCACCCCAACTTGCGTCTCTCCAATCCTCCTACGTCAATGAACATAACAAAACATAACAAACGTCTATAAATATCTAGATCTTTAAAACCCGCTGCCATATTTTCGATATGCCAAACCTGCATTCAACGTCAAATATTTAAAAAACCCGTCCACACGACACAAATAAATGTCATATTAAATAACAGAGCAATGCGAACTTGTATAAACCCCTCCCCTACTTAGTATATCTAAATAAAATGACCTATAATAAATAAACTTCAAACAAATAATATTATTTTATATACTTCAAATCTAATTGACCAGTACACCCAACATTAATTCCAAATTAAGTCTAAACAATCCCTAAAATATCCCTCACGGACTAATAATACTACTCCATACGGAAGAGGCTAATAATAAAGTCCTATCAAGTCATTCGACGAAATTCATGACACAATGTACGATAAAGGAAAGAAACTATGTTATTCAGGTCCACATTCATTACATTATTCAAACGTTCAGACTGCAGTCTGCAGCTTTTGACTTGCTTGAAAATTAGGGATCGTGTGTACTATAATGCAGTACTTTAGTACTTCTAGTGTCCTCATTGTACTGCAGTCTCTAGACATGGCTCAATACAGCGTCAATCCTAACAGTCGTACCATGATACATACAATTCTTAGAGCTGTGAGTGTGGATATGGATAAAGATAAGGACAAATAGAATCACTCACACCAGGGTTCCTTCTATCACACGTTGGATGCTCTCAGTAGGCCAGGTAGCAGGTTGCAGAAGCGCTGTTAAATTTTAAGCATAAGTCACACAAAAATATATATGGTTGATGAAGATGATGCCGCATAACTCTTTTCTTAGTTTTATACTTTCGTCTCCGGACTAGGGTTTGTAATCGTTATATTATGTTTCTTTAAGCAATTTTTTTAAACCTATTTTTATCAGATTTTCGATTATTCCTACAGTGGACCTGCGATAGCCAAAAGCATCATAAACAAGGAAATTTGTAGTCATAAGAATTGACTGTGAACTAAGATTCATGCTCCCAATAACGCGATTTTTAAGTAACTCCCTTGGGTTGAGATTTCGAACTTTCTTAATACAATTGTTAGATGACTTATTTGGAGTGATGTTAATTGTATTTTAAAAGATTGCATTTCGGTCATGCATCGAAAATTGTGTCAGATTATTTATTTATTTATTTCTGCGTAACTTTGAGTTATCTTTCTAAAAGGTGTCAGAACTAATTCATTCCTTTATGCTCATTAGCGAAAGTAAACGAGTATTACGTTAAAACTACTCCATGCTAAGACGTCAACGGCTCAAGCCTTACTACATACGAGCGATGATAATTTCTTCTAAGAAAGTTTTGAGATATTTAGAGCTAGGCGCCCCGGTGCGGTGAAGAGAATTTTACTATTAGAATCCTTCAAAATAATTTTATTGTACAAAAATAATAAATACATAAAAGTATATAATAAAATAGTGTTTCTGGGATCCTCTAATAAGGAGTGGGATGGAAAATTTCAAATAAAGGGGGGCTAGTTTTTTTTATAAGCAATGAGGGGGAATTAACATACGGAATTATTTTTTATAAATTATAAATTGTAAAAAGTGCATATAAATGATCCGATTTTTTTAATAAACAAAATAGTTAATCAAGCAAACACATAAAACAAACATTTTGATCACATGGTTTAATATTAGCGGTGTTTTTGGGCTATGTCTACATGTTATATTATTATATTTGATCTATTACATTCATCGCCTAAAATAGTTGTAACAATAATCTCTAGGCCTCGTTCTTATAAATCCTCAAGGAGTAATAAAGATTTCAAAAAAATTACTAAACCATCACTCCATTACCCATTCACCATGATTGTTCAACGTAAATCTTGACAATAAGATTATCTGATTATATAGAGAAGTTATGTCCATGTACAAGGATATCCACTAAGTAGTTTCCATTAATCAGACGAATCATTTTCACTTACTATCTTGGAACCACATACCACTCTATTCTCACATATGTAAAAATATCTTTCACGTAATGATAGGTATATCGAAATGATGTTCTTCTTCCACGTACCGACATGTATATGGAAGAAAGTGTCTATCAATAGGTGTGGTACATTGAACTAATGGTATATAGAAAATGAGACCTATTTGGAGTGATAAGGAACCTATCCATCTCCCTATGTCTACTTGTTCACAATGGCTAAAAATAGACCCAAATTCCTCTACCAAAATATTAACTTTTATGCAGCGATAACTATGCTTGTTGGAAGCTAAAGTAAAATCACATTTGGATTTTAAGGGCATTTGGCTTGTTGTTAGTGGCACATACACACGACATGCCTTTGACATTGATTAGCAACATAAGTTTAATAAGGCAAATTAGAAGGGAAAGTTGAT
Source organism: Torreya grandis (assembly GCA_037957365.1). Taxonomy (NCBI): domain Eukaryota; kingdom Viridiplantae; phylum Streptophyta; class Pinopsida; order Cupressales; family Taxaceae; genus Torreya; species Torreya grandis. The sequence continues at coordinate 3,575,420 of JARHVA010000096.1, forward strand.
TATTATGTTTAGGATATCGAATGAGGTACAACCACATATTTTTGATGCTATAAGATCTAAGGAAGTTTTGGATAAGCTACAAATAGTGTATGAGACCAAAAATGAGTGTAATTCCCCACCTGCAAAGTCGGTTTTACTCTCTCAAATTAAAGATAGGTGAAAAAGTAGAGACTTTTCGAAGACGTATTAAAACCCTAAGGGCTTTTCTCTAAGAATTAGAAGAGCAAGTGACAAATTCCTCCCTTGTACCAATTGTCCTGAGATCATTACCAGCCTCTTACAAAATATTTGTGACCACATTAAATGTCATAGCTCAAAATCCAACATTTGAAAATTTGGTCAACATATTACAATATGTAGAGTCCATGTATGTAGAAGAAGAAGAAAATGAGCATGATCTTGCTTCTAATCAATAGAAATGGAAAAGGCCCATAAAGCCTTCTAAATGACCCATGAAGCAAGGTCATCTGAATAATCCATAAGGGAACAAACAACACAAAGTATGTTTCATTTGTGGTAGAAAAAAGATAAACTAAAATATTGTTGGTATAATACATACACATAGAGCTCCTTTAATAATAAGAAGTCCAATAACAAATATCATCACAAAACAAATAAAGGACAAGGTTGGAAAAAGGGAAAGTGGAGAAAGAAATATCATCAACAAAGGAACATTACCAAATAGGAAGACAAACATTTAGACAAGGATTTCCTATATTATGCATAATCTCAATAATAATCAACCTCAAAAAGTTCTATCTGGTATGTCAACTTTGGTGCAAATCGACACATAACTGAAAGAAAATATTGTTTTTATAGTTTAAATGAGACACCTCATATAAATTGTCTCTTTAGGTGGTGATACATCCTATCATGTCCAAGGCTTTAGTAACATCTTATTTCCACTTGGATGAAATGAATACTAAATCTCTAATGTCACGTATGTCCCAAGTCTCACTGAAAACCTTCTCTCTATTAGTCAATTGCTTGAACATAACATAAGGTTAATTTTGACTACAAAGGTAGTAAAAAGATGTACCTCATCATAGATAAGTCAAAAAGTTTGATTTTTTTGCACAAGCATCTAGATTTGGAAGAATGTTCTAACTTGACTTTATTTAGAAGAATAATCAAGGAAGTTTTTTGCAAAGGATTAAAACTTAGCTAATTTGTGGCATCAAATATATGGGATTGTGATTTTTAGATACCTATTTGCACTAATCCATCTTAATATGGTGAGAAGAATTCCTCTACTAAAAAAGAATACAAATATTTGGCCCAATTGTCTATTAGGAAAATAACATAGAACATCAGTTTGAAAAATTACCTTTAGAGATTTATGAAAATTAGATCTGTTACATACTAATTTATGCAGAGCCATGAGACCTATTCACCATGGGTTTCAATATTTTTAGCTCCGTTTTAATGATTACTCATGAAAAATGAGAGTATAATGTTTAAAGACAAAGGACCAAGCCTTCAAAAAAATTAAAGAGTTCAAAGCCTTTGTGGAAATAAAAAATGGTCATAAAATCAAATTTCTCTACTCAGATCTAGGGGGAATACACCTATAAATAGATTTTGATTTATTTTAATGAAAATGATATTCATCAATTAATGACACCACATTATACTCCACAACATAATGGTGTTTCAAAAATTTAGAATCACATTACCATGAAAATGGTTGCATGATTTAGGATTCAAGTTTCACACATACATATGGGGAAGAAGTAGTATACACATCAGTCTATCTATTGAATATGTCACCTACTACATCTCTTGATTGGGTGAATCCATAAAAAACATGAACATGTTATAAACCCTCAAGAGATCATCTTTGTGTTTTTGAATGTAAGGCATACATGCATGTTCTTAAAAAGAAGAGAAAAAAAATGGATAAAATATGATGGCATGCATCTTTTAAGATATAGTGAAGATTCAATGGCTTACAAACTTATGGAACCAACAATAAGGAATATATAATAATCAAATATTTTGAGTTTGATTAGAAAGGTAAGTACGATCTACATTTCACACACTCACATGATTTAAAATTCAAACATATAGATAGTTCAGAAGATGATAAAAGCATTAGTGATGAATGATTACAGGATGATGGTGATGATCAATTAGATACTACAGTTTCACCACCCACAATAATAATTGAATGTTGACCTAAATGGCATACAATTAAAATACAAGATACTAAATTAGGAGTTCCAAACAAATCCACCACTAGAACAAGGACTTGTAGCATGACTCGAGAAGAGGTCAATCTGGCCCTAATGAGCATTTTTGTTGAATCAATTGAGCCCTCTATGGTTTAGGAAGACTAGAGTCAAAACCTTGGAAGGATGCCATGAATACAAAATATCAATCATTGATGAAATACAACACAACATAGCTTGTAGATCTTCCACCAGGAAAGAAGCCAACTGGATGAAGATGGGTTTTCAAAACAAAATACAAAGTAGATGGTAGTATTGACAAGCATATGCCAAGACTTGTTGCAAAAGGATATGAACAAAAAAAGGCATTGACTATGAGGATATTTTTGATCCCAAGGCCAAGATCAAGACTATCAAAATGATATTTTCTCTTGCCTCATAATTTGGACTTAAAGTTCACCAAATATATGTGAGAAGTTGCTTTCTAAATGTATTTGGTCTTGTCACACCTAGTAAAAAGTAAAAACTGTGTAGACTCATCAAATTATTTTATGGTCTCAAATAGGTTCCTAGTTGCTGGTATATAAAAAATGATGAGCATCTTGTTCAACTTGGATCCTACATAAGAATTTATTATCCAAATATATACCTTAAACAACAAAGGGATATATTTTGTTTATTGTTGTAAGTCGATGTTCTAGTCATCATTAGAAATTTAGTGAAGATGATTGATGAAACAAAGAAATAACTCAACCAATCATTTGACATGATAGATCTCGGGATACTACACTATTGCCTTGGACTAAAGGTATCATAAAAGAAGCACCATATATTTGTGTCTGAAATGAAATATGACAAGACAAGAAGTAATTAAATTTTGGATGATGGATTGTAAGCCTCTTGCTACACCTACAGAGACAAGGATTTAGTTATCTTGTATAAATCCATCACAACAATTAAATACAACTCTTTATTTGTAGTTTATTTGGAGTCTCATTTAATTGATCTACGCTAGGTCAGATATCAATGACATTGTTAGCCATCTCTCACAATTAATGCAAGAGCTGATAATGTCTCACTAAAAAGTAGAAAATTATATATATATGTCATTTGGACAATGGACAATGGCATAGAATGCAAGAAGAATGATCAATTATTCTTGATAGGATATTTGGACTTAGATCGTAAAGTTAATATTGGTGATAGAAAATCCAATTATGAACATGTGTTCTTTTTAGGATCTGGTCTTAAATCATGGGAGAGCAACAAATAATACTTTGTTTCTCAACCTCCCACTGAAGCATACTATCATGCAATAAGAGTAAGTATCTGCGAAGTGAAATGGTTATGTCACATACTTGAAAGATTGAGAGTACCAAAAAAGAAACCTACTATCCTATATTGTGACAATGAAGGTGTTCTTAAACTTTCTCGCAATCCCATGTTTAAATAGTGCACAAAGAACATCGAGGTATAAGTACATGTCATGTTGAGGTAGAAGTACATGTCATGTACGCAAACATGTTGAACATTATACAACATCTAGCTTAGGTTTTTATCGACAAAAGAGCAACGTGTAAATGTCTTCACAAAGTCACTAGCACAGGATACATTTGAGGCATTTAGATAATTTATCTCTTCTTCATGTTTGAGACCATTTTGAATTAGTGTTGGGGGTGCGATTGATATTTGGTTTAGCATAGGGGCACTATTTAATTCACCATAGTCGAAATAAATGTGAGTAAAATATTTTTACTCATAGTATTTTGTAAATTATTGGGTAGTTGGTTTGATATTAGTAAATTCTTAAATCTCTTATATTTGGTTTAGTCTGAGATATTGTAAATCTTGTATGTTATCTGGAAGCTATTCAATGAGATACTACTTCGTAGGGATATTTAGACGATGCTCAACGTATCGCATAAGGCTGATGATGAGCATCTCTCTATGTATAAATTCAACTATGTATTAACTTAATAGATTAACTAAATTAATAATATATATTCATTTTTCATGTTTCATGTTTGAAGAAAGTCTTTGGCCATAATGTCGCAACTGAGATAGTACTTTTGAAACTTAATATAAGAGAATCTCTCATTATTAAACTTTGAGTTATTTTGGATAAGTGAACCTATCAACGTCGCAATTGGTCCATCACTAAAATTTTATTCCAATAATTAAAAAATGTAACTTTAAAACCTCTTCTTCATTTTCAATAACAATTTATTCATCTTCAACTTTACAAATACTTTTTTTAAAAATGACATGTTAAAACCTCTTCACCCTAATACCTTTCTTATAATTATTATTATTTATAAAAACTATCCATACATAGACTTTATAAATTATTCCTTATATTATTTGTCATAATCCCACATATTTCTATTATATTAAACTTACTCAATAAAAATTACCCGATAAAAAAAGTCAACAATTCTACAAAATTTTAATACAATATTATCGTCTTCTACTTCAATTACAATATTATTTTTGTGTGTTAACGATACTGTTCTAATTTATCCCAAGAAGGTTCATATCAAAACTTTAGTATGAAGAGTGCACTAATTAAAATATTTTACATTCATTTGTTACCTTGGACACTTGTGAATATAAAAAGTTGGTTTATTAAAAAAATTATTTTTACTATCTTTTAATAATTTTAAATTTTCAATAGTTTTATACTTGTTAAAGCAAATAATACAATATTTTCATAATCTTATTTTTACCATTTATTTTTAATTTTATTAATTTTAAATTTTTTAAAATTTATATTTGTTAAATCAAAATATCTATTCTTTGATGTTATTTTTTGAATATTTATTATTATATACATTAGTTATAGTATTATAAATTTTGGAATATTTTTTAAAAAAGTATTTTATAAGACTTACAATTATAATTTATTAATGAGGTAAAAAAATTGTATAGCATATTTCTTCATATTTATTTTGAATTTTAAACTTAATTATATTTAGAAAAATTAAAAAATGATATAATATTTTAGAAAGTACATTCAAATCTATATTATTTTGAAAAATATAGTGTCCATTAATTTTCAATAAACATATAATATTTAAAATATAAATTTTTATTATTTTAGATTGCTTACTTTAAAAAAATTAAAACAAAAAATTAATTAAAAAATAAAATATTTTTACAAAAATAAATAAATATTATTAAGAATTAGGACCTTCACAACAAGATCACAACTATTGAACCTTACAAATATCAAGTGAATCGATATAGGGAGGTCATAACAAGTCATTCAACAAAATTCATGACACAATGTACGATCAAAGAAAGAAACTATCTTATTCCTCAGTGCAATCTTACACATGTGAATCTGCGATTTTTAACTTGCTGCTAAATTAACGTGCAGACTGCATTACCATAACACAGCACAAATGTCAATCCTACCAGTCGTACCATGATACCTACCATTCTTAGAGCTGTGAGTGTGGATATGGATAAAGATAAGGACAAATTAAATCACTTACACCATGGTACCTTCTATCACACGTTTGATGCTCTCAGTAGACCAAGTCTCAGGTTGCAGAAGCGCTGTTAAACAAGTCAGACAAAAATATAGTTGATCAATACCTCAGAGTTTAAGGCTTCTCAACTGATCGCATCTCTGTTACATTGATACTGGAGAATAAAGAATGTGAGCGTGGCTCGACAGTGATTGTTTCTGAATTAGGTGAAGATGATGTCGTCTAATTATTTTCTTAGTTTTATACTTGCCTAATTATTTTCTTAGTTTTATACTTTAGTTTCCGGACTAGGGTTTGTAATCATTATCTTATATTTCTTAAGCAATTTTTTTTACCTAATTTTATCAGATTTTCGATTATTCCTACAATAGACCTGCGATATCCAAAAGCATCTTAAGCAAGGTAATTTGTAGTCATAAGAATTGGCTGTGAATTAAGATTCATGTTCTTAAGGAAATTTCCTTCGAATATAATCAATATTTATGCTCCCAATAACCTGATTTCCAAGTTTCTTAAATCAATTCTTAGATGACTTCTTTATTGTTGTTAGGGATGTTAATTGTATTCTAAAACATTGTGTAAGAATAATTTCGGTCTGGATTTGAAAAAATGTCACACAAAAAACATGTGTTGAATTATTCGTTGAATTATTCTAAAACATTGTATGAAAGAATATGTCGGTCAGGAATTGGAAAAATGTGTTAGAAAAAAAAAAGTATTGAATTATTTCTTTCTTTCTGTAACTTTAAGTTATAAGAAAAGCATCTTAAGCAACGTAATTTGTAGTCATAAGAAGAGACTGTAATTTGTAATCATAAGAATTGACTGTGAATTAAGATTCATTCTCTATCAACATATTCAATATTTTATGCTCCCAATAACAATATTTTAAAGCAACTCCTTTGATTTGAGATTTAGAAGTTTTTTTATTCAATTCTTACACGATTTTTTTATTGTTTTTTTTTTATATTAGATGAAGTAAATAAGAGGAATACAAATACAATGCACAGTTGTAAGAATAGTTACAGTAGAAACAAAGTAAAACAACAATAACACATCGACGTATCCTTCAACAATAAGACTAGAAGAACAATTAACTCAATACTATCATAATTTCTTTATTGTTGTTGGGAATGCTAATTATATTTTAAAAGATTGTGTGCAATAACATTTCAGTCAGCATCGAAAAAATGTGCCAAATTATTTATTTATTTATTTTTGTGTAAGTTTGAGTTATCTTTGTTAACAGTGTATGAACAAATCCATTCCTTTATGCTTATTAAACAAAGTTAACGGACGCACAAACAAGTTTGTAAAAATTCAATCATTTATGAAAGCTAAATCAAAATTAAATCATTTAAATGATAATTTTCAATTTTATTTATTTAATATTTTTTCATAAATTTTTATATACAATATTAAAATTTAATAATTTATTTATAAAATAAAATTGTTAATTAATCTTTCTTTTTAGTTTATATTATTATAATTTAATTATATAGAAAGTGTTTTACATAAAAAATTATGCAAAGATTCATCTTACATGAGATTAGAAAAATTAAAGTTTTTGTTACCCATTATCTGTTAACACATGTGGGGAAGTGTGGAGAGGTATTACCTATGCTAGGAAAATGTTGTCGATCTGATGCAATTTGCATACTGCATAAACATGGCAAGAAATTTGATTGAAATTGAAGATGGAAAGGTACAATAAATATCAAACCAAAATCCTAACGAGATAACAATTTTGTTTTGGGTAATCTATTGTTGCAATATTACTACTAAGGGAGCTCAATATTTGAAGGAGGGCATGGGAGTCGAACCAAAGCCATTGAATTTAGTAGAAGACACATTGTTGAGCAATAATACACTCATAAATCCAAGCTTATGAGGAGTTTTAGCATGCCATGCTCTTCTCCCACTGGTGACACTGGTTTGAACACCTCAATTTTTTTTGTAAAACTCTTTCAAAAGTTAAATGACATAACAACTAGCCTTATTTACTTAATACGTTAACACACATACCAAAAAAAATGAAAGATCAAAACACTTACTATATAAGATATGCTATATATGATAAATTTTACATAATTACTAGCACTTTAATTGTTGTATCATATTTTGACTATTCAATAACAAACTAAAGCAAAACACAAAAATAATTGAAATCAACTGAATGTGAAGCTATAACAACACTAAAAACAACATAAAACTAAGAGACCTCCACCTAAAGTCTAGCCCCACCCAAACAACATACAAGGAAAACCCAAGCCGAGTGCTAGGCAATTTTCAAGGCACAATCCCACGCACCATCCAAGGCTTAACAAGTGACAAATAATATATAAATAAATGCTTTGTTATGAGACACGTTTCTAATTAACATAAAAACATGCATCAATTAAGAACAATGAGCGTTGTTGGCTATGTGTCATACATGGAGGTACCAAACCAAGCAACTACCCTACTACTACTACTACTACTATTATTATTAATATTATTATTATTATTTAAAAAATTTATATATACTTTTGTTATTTATATAGCATATTTATATTTGAATCTAAATTTAAACAATTAACTTTTATTTTAAATAAAATGTAATTATATATGATTTTTTTTTAAAATGCATATTTTAATAGGTAATAAAATTATTTTAAAATTAAGAGCCAAATTAAAAAAATTTAAAATTAATATTATAAAAAAAACTTATATTCTCACATAAATCAATATAGCTATATATATTTATCTTTTTCAAGAATGGCCATTCAAATGTTTCCATTTTACTATTTAAATAGCTATTAATTATCCTTTACTATCAAACTCAAAGTCTAGAGTGAAGTTAATGAGGGTAAGTTATCTGCCCCTAATTTATCTGCCCCCCCTTCCTGCCGTCCCCATCAATTTGACTGCCCTCACCCCTGCCCCCCCCTCTATACAAAGTATTTAGGAAACATCTAAGCACCACAAACATTTGACCTCTCACCAACATCTATTTTGTTTAAGCTTTCATAAATGCATTTAAATCTTTTTGAAATTGTGCAAGGTAAGAATATGCAACCCTAGTGGGCCTCTTATATATAGTAAGATATATAATATAATATGGGCCCTTTATTGTACGATATCACATAAAATACTTTATCAATGCTTCTCATCAATAATTTTTAGCACATATCAGATGTAGATCCTTCTTACAATATAATAATATAATAACATATTTAATACTATAATATTTTATTAAAATGAGGGGGTAGCTTTGAACATTATCCTTTACTATCACAAATGAATTCTAGAGTGAAGTAAATGAGTGTAATGTGGTTGGTGTACATCACTCAAAACCCATTACCAGTGATCTAATCTCACCTTTTATGATGTACGAGGTGAGTCAGATGGCAATGGGGAGGGAAAATGATATCCTACACCAGACCTAAATTTAAGACAATAATTAAATTTTCATGACTTTCACCCATTGCAAAAGGATACACAACTTGCAAGGTGGTAGGTTTTTTATTGTATGTTTTTTATTGTTAAAGGTCGACAAGGATAACATGAGGTCAATTTGACTACGACAAGGATCCACGTTTGATCAGTCATAGGTGGTAGGTAGGATTGATAATCGGTCCTACATGATTGGAAGCTTATATGGATTTTAAGATAGTTTTTGGATTTACATGACTTGCATGCATTAAAAAGGGGTACATAGCTTACAAGGTGGCAATGTCTTTGATTGCACATTTTCTATTATAAAGGGTTAACGAGAACAAAATGATGTTGATTTTGATTGTAAGAAGGCTCCATGTTTGATGTACCACTAAAATTGACATTACAATGCCAATGATATGGAGACAAGACATTGAGGTTTCAAAGTACACATTACAACTTATGTTTGTCTATGCTTCCAATATATTGACACGTAGATAAATTACAACAAGGTCATAAAAAACTTATAAGTGGTGAAAGATTTTAAAGTGAATTAGGCAATGATGATGAGATGAAATGGCTCAAATCCGCATGACAGTGTTATTTATGTGTGGAAGAGACATTAAAAATTAGCAATGTAATAACATTGCATAATGATACATGTCAGTTATATCAAATCAAGGTAGTCACATATTTGATTGATTATTTTTTAATGTCAAGGGTGGACAAAGGAATCACGAGATTTGATTCGATTGTGATAGGGTTCTACGACTCTCTTTGTCTTTATTTGGGGAAAGAAAAAAAGGTATAATTTTTAGGATGACCACAAATGATGCCAATTTTGTGTAGTTTGTTACATAAGGGTTTGAATCTCCACCAATTTCTATATTCTCTCTAAGCACTATGGTAATCAGATCCTCCTCTTCCATGTATTTTCCATGAGAGGAATAACTAGTTATACATAAATAGGGTTTACAATTATCACTTTAGTGATTTTTTTGGTCAACACTATTATAGATAAGTTGAATGTCATAATCATCTCACTGTAAAATAATAAATTACAAATACTAAAGCCACGTGAGAATCCACTTGATTTTAGGAAAGCCTTGAGGGCTTAAACATGCCAGGAAAATATTCAAATATGCATTAAAGGCCCTAGGAAAGAAAACCAAAGGCTTTAAAATCCAAAAATGTGCTCAAGAATGAGATAAAAGGGTCCTAGAGAGTGAGAAAAGGGAATTTAATATCTAACAACCCTACCAACCTAGGAGGGCCCAGGACTGGCAAGGGCCACATGCTCGCCTTTTTTTGGCTCTAAGCATTCCCAAGCCCTTACAAAACTAATAAGCTAGGATTATGACCCTCCATGTTCCTTCCTCTCATTTAGCCTAGGACTTATGCACTTTACCACCATGGGAAACCCCAAGACCAATGGGTGGTTACCACATGTCACATTGTAGACCTAGGTGTTAGATATTTTAGCCTCACTCTACATTCACCAAATGCCAAAATATTACATGCTATAGGCTCCACATTACCTTCTACTAGGATCTAACTGACCTTCCAACATATATCCACTTGGTTCCTTGCTCAAAACTATGGCTACCACTTAGTAAACCTTCATTCACCCTAGGGTCTGACTACCCTACCAACCCAAGAGGGGCCATAACTGCACTCCTCCACATGCTTTCATCTCATTGAGTCCAAACCCTATACACTCTACCACCATAGGAAACCCCATGACCAATGAGGGGTCACCACATATCATATTGCAGACCCGTGTGTCAGATTTCCCATCCACACTACACATTTGCCACATGGTGAAATGTTACTCAATTTGGGATCCATATCACCTTCTTTACTTCCTTTTTGACCTATTTTATGTTTATTGGATCTTCACTCCACTTGACAAGTGTCATAATATTATTTGTCAATGGCTTTAACCGACCTACCAGCTTATATACACTTGGTTCTTGGTTCAATCATTCCCTCTGGGGTTTTATTTCCCTTCCATCCCATAAGGGTTTGGGTTTGCCAAGGGTCACATGATCACCTTTCTTTGGTTCCAAGCATTCCTAGACCTTGAAAAAAATGGTAGGCCAAGACTATGCTCCTCTACATGCCTTCCTCTCATTAAGCCTAGGTCCATACACTCTATCACCTTGGGAGAGGTCAAGAGAGTCTAATCTCAATAAAGACTTAGGTCTTTTTTATTTTTACTTGGGGTTACAGCGAGTGTTTATCGATGAAGCGATAATTTCTTGTAACCTTGGGTGCATAATGAATTAAAATTGGGCAAATAAATTATAAATGATCGAGCCATGTCAGACTCCACTTGAGCTTGAGAAAGCCTCGAGGGATTAAATGCATAGAGAAAATATTAAATATGCATTAAGGGCCTCAGGAAAGTAAACCAAAGGCTTTAAAAGCCTAAAACGAGCACAAAAATGAAATAAAAGGGTTGAGGAAAGTGAGAAAAGGGTGTAACTGAAGTGAGTTCCAAATATTTTACAAAGTGCATGCCACATAGGTGTATAAGAGGGCATTGTTGTTAATACAATGTGAATGTCATGGTAGAAGAGTCCCTAGTTGAGATAATAGGTTAATGATTGGTGATCGGTCCTAAGTGGTAGTGATGGTTGGTGAGTTAAATTATCAATCATTATGAGGTGTCCACATCATACACTTAAAAGGAGAACATTTAAATGGGAAATATACTCTAGAAATGAAAATAAATAACTTATGAATTCCTTCTAACATTCCTTGCACCCTTCGGGTAACTTCTAGTTGTATGTTTCCTTTTTGAAATCAAATTACACATTTAATATTATTTTAGATCTAGATCTCTCCATGTAGCCATCCAACTATACTAATACAAAAAAAATTAGCACACACTATTAATTTCTGAATACCGCATTCACAAAGCTCATGGCTTTTTAAAACTAGGTCAGTGATTCTTTTTTTATCCCTCCTAAAGTAACAAATTTTAAATTTTAAACATTAAATATTATTTTTATGCCTTATTACACTCAAAAGTATTGATGGCCCAGTTAACATATATTTTTAGGTAAAAACTATTCCATACTAGGATGTCTAAGGCTCAATCCCCACTATATACAAGGGATTATAATTTTTTCTTAGAAAGTGGTGATACTCAAAACTAGGTGCACAGGTGCAGGGATGAGAATTTTATTATTGGAACTCTTCAAGATAATTTTATAATAAATTTGTGAAGGTACATAGTAAAGTAGAATTTTTGGTGTCCTTTGACAAGGAGTGGGATGGAAGTTTTCAAAAAAGGGGGGCTAGTTTTTTTCATAAGTAAAGAGGGGGAATTAACATTAATATTTCTCCTAATAGAATTGTTCTTCATAAATTGTAAATCGTAAAAAGTGCATATAAATTTTTTTTTGGCAAAAAAAAAAACAAATCAAGCAAACACACACAAAACAAAATTCTCAATCACAAGATTTGATATAGTGGTGCCTCTGGATCATGTATACAAGTTATGTTGTTATGTTTGATCTATTGCATCCATTACCTAAAATAGCCTCAACAACAATGTCTAGGCCTCATCCTTATATATCCTTGAGGAGTAATAAGGATTCCAAAAAAATTACTAAATTATCCCTCCTTTCCTCATTCACCATGATCATTTAATGTAGATCCTGATAGTTGGATTATCTGATTATATATAGAAGTTACACCCACACACATGGATATCCACTAATCATGTTCCATTGATCATAAAAATCATTTTCACTTATTATATTGGTACCATATACCACTCTACTCTCACATATATAAATGTCTCTTTCACGTAATGCTAGGTATATTGAAATAATGTTCTTCTCACACGTACTGCCATGTATATATGAATAACATGTATATGAATAGGTGTGGAACATTAAAATGATGGTGTATAGAAAAGGAGACATATTTGGAGTGATAAGGAACCTATCCATCTCCCTTCGTTAGCTTGTTCACAATGGTTGTAAATAGAACCAATATTCCTTTACCCAAATCTTAACTTCTACACAACGACAACTATGTTTCTTGGAAATCCAAAGTAAAATCACATCCAAATTTTGAGGACATTTGACTTATTGTTAGTCACACATATGCCTAACATGCCTCTAGCATTGATTAACAACATAAATTTGATAAGCCAGATTAGTATGGAAAGTTGATTATTATGTTTAGGGTATCAAATGAGGTACAACAACATATTTGTGAGGCTATAAGAGCCAAGGAAGATTGGGATAAGCTCCAAATAGTGTATGAGGCCAAAAATGAGAACGTGTTTTTCCAATTAAGAATTCATCTTCACTCTCTCAAATTGAAGATAGGTGAAAATGTAGAGGATTTTCTTAGATGTATTGAAACCTTGAGGGCCTTACTTCAAGCATCAGGGAAGCAAGTGACAAATACCTCTCTTGTACCAACTACCCTGAAATCATTACCACCTTCTGATAAAATAGTTTTGACCACATTGAATGTCATAGCTCAAAAACCAACATTTGAAAAGTTGGTCAATGTATTGCAATAAAAAGAGTCCATGTATGTAGAATAAGAAGAAAATGAACATGTCCTTGCTTCTCATCAATGGAAATGAAATAGGCCCATAAATCCTTCTAAATGACCCTTGAATCAAGGACATTAGAAAAACACGTAAGGAAAAAAATAATAAAAAGTATGATTTATTTGTAGTATAAAATAACATAAAATAAAATATTATTGGTATATTGCATACACCTAGGGCTCGTTTAACAATAATAAGTCTAATAACAAATAATCATAAAAAAATTAAGGAATAGGTTATAAGAAGGGAAACCAAAGAAATAAATAGCATCAGTATAGGAACATTGCCAAATAAGAAGACAAACATTTAGATGAGAACTTCTTATATGCTGCACAATCTCATTAGGAATCAACCTCACAAAGTTCTATATGTTATGTTGACTCTAGTGCAACTTGACACATAACCAAAATAAAATATTATTTTTAAAGTTTGAATGAGACACCTCATATACATCATGTCTCTTTAGGTGTTGATACATCCTATCATGTCCAAGGCATTGGTAACATATCCTTACCACTTGGATGACATGACTACTAAATTTCTAAAGCCATGTATGTCCCAAGACTCACTAAAAAGCTTCTCTTATTAGTTAATTGCTTAAGAATAAGATAATGGTTAATTTTGACTTCAAAGATGGTAAAATGATGTGCCTCATCATAGATAAGACAAAAAATCTATTTTTTCTACATGATCATCTAGAGTTGGAAGAATGTTCCAACATGATTTTGTTTAGAAGAACAATTAGGTACTTGTTGCAAAGGATTTATACTTAGTTAATTTTTGGCATCAAATATATTATCATGTGAGTTTTAGATACATAGTTTCACTAAACCATCATAATATGGTGATAGGAATTCCTCTACTTTAAATGAATACAAATATTTGACCCAATTGTTTATTTAGGAAAATAACATAGAACATCATTTTTAAAAATTACCTTTACAACTTTATGAAAATTAGATCTATTACATACCGATCTATGTAGAGCCATGAGAAATAGTCACCATGGGTTTTAATATTTTTACCTCTTTGTTCACGACTAATCATGAAAAATGTGGGTATATTATTTCAAGACAAAGGATCAAGCCTTTAACATTTTCAAAGAGTTCAAATCCTTTTTATAAATAAAAAATGGTTGTAAAATCAAATCTCTCTGCATAGATCTATGGGGAATGTGCCTATAAACAAATTTTGGGTTTTTTGAAATAACATGGAATTCATCGATAAATAAATCCACCTAATAATCCAAAACATAATGGTGTTTCAAACAGTCAGAATCATAATATCATGGAAATAGTTGCATGACTAAGGATTCAAGTCTCTCACACACACACACACACACACACACACACACACACACACACACACACACACACACACACACATTGGGAACAAGTAGTACATTAATATATCTATTTGTTGAATATGACATTTACTACATATCTTGATTAGATGACTCCATGAAAAACATGGACATGTTATAAACCCTCAATAACACATCTTTGGGTTTATGGATGTAAGGCATACATGCATGTTCATAAAAAGAAGAGAAAAAAACTAGATATAAAATGATGACATATGTGTTTTAAGATAGATTGAAGAATCAATGGCTTATAGACTTATGGGTCGAATAATAAGGAAAATACAATAATCAAGGATTTTGAGTTTGATGAGAGAGGTAAGTCCAATCTACCTTTCACACACTCCCCTGATTTAAAATTCAAACCTACAAATAGTTTACAAGATGATAAAAGTATTGATGATGACAATTATTATAGGGATAATGATGATGATCAATTAGATACTACAGTTTCACCACCCACAATAATAATTGAACATTGACCTAAATGTTATACAAATAGAGTATGAGATGCTAAATTAAGAGTTCTAGACAAATCCACCACTAGGACAAGGACTCGTAGCATGACTTGAGAAGAGGTCAATGAGCATTATTGTTGAGTCAATTGAGCCCTCTATGGTTTAGAAATCCTAGAGTTAAAACCTTGGAAGGATGCCATGTGTTGGGTGAATATTTTGTTGACCAGCTAATTGGCATTCAAAATAGTTCCTATCACCACAACATAGGGAGATTGGTCATCCAGGTGTGCAAGTTTACTGCATCACAAGGGGACAAATCTCTCCTCTCATCAAGGGGAGGTTAACTATTAAATATGTGGAGGTTATATATATATATATATATATGAAGAAAGTAAGACACAGGGGTGGGATAAACCATCCATCTCTCTTCCTTCAGAGATGATGTTTATAAACAAGGAAGAAATCATGGGTGATGGGTGAGGAACTTCTCTTCTTTCAGAAGCAACTTTCAGCCAAGAACCATATTCCTTCCTAAATAGTATAAATCTTGGTGCAATGATAGAAGGCACTTCTCTTCTTTCAGAAGTGTTCTTCGACAGGCAGCATGAATCTTTCAGGTAGAAAGTAACCAGTAACGGGGATGCTGAGTGACCAGAAACCCGAGAGACAAAAATGAAGAACAATGGGGGCACCACGTCATCCCCAGGCTCTTTACATAGGAAAGGAAAATGCAAACACACTGAAGGTACTTATGGGGGCACAACATCGTCCCACAGTTGGCCTTCAGGACAACTTCCTGATCACCTCCACTAGTTCTGCTTGTTAAATCAAATGGACAAGAAAGCTCCTAGGAAATAGGCATACAAACAATCTCATAAGATAGCACAAGCCATAACAGTACAAAGTCTACAAGTAACTTGTTTTCTCATTCAGATAAAATAATATGAATTACAATCTGAGCTCAAAGTCTCAGTAATGCCTTTCAATTTGGGTAGAGTTTTCCTTCTGATAATCAAAAAGGTCTCCCTATAACAATTAAAGAGTTTTCATTACATAGAGGCTAGGAGAGACTTGGCACATTATCCCAATGAAGTGACCTATTCGGTGCACTCAATGCCTTGGATGCATTCTTGGTTTTGTTAGGGAGGGCCCCGCAGGAGCAGGGTGGCTGCCTTAAATGTGGCATCTTGATTCCTCTCTTAGTGCCTCCTCCTTATCCTAAATCACTCATTCATTCACCTACTTAGCTGTGCAAATGTCTACTCTATCCTCACCTCCAAGAGGACAAGCAATCGATGCTTTCAATGTTACCAGTTCCCAAATATCTACTCAACAAACTACTTCACCTATCAGTAGTAACTCCTGCTAAGTTTCCCTCTCTATCTCTTCCTTCTCTTGATCTTGGCCTTAGGCCTTTCGAATGCATTCAGGTCTATGCCTTGGGTCTACTAGAATTAATAGACATTTCATTGCGACCAATTTGATGTTTACAGGTTCGTCATGTTTCTTAGCAACTCCTTCACGTCTTTCTCACTTGCTATGGCCGCTTTCCACTCTAACATGGACGAGGACACTTGTCGACATCCGCAGCTTTGAAATAAGTTTATTTGGATAAGCTTTGAAATTGTTAGAGGCTGAGGGGTGCAAATGCAAACACTTGGCAGCTTTAGCTACACTGGGATGGGACACATGGTGAGTTTCGTGCTTTGGGGCTTCATTTGAAACTGTGTCTCAGCTTGTGACACTTGGTACCTTCCGCTGCCCTCTGAGGCTCAAACCTTTTCCAAAGGGAACATGCCCTTCGGTGTCTTCCAAGTGGCCTTCAGGCTTTGATTCTTTGGTGGGTTGTCATCCCTTTTATTTCTTTGGCTCCATATGTGCCTTGATATTGCGAGTGCCCCTTTCCTCTGACACGTGGTGCCTTCTACAGGAACAATCGAGGATACGTGGAAGCATCCGTCTAATTCAGAGGAGCCTTCTAGAAACATTTGAGATTTTGGTGGGAGAAGACACATGGAGGCTTCCATCAAACTCTAGAAGCACTTACGAAAATAGTCGAGACTCACTTTAGCAATCATGTGGATGATGACACTTGTCAGCTTCCACTGATTCTCACCAAGGACACGTGGTGTCTTCCGCTACATCAAATTGAAACCCTACTCCATTAACACTTGGAAACATCCACCTCCTTGGGTCTTTGCGACATCGTAAAAATGTTTGGGGCTCAGTCAGGCTCTCGCAGATGATGATACTTGTCAGCCTCCGTTGATCTCTGCAAGGGATATGTGGCATGGTCTGAATACACTTGTTAGATCCACAAATGCAGACACTTGGTGCATTCCACTAAGCTTTGGAGGGGACACGGGGCATGGTCCACTGCTCTTAGGAAAAACATAGTGATGCCTTTCGTGGTTGCCACTTGTCACCCTCTGCAAAACTCAAGAAGAGACTTAACTGAAAGGGACCCTGCAACTTATAAGGAACTCTGAGAAGCGAACGTCGACACATGTCTCATTTTGCTAAGTTACAACACCAACATATGGTGTGATCCAAATATTTATAGCACTTGCGCGGATGCAGACATGTGGTGGCTTCTGACGAGTTTCTTCAATGACACATGGCAGCTTTCACCATTTCTTAGAAACAAAGCATAATGGGGCTCGACTGACGACACTTGGCAGCATCTTCCTGAATCTTTATTTTGCGTGCGTCCTTCCTTAACTAAGGCAACCTTTTGAACCCGTTGAACCTACTAATCCACTTACCAAAAAGTTGAGAAAATGACAAATTTGAATGTTTCAGAACAAATTTTTGGAAAAGGGAAGAACAATTTTGGCCATGTAGGACCAAAATAGTCCTATGTTGTTTGAAAAATGAGGAATCACTTTTCAGGGACAACATCTAGCTCCCGTTGGGGAACTTCCTTTAGATGACAACTTGAAATAGCTGAGGGGAGTAGAAACCAAAATCTCCAGTGCCTTGAAGCATGCCATTGGGCTACAGAGTCATGCTACCCAAAAAAAAAAGGCTCCAAAAAATGAAAATAGAAAACACAAAGCAGAAACAAAAACTATACAAATATACATATGTATAGGTGAACTTATTTGATACTTTAAGAATTGAAGTACTTCAGATGCTGCTCATCATGGGACAATGGAAGGGGATGCCATCCTGGTAAACCAGCAGGAAACCATTTTGCCCCCAAAAAAGGTGATGGGCGAATGGAGCTCTCCACCAGGAAACCAATTTTCTGTGTCTTCGTCTTGGCCTTTTCTTCTTCTTGCTCCATGGTAGGACATGGTCTTCAAACTAAAAACTGTAACTCCTTGCTTTCCCTATGAAGAGTTCCTTTTACTGACTTTAGAATACAACAGTATGGTCCACCACCATAGCTTGTTGTTCTACTGGTTCAGTCCAGCACATATTTTGATTGTCAGCCTCAAACCCCTGACACACCGTTAGCTCAGCATCACCTTTGGTGTGAAGGAGTTTAACCTCTTCATCCTGAGCAGTCTTTAATTCGAGCAATAGAGATTTGCATCTAGCTGTGGAAGAATGGCTGCCATCAGATTCTAATATCCAAGCATTATCAAAAGCTGATCTTTCATCAAATTTCTCTTCATTGGAGATGGAGGATCCTTCTTGATTTATACTGCACCCTACTAATTCTTTTGATGCCCTATTGGGACTTTCATCGGTTGAGACATGATCATCTTCTATGGTCAAGAGGTAATTACCTCTGCCTGAAGGCTCAAACAAAATTTGACCAGTAGGGGCTGACGTTTGGGTGACCACAATTTTTGCCTCAAACAGGTCCGCCCCTAGTTCTCCATCAATGTCCAATTGCTCAGGATTGGCTTGTAGGGATTCAAACTCAGTCATTTGAATTTTAGATTTCTTGACATGATCAACTATGTCAAATGACTGAGATGGACTTGGAAGAGAGGATGGGAGTTCATCCTTTTGGTTTTTGGGAAGGGGAGGACTGGTCTGTGAATTTGAAGTAGAAGGTGCAGAGATGTTTGATCTACTTACTTCTTTGGCAATCACTGGGTACTTAGACTGGAAAGGGAGAGGGGTTCTCTACTCAGCAATTGAAATCATTGGTTGGAGTCACTCCTCTATCTTTTCTTTGTCAGCCTGCTAGGCTGACTGATTCTTGGACTGGGTGAATATTGCATTTGATCCTTTGACTGCTTCACCTTCACTCTTGGGTTCATCCTGGTAATTCAGGAAATTGATGTGGGAGTCACTAGCTGATTCTTCTTGATCCTCCCTGAAGAAATCAATGCCATTTTATTGCTCAAATTTAGGTTGAAAATAGGAAACATGTTCTGTTTCTAAATATCCAACTGCTAAGTTGGTTGGAGGTGCTTCAAAGGCAAGGTTCCTCTATGGGGGAGGAAGATGATTTGGTTGCCCTTGACTTCTGGTAGTGTTGCCTTGATATGGCTGATTAGGGAATGTCCTCCTTGGTGCATCTCTATACAGAGGAGCAGAAGACATACCTTGTGCCATTTACCTTTTCAAGGCTAGCAATTCATTTGCTATCTTTTGGACCATTGGGTCAGTGGTCGCTGTGGGTGAGTATCCAGAGGATGAAGAAGGTTTGCCTCTATTAGGATCTCTCCTTATCTTTCCTGCCAAGATAAGGTCATCTTCTACCTTAGTAGCCAAGTCCTGAGCAGTAGCAAGGTCTATGTGGCCAGCTTGTCTCAGTAGAAAACTCACTTCAGGTAGTTGTGAGTTGATGAAGAAGCATTTGAGGTTCTGAGGCGTCAGCTAGGCGACCATGGAAATCTTGTGCCTCAGCTTGTTAAACCTGGCAATGAAGTCCCTCATAGTTTCATGGGGTTCTTTCTTCATCTGAGTGAGCTAGGCTAGCAAGGCATGCACATCTTCTACAGCCTTAAACCTGGCTTCAAACTTAGCTTTGAGTGTATCCCAGTCAGTCATTGATCCAGCTTGTAAATGGTAGAACCAGTCTGCATTAGCACCTTGTAGGGTCTCCACAAAAAGCATGACTGCCATGTCTTCAAATTCCACCCCTATCACACCACAGGCTATGCTGAAGGCTGCAATGTGTTCATCAGGGTGAACTATCCCATCACCAAAGAATTTGGGGAAATTCTTTCTTGAACTACGTGGGAGTTCATGTAGAGGTGGAGTCAAGTTGAGTGGGCCAAAAGAGTTACCCCAAGGGCCTCGAACTACCATGATTTAATTATTTAAAACATGGATAACAAATTTGGGTGGAGTGACCAGATTGTGAATCAAAAATGGAAAAGGATTGGCCCTGCTTCAACTTGAGGCTTGAGGCTTCAAACTATGCACTCTTTCCCAGCAGCTCTAGTTTTGCAGACCAGATAATATAACGGAGGTGGAGGATGATGGTAAGGCTATAAATGGATAATGGGTAAGACCTAGATGGCAGTCGCCATACTCTATAATGGATAAGGGAAGGAACTACTTCAATCTGAAACTTGAGGCTTTAGACTACACGATCATCCCTAGCGGAGTCACCAAAAACTATTGGTTGAATATTTTGTCGACCAGCTAACTGGCATTCAGAATAGTTCATATCACCACAGCATAGGGAGATTGGTCATCTGGGTGTGTAGGTTTACTGCATCACAAGGGGACAAATCTCTCCTCTCATCAAGGGGAGGTTCCCTATTAAATATGCAGAGGTTATATACTATATATGCAGAAAGTAAGACACAGGGGTGGGATAAACCATCCATCTCTCTTCTTTTAGAGATGATGCTAATAAACAAAGAAGAAATCCTAGGTGATGGGGAAGGAACTTCTCTTATTTCATAACCAACTTTCAGCCAAGAGCCAGATTCCTTCCTAAATAGTAGAAATCTTGGTGCAATGACAAAAGGCACTTCTCTTCTTTCAAAACTATTCTTTCGCAGGCAGCAGGAATATTTCAGGTAGCAAGTAACCAATAACGGGGGTCCTGAGTGACCAGCAACCTGAGAGAGAAAAATGAAGAACAATGGGGGCACCACATCATCCCAAGGCTTTTTACACAGGAAAAGAAAATGCAAACACACTGAAGGTACTTATGGGGGCACAACGTCATTGCACAGTTGGCCTTCAGGACACCTTCCTGATAACCTCCACTAGTTCTGCTTGCTAAATCAAATGGACAAGAAAGCTCCTATGAAATAGACATACGAATGATCTCCTAAGATAGCACAAGCTATAACAACACAAAGTCTACAAGTAACTTGTTTTCTCATTCAGATAAAATAATATGAATTATAATCTGAGCTCAAAGTCTCAGTAATGCCTTTCAATTTGGTTAGATTTTTGCTTCTGATAATCAAAAAGGTCTCCCTATAAGAATGAAAGAGTTCTCATTATATAGAGGCTAGGAGAGACTTGGCACTTTCTCCCAATGAAGTGACCTATTCGATGCACTCAATGCCTTCGATGCATTCTTGGTTTCCTCAGGGAGGGCCCTACTGGAGCAGGGCGACTGCCTTAAATGTGGCATGTCAATTCCTCTCTTAGTGCCTCCTCCTTAGCCTGAATCACTCATTCATTCACCTCCTTAGCCACACAACTGTCTACTCTGTCTTCACCTCTAAGGGGACAAGCAGTCGGTGCTTTCAATTTTACTAGCTCCCAAATATCTACCCAGTGAACTGCTTCACCTACCGGCAGTAACTCCTACTGAGTTTCCCTCTCTGTCTCTTCCTTCTCTTGATCCTGGCCTTAGGCCTTTCGAACGCATTCAGGTCTGCGCCTTGGGTCTGTTGGAATCAATAGACATTTCATTGCAACCAATTTGATGTTTGCAGGCCCGTCATGTTTCCTAGCAACTCCTTCACGTCTTCTTGCTTGCTATGGCCACTTTCTACTGTGACACAGACAAGGACACTTGTCAACATCCATAGCTTTGAAATAAGATTATTGGGATAAGCTTTGAAATTGTTAGAGGCTGAGGGGCACAGATGCAGACACTTGGCAATTTCTGTTGCGCTGGGATGGGACACGTGGCGAGTTCCACGCTTTTTGGCTTCATTTGAAACTGTGTCTCAGCTTGTGACACTTGGTAGCTTCCACTACCCTCTGAGGCTCAAACCTTTTTCGAAGGGAACATGCCCTTCGGTGTCTTCCAAGTGGCCTTCAGGCTTTGATTCTTCAATGGGCTGTCATCCCTTTTATTTTCTTGGCTCCATATGTGCCTTGATATTGTGAGTGCCCCTTTCCTCTGGCACGTGGCGCCTTTTGCAAGAATAGTCAAGGATATGTGGGAGCATCCATATAATTCAGAGGAGCTCTTAAAAACCTTTCAAATTTTGGCGGGAGAGGACACGTGGAGGCTTTCGTTGAACTCTATATACACTTACAAAAATAGTCAGGACTCCCTTTAGTAATCACGCAGATGATGACGCTTGTCAGCTTCCGTTAATTCTCACCAAGGACATGTGGTGTCTTTTGCTACATTGAATTGAAACCCTCCGCTGTTAACACTTGGCAGCATCCACCTCCTCAGGTCTTTGCAACATTGTAGAAATGTTTGGGGCTCAGTTGGGCTCTCACAGGCGATGACACTTGTCAGCCTCCATCGATCTCTGTAGGGATATGTGACATGGTCCAAATACACTTATTAGTCACACGGATGTAGACACTTGGCACATTCTATCGAGCTTTGGAGGGGACACGAGGCACAGTCTGATACAATGCCTTCTACGGTTGTCACTTGTCACCCTCCGTAGAACTCAAGAAGAGACATAATCGAAAGGGACCCTGCAGCTTATAAGGAACTCTGAGAAGTGAACGCAGACACATGTCGCATTCCACTGAGTTAAAATGCCAACTTG
This sequence comes from Torreya grandis, assembly GCA_037957365.1. Lineage (NCBI taxonomy): Eukaryota > Viridiplantae > Streptophyta > Pinopsida > Cupressales > Taxaceae > Torreya > Torreya grandis. The sequence goes on from JARHVA010000096.1 coordinate 3,598,743, forward strand.
TGGCACGATCTGAATATTTCTAGCACTTGCACGAATGTAGACATGTGGTGGCTTTCGACAAGTTTTTTCAGGGACACGTGGTAGCTTTCACCATTTCTCAGAAACAAAGCATAATGGGGCTCAACTGACAACACTTGGTAGCGTCTGCCTGACTCTTTCTTTTGCGCACGTCCTTCCTCAACTAAGGCAACCTTTTGAACTCGTTGAACCAACTAATCCCTTTACCAAAAAGTTGAGAAAATGACGAATTTGAATGTTTCAGAACAATTTTTTGGAAAAGGGAAGAACAGTTTTTGCCATGCAAGACCAAAATAGTCCTATGTTGTCTGAAAAATGAGGAATCACTTTTCAAGGACAACACCATGAATACAAAATATCAATCATTGATGAAACACAACACACCACAGCTTGTAGATCTTTCATCAAGAAAGAAGTTAATCTGTTACAAATGGGTTTTCAAAATAAAATACAAAGTATATGGTAGGATTGACAAGCATATCGCAAGACTTATTACAAAAGGGTATGATCAGAAAGAAAGCATTGGCTATGAGGAGGATTTTGCTCCCAAGGCCAATACGAGACTATTAGAATGATATTTACTCCAACCTCATAGTTTAGATTGAAATTTCACCAAATAGATGTTAAAATTTTGTTATAGGAAGAAGTCTATATGACTCAACCAAAAGGTTTTGTCACACCTAGTAAAGAATGAAAAGTTTGTAGACTCATCAAATCAAAATAGACTCCCAGAGCCTAGTATATAAAAATTGATAAACATCTTGTTTAACATGGACTCCAAAGGAGAACTTATGATCTAAATCTATACCTCAAACAACAAAGAGGAGAGATTTTGAATATTACTATCAGTCACTAATCTAGTCATCACTAGTAATTAAGTGAAGATGATTGATGCAACAACAAAAAGATCTCAACCGATCATTTGACATGATAGATCTCATGAAAATTTTCTTTGGACTAAATGTGTGGGAAAAAGATCATCATATATTTGTGTCTCGAATGAAATATGACAAGACAACACTCAAGAAATTTTGGATGATGGATTGTAAGCCTCTTTTTACACCTATGGATAAAAGGCTTCAATTAGCTTGTATAGATCCATCACCACAAGTAAATACAACTCTTTCTCTTTAGCTGATTAGGTGGCTCATTTATCTGATCTACACTAGGCCAGACATCAATGGCATTGTCACCTATCTCTCAAAGTTGATGCAAGAACTGATAATGTCTCATTAGAAACTAGAAAAGAGGATATATACATACATACATACATACATATAAAGGGTAAAATGGACAATGGCCTAGAATGTAAGAATAATGATTAATTATTCTTGATATGATGTTTGGATTCAGATCATGCAATTAGTATTGGTTATAGAGAATCCAATTTTGGATATGTGTTTTTTTAGGATTTGGTCTTATATCATGGGAGAGCAAGGAATAATACTTTTTTTTTCAATCTTCCATTGAAGAATAATATCATGCAATACAAGGAATTTTCTACGAATCGAAATGGTTACGTTAGTACATGAAGGATTGGGAGTACCACAAAAGCAACCTACCATCCTATACTGTGACATTGAAGGTGTTCTTAAACTTGTTTGTAATCCCATATTTAAAAAGCGCATAAAACACATCAAGGTAAGAGTACATTTCATATACAAACATGTTCAACAATTCAACATCTAGATCATGTTTTTACCGACAGAAGAACAAGGTGCAGATGTCTTCACAAAGTCACTAAAACGGGGTAATTTGAGGCATTCAAATAATCTCTCTTTTGTTCATTTGAGACCATCTTGAATTAGGGGTAGGGGTGGGATTGATATTAGGGTTAGCCTAGGGGCATTGTTTAATTCACCATACTCAAATTAAATGTAAGCGAGTAAAATATTACTACTCATAGTAGTTTGTAAATTATTAGGTAGTTGGTTTGATATTAGTAAATTCCTAAATCTCATGTTTGGTTTAGGTTGAGATATTATAAATATCATATGTTATTTGGGAGCTATTAAATGAGACCCTACTTCATAGAGATATTTGGATGATGCTCACCCTATTGCATAGGGCCTATGATGAACATCTCTCTATGTTTTTAGTTTAACTATTTATTAGTTGAATAGATTAATTAAATTAATAATACATACTTTTCATCTTTCATTTTTCATGTTTCATGCTTGAAGAAAGTCCTTGGCCATAATGTCAAAACTCATATAGTACTTTTGAAGCTCAATATAAAAGGATCTCTCATTATTGAACGTGAAAGTATTATGGATAGGTGCACCCATCAACTTTGCAATCAGTCCATAGCTAAGGTTTTGGGCAAGTGGCATGGGATATAACCAAAAAATATAACTTTGGAACCTCTTCTTCATCTTCAACAACAATTTCTTCATCTTCAGCGTTGCAAATATTTTTAAAGTTGATAAGTTAGGACCACTTCATGTTAACTCTTTTCTTTATAATTATTTTTTATTAATAAAAATTAAGTATCCACAATTATATTATATTAAACTTACTCAGAAAAGATTACCCTTTTGAAAAGGTCAACAATATTATAATTTAATTTAAATACTTTTTAATATAATCTATTCTATCTTCCATTTCAATTACACTATTATTTTTATATATGACTATATTATTCTAATTTATTTTAAAAAAAAAATCATATCAAAACATTAGTATGAAGAGTGCACTAATTAAAACACTTTGCATTCATTTATTACGTGGACACTCGTTAATGCAAAAGTTGGTTTAATAAAAATCTTATTTTTACAGTCTATTTTTTTTGTTTTAATATTTTTAAAATTTTCTTTATCTTATACTTGTGAAAGCAAATGATACAACATTTAATGAACCCTCCCAGATTGGGTCTTATTTTTACCGTTTATTTTTTATTTTAATAATTTTAAGATTTAAAAAATCTACATTTGTCATATCAAAAATTTAATTTTAAAGTATCTATCGTACTTTATGAGATTCGATATTTATTCTGGTTTATTTTGAACTGATGTTTTCCTCGTAAAATAAATTTAAATTATAAATATTTTATAATTTTTTTAATTAATTATTATTTTTATTAATAATAATTTTAATAAAATATTTAATTATAAAATATTATCTTTAAAAATCATTTTAAATTAAAATTAGTGAAAAAATAGATGTTCATTTATATATTAACTGTAGTATAATAACATATTTTATGGTATGGATGTTCAATAAAATAAATATTTATTAAAAACTATATTTTTCCTGAAATTTCAAAGTTTCAAAAACTTACACACGTAAACAAAACATGTAATGAAGAGTATCTGGATTCAAATATCAAAGAGACTAAGTACTTTATATCCAATTTAAAAGGTTTACTAGTGCCAAAGAAAATATTATAGCTAAGATATTCTCAGTTCTTTATATAAATTGGAATCACTAAGAAAGAGTAACCATTTGGTAGTACTTATTGTCATATAATTCTCACAATTCAAAAATATAATAAATTGGAAACTTTTTTGGTATAATAATTTTTAATTAAAAATAAAAATTTAATAATAATAATAATTTTTAAAAAAAAATTAATGGTTTGAATGTTATGATTCTTTTAATAATGTTTATTTATTCAACAATATTTTTTAAATATTAATATAATTTAAATTTTAAAAAAAAATTAAAAATAAAAAAATTATATATTATAATCTTTTAACATTTTTTAATAATTTATTTAAAATGTCACTTTACATCTATACAGTCTATTAAATAATATTAATTTTAACAAAATACATAAATAGACTCATTCCTTGGACACTATGGAAGCATACTCCTAAGTCCAAGCCAATTAAAGCTAATTAATAAAACCCAAAAACACATAAATAAGTGTAAACAGTTATCACTTTAATTCATACTATAATGAATAATCTTATAATTTTGGAAGCCAATTAAAGTTTATACTAATTTGATTGAAGAGCATCCCTGCTACCTAGTCTCTACACAACATCAAACAATTGATACAAGGTACCAATATGGTACTACCAAAAGTTGTCAAGGGTTTTTTTTCCCCTTATAATCATAGAAAGTTGTATCAGAGGGCTCACTCCTACTGGTAAAATGTACATAATGAGGTGCATATAGTATTGCCAAAAGTTATAAAGGGTTTTATTTGTTCTTCCTTCTAATCATAGAAAGTTGTATCATAGTGCATTTGTGGTTACAAAGAAAGATCACATAGGAAATTAGTGCATTTGAATTTCATAGTGAATGTGGACGTAGTTGTGACCCCAATGACAACATGGTTTCTTTATTTATGCACATTTTGTCATGAATTGCATAGGAAAAGAGCTATGTGGGTCTCAACTTTTTCTTAAATATTTTAGAGCATAAATTATACAATATTGAATACACTCAAGTATATTTAGTTTCTTTATTTATTATTGGAACACATAAGTAATACAAATATTAATATATAAGATGATTATAAGAATAAAGTCATTGATAGACAGTCAAGATTCATTGTCTTAAAAAAGAAATAAGTTTAAAAAAATAAATAGTCGAAAAATATGGCAACAAGAAACTAAGACAACTTAAAACATCAACATAGCATATTTAAAATAACTAAGCACAAGATGTAGTTCAAGAAGGAGGGAGTGGCAGCGCATCTTTGGAGGGCTAGCCACTCCTGATAGAAGGCTCATATGAAGGAGCATTAGGTACCACCAAACCATCTTAAATAGGGTCTAGGGGAGCCAAAGAAATAATAACAGAGCTCACACTAGGAGGTTGCTAAACAAAAATACCAATTGAAACACTTCCCTGCATAGGGGAGTTCCACTAAGACAAGAAACAACAGATCTCACGCAAGGTGGTGGTAAACTCCAGCCCCTCAATGAGGAGGAATGGAGAAGCAACTATGACTTCATGAACAACTTCATCATTGATAAAGTGTTGGGGAAGGAGATTTGTGTGCTAGATGATCTAGGGGATGTGGCTCATCATACAAGGAGCACTCCCCCAATGGTTGAGCAACTCCTAAAGGTATTGGAATTCAAGAACCACCTTCTTTAGTTGAGCTTGTATCTACATAAAATCCAAAGAGATAATAATTACCTTGTCATTAATAGTAAAGAGACAATCTACTTCTTCATTGATAAATAATGTTTCTTTCATAGCTTTTCATATTTGAAATAATATGATAGCCCTAAATAAATTGCATAAAAAATCTATATATGCCAGCCACTGAGTATTATCCCCAAAGAACTCCATACACCAAGAAAATGGTTCATGGTTTAAAGAATGAAAGAGGCTATGAATCTAATGAAAATAAAACTGGGCTTTGGGGCAAGTACAAAAGAGGTGTTTTAAGGACTCTTGTTTGAAACAAGAAAGACACTTAATTTGAGAAATTCTAATATGTAGAAGGCAGTCCCAAAGGGAAAGACCCTGATACCCCAAACACTTATAAAAGTGGTTGATCTTGGGCTTGAGTTTAACATTCCAAATTATGCTAAGTATAGTAAGCCATGTCATGGGCAAGGAATTTAGATTTTATCACATGATCAACTTATCCAAAATCAAAGAAAATAGGCTCATAAATTAATAGAGGAGACCTTGAGAGAATTGTTTTAAAATGAGTATCAGAGTTTCATCTCTAATATTTATAGCAAGCCCATAGAGATCACAAACCCATCTTATGTAGTATAACATTAAGTATCATCTCTTGGATACATAGAATATATGGCAAATTGGAATTGATTAAAATTTATTTATCTTTTAGTAGAGGCCAAGGAGCCATGATAAGAAATCAAATATTTAATCTTGTGAATAATTTTTTTAAGAAGCCCTAAAACTTACACATACAAATAATTTACTAAGAGAATATTTGAGTTGGTCATAACACGAGACTGCCAAATATTATCATCATTAAAGGACAATCCAGTATGAAAATCATCACCCATCCATTTTAAAAAGGGTTTGATAGCTTTTTAAGCCTTACAAATAATTTTAACAATAGAGGACCACTCAATCTTTACAGGGGCAATGGTAACAATCAAGGTGTGAAACCCAGCGTTTTCCAACTAGATTTTCCATAAGGTAAACCATAGATAACGAAGTGCCATAGAATAATTTTATAGACTTTGTTTCCTTAAATTTCTTGGAGCACCCATTTATCACACATAGCAATACTTTACCTATAAATTTCAATTTAATGCCCTTACCACCTTTCTCATGAGGCTGACAATGAATATCCCAAGGAACTATGTGATACACTTGAGTTTACTTAGCATTGGCCCATAAGAAATCTCATAAAACATTTTCCAATTTATCATATGAACCTTGACAAAGGGCCAAACAAGAAGAATAACAGACATGGGTGGTTACCAGAATCTTACAACAAACTTAATATTTTCCTACTAAAGAGAAAGGTTTAAAAAAACAATACTCCATCTTTTTCTCCCCTCAATCAGTGACATATTTCCAAAGCTTGAAAGGAGAGCTATCAAAGGCAAATAAAACATGAAGGAACTTTAATTTCTCTACTCTTGCAATCCCCTTCCAGTTATACTATTTAAGCCCTTTTGGTAAATTAATCATGATTTGTCTATAGCATTGGGTTTTATCTCATTGAAAATTATAACCTAAGGCTTTGTAAAAATTATCGAGGCAATTCAATGCCTCTTTAAAATAATTTTATTACTCATCAAGAGTGAGAAAGGTATCTGTTGACACTAGAGATTGCACCCGGGGCAAGGAGGCCTAGCTCCTGCCTTCTCCTCGCAACATGGAAACTCTCCTCTCGCCTGTGGGATCAGCGAAGCTGGAGGAGAGAGTCTCTAGATAAGGGCTAGCTCCCTTTGATGCATCGTGTTATTTCCAGCAAAAATTAACATATATATATATATATAATATAAAAAAGGGGGGGATGAAAAGGGAGAAGAAATGCAGAAAACAAACAACCTACTCTAAAATAGGTGATGCACCAAAAAACAAGGGTCAACCTTCACACATCCACTCTCAGAACCAGACAAATATAGACATACACTACACATTTGGTAGAAAGGGACCAGGCTGCTAGAAACTGGCAAGGAGGCTTACATTAAAACACAGGAGATAAAAAAAACAATCACTGAGGTGCTGTGAAATGCACACTGTAAGTGACTCCTTCTATCCTGGTCTTCTAAAATGTCTGTTCTTCTCCTTTCAGCTGTAGAAATGGCACTTTGTAGATAACATGTATGCTGGTGTTGAACCTGTGAGAGCATCAAAAGCAATGACTGGACACAAACAAAACACTTGAGGAACACTCAGCAATATCTATCCAAATGGAGGTAAAATTGCATTTGTATTGATCCAAGTGAAATTTTGCAGAGCTATGCTCTTTACAAATGTGGAAGATCCAATCTCTCTCAAAAATGAGAAGTTACAATATATAGAAGAAAAGAGAAAGAAACTTGGCACTTTTTTGACAAGTTGGCCTGTCGCGTCCCATTTGAAAGAGGAAACACTGTTGTGTTGTCATCGTCCTAGAAGAATCCTACTGGAACCATGCTCTATAATTTCCAAATTTGACTTTGGCGTTCGAGCTTTAATGTGGAAACATGGATCGCACCTCTTTTCTGCCAATAGATGAAATTTGTCCCCTTTTAAAAATGTGCGGTCTACACTGTTTGTTGTTTGTGCCATTTGGGGACTGTCAAGCAATAAATCACCTGCACTTTACCACTTGGGCTACCTTGTCACTTTTGCAGCATGTCATTCTCCTTGTCTGTCACTTTGTTTTGTCTTCTTCTGCATCCTTGTCTTTTCTGGCCGCTTGGCCCTTTAGGCGAACTCCTTGGTGGGTCACTACTTTTAGGCCCTTTTCCCTTTTTCAATGTTTAAAAACCCAACAGCTATTCTATTTCATTAAATTTGATGGCCTTGGAGATGTCATCGAGCCTACTGACTTATTTTCCTAAACTTTTACGTGGCCTGCTCCTCTGCCTGCTAGTCGGGTCCATGCTGGTTGTTTGACTGCTGACGGGCCTTCTCATGTCCTTTGCAGACTTCCTTATGTCTTTGCCTTTGTATTAAGCTACGGGATTTTTTGTATCAAGATGCGGGCTTTTGGCCTTGAAATGTGCCCGACTTTGATTAACTTGAACCTCACCTAATTTCCTCCTCAAAGCGCCTGCCTTAGTGTTAAGTCGTGTGCGCCAATGAACCAAGGATGTTGAACCGTTGAACCCAAGCATGAAATGAACTCTTTGAACTCACTAAACCCAAAAATGATTGGCATTTGAATAGTAGGTGAGGAAGGTGACTGACATTTTGCCTGCGGGCAAAATGGGTCAACAATTGGCGACTCACAGGGGAAGCATGCCTGCTATGCTTAGAATCCAGTTGCCTTAAAAATCCATTGGGCACAGAGTCAGATGCAGCTATGAAAGAATTATCAATAGCCTAAAATTTTTGAGAATCTAACATGAAGCTTTTACCCCCAAGCAAAGGGAAACACACAAGGCTAAAAAAAATGCTACCTGTGTAACAACACTTAGGGGAAACAGGGAAAGAAAACTGAAACCAACCTACTATATATAGTTAACCATGTATTTTTGATTCCCTCTTGGATCAAAGGGAAAACTTCCTAAGTCCCCTTCCTAGAAAGAAGACTTATAGTGGAAGGCAAGTAGCTGCATGAAAAGGAGATTTGGTGACCTGCTCCTCTTGCCTGTCACCTGATTTGGCTAAAATCTGAGTGGATATTCAAACATGCTTCCAACATATACATACTCTATTTGTTCTTGGAAGCTTGCCTCCTATTGGTTCTTCAAGCTGGTGTTTCCCATCAAAAAAATTATTGCTACTGGCTCATCACCATAAGCTCCTTAATACGCACCCTTGACTGACTTGCTCCCCTCTGCCTCATGCTTGGGTTCCATGGTATGGCCATCTTCCTTGATGTTTTCAAAGAAGAAATCTTCAGGTTCACCAACCTGCCAGAGGGATAAATCTGAAAGACTGCGGCCTCCTTGCATGCTTGTTAGAACCCCAATGCTATCTTCTTTGCTCTTATCCAGCTCATAGCCTCCAAGAAGAATAATGTAGCCTGCCTCGATGACCTCAAACAAATCATTAAAAGCATGAACAATGGATTTTCCATGCTCTTCCATGTCACCTAAAGTGATCTCCTCCTCATCTGCACTCATGGAGTCTCCCTGATCAGCCCTAAACTGAGCAAAATCCATATCAGGCAAGGCCTGATAGCTTTCTTAGAGGTGTATGGATGGAATGCATTCAAACACAGAATTTACAATTTGATCTGAAACATCCATCACATGTTCATTGAGGAGACCTAATCTAGACTCCAATTCTGCAATTCACCTATCCAAATCTTCCTAGAAAAGCCTTTCTCGAAAGTCATAATCATTATCAGGGGTGGGAGCAGCCTCTTCTTCTTCAAGGTTTAGACTGAAAACTTCCTCCTCCTCTTTGCTGGTCCAAGATTCAACTATTTTCTTCCAACTCATGATACTAGGATTGGACTCTTGCTTTTGTGAGCATGCAACAGCTTTGTCATTTTCAAGTTCCTAGGCTGGTTCATGATGCTCCTCCTTCCAGCTTGGAATTTGGAGATCATGTTGAAAGTCTTGAGGAGGCTGGGGAATAATTGGGAGGGTTTGCTCATGCATAGGGAAATCTGCCTGAAGAGAGGCATTTTCAAAAGCTAGGTGTATGAGATTGAGGGCAGAACTGATTGATGCATTGGATGAGCCAGAATGAGCAAGTGCCATCTGGTAGAAAGGACTCGGCATACAAGAGGGAGTCTTCTCTAGAATAGGAGGGGGCAGACCTTGGGCCAAAACCTCTTGATTTTCATCCCTCCACTTCACCAACACTTCATCAATATTAAATTTAGCTTATGGATTGGTGGAAGGGGTGTCTTTTGGCATCAGCTCCTCTGCAGGGTCTGAAAGCTCCATCATTCTTTCTCTAAGCAGTCTCATCCTAGCTTTCAATTCCTCAACCCGCTTAGCTAGATCATCCTCATTTTGCACTTCTTCATTTTGGACGACGTCTTTCTCCTCTTTGCTATTCTGAGATTCAACCACTTGATTCCTGCTCAAGAAACTCAGATAGGGCATCTCCTTTGGGGGTGATGGGGCCATAATGTGAGAGGGCAGTGAAGATTTAGATTCTACTTCCCTTGCTGCCAAAATGGACTGCTGCATCTAAAAATTTTCCAATTCGATCTGTCTATCAAGATTAGCCTTAAACACAAGGTTTGTTGTTTCAGTCCTCTCCTCAACATGATTGGAGAACGGACTTTGACAGGCTCAACTTGGCTCAAGAGCAGGGGCTGTATATGACTGATATGATGCTTTGGGCAGTGATTATGCAGGTTGATAGACTTGGTAAGGCTGCCTCTCATGCATACTCAGCTTCTCCTCCATAGATGCAATTAAACCGCTCACATCCAGCATCTCATTTGAAAGCCTATCCCAGTTCGCTCTTTCGATGGGAGTCCATTCCTTCTTAACCTAATCCAATGCATTCCTCATTTGATGGATGATATGATCAAGAATATCTTGGCCGTACCCCTTTCTAGTGTTAAGATCAATTACATATTTGTTGTATCCCAACAGTGCTCGCTTGAAGGCAAAAACTGGTTGATTGGCTAAAAGATTGGGTTGAGTGGGAGAAGCGACATACTGAGAAGACTAAGCACAAGGGTGATATAGCTCATAGCAGGGTTGAGATTGGCCATATTGGGCATGATAAGGATCGCCATAAGGCTGGTAAGGATCATAGCCATGCTGGCCAAAAAAAATAGAGTTCATAGCTTAAAATGATGGAATTTACACATACCAAAAAATGTCATTCCTGATGGTACCAGGTTGCTTAACCAACGGATATAACTCAGAGTCACTAGATGTTGAAGAAACTTGATTTACCATAACAGGACCAGCATCAATCCTGAAACTTAACTTCTTTGAAAACTTGGGTCCCACCAGGCATGCCAGAACTGTTGACACTGGAGATTGCACCCGGGGCAAGGAGGCCTAGCTCCTGCCTTCTCCTCACAACATGGAAACTCTCCTCTCGCCTGTGGGGTCGGTGAAGCTAGAGGAGAGAGTCTCTAGATAAGGGCTAGCTCCCTTTGATGCATCGTGTTGTTTCCAGCAAAAATTAACATATATATATATATATATATATATAATATGAAAAAGGGGGATGAAAAGGGAGAAGAAATGCAGAAAAAAACAACCTACTCTAAAAGAGGTGATGCACCAAAAAACAAGGGTTGACCTTCACACATCCACTCTTAGAACCAGAAAAATACAGACATACACTACACATTTGGCAGAAAGGGACCAGGCTACTAGAAACTGGCAGGGAGGCTTACATGAAAACATAGGAGACAAAAAAAATAATCACTGAGGTGCTATGAAATGCACACTATAAGTGACTCCTTCTATCCTGGTCTTCTAAAATGTCTACTCTTCTCCTTTCAGCTGCAGAAATGGCACTTTGTAGATAACAGGGCTACTGGTGTTGAACCTGTGAGAGCATCAAAAGCAATGACTGGACACAGACAAAACACTCGAGGCACACTCAGTAATATCTATCCAAATGGAGGTAAAACTACATTTGTATTGATCCAAGTGAAATTTTGTAGAGCTGCACTCTTTACAAATGTGGAAGATCCGATCCCTCTCAAAAATGAGAAGTTACAATATATAAAAGAAAAGAGAAAGAAACTTTGAGATTTTTTGACAAGTTGGCCTATAGCGTCCCATTTGAAAGAGGAAACACTGTTGTGTTGTCATCATCCTAGAAGAAGCCTACTGGAACCATGCTGTATAATTGCCAAATTTGAATTTGGCATTCAAGCTTTAATGTGGAAACGTGGATCGCACCTCTTTTCTGCCAACAGATGAAATTTGTCCCCTTTTAAAAATGTATAGTCTACACTGTTTGTTGTTTGCACCATTTGGGGACTATCAGGCAATAAATCACCTGCACTTTGCCACTTGGGCTACCTTGTCACTTTTGTGCCATGTCATTCTCCTTGTCTGTCACTTTGTTTTGTCTTCTTCTGCATCCTTGTCTTTTTTGGCCGCTTGGCCCTTTAGGCAAACTCCTTGGTGGGTCACTACATTCAGGCCCTTTTCCTTTTTTCAATGTTTGAAAACCCAATGGCTATTCTATTTCATTAAATTTGATGGCCTTGGAGATGTCATCGGGCCTGCTAGCTTCTTTTCCTAAACTTTTACGTGGCCTACTCCTATGCTTGCTAGTCAGGTCCATGCTGGCTGTTTGACTGCTGACGGGCCTTCTCGTGTCCTTCGTGGACTACCTTATGTCTTTGCCTTTGTATTAAGCTGCAGGCTTTTTTGTATCAAGCCACAGGCTTTTGGCCTTGAAATGTGCCCAGCTTTGATTAACTTGAACCTCACCTAATTTCCTCCTCGAAGCACCTGCCTTAGTGTGAAGCCGTGTGCGCCAATGAACCAAGGATGTTGAACCATTGAACCCGGGCATGAAATGAACTTTCTAAACTCACTGAACCCAAAAATGACTGGCATTTGAATATCAGGTGAGGAAGGTGACCGACATTTTGCCTGCAGGCAAAATGGGTCAACAATATCCTCTAAAAAGTGACCATTAATGAGTTGAGATGAGCGATTAGAGAGACTAATGCACCTGATGAGTTCTTGTTCTACCCTGTGAGTAAGATGATATTTGAATGCCTATGTTAAAAAGTCATAAAAAGGTAGAGCCAAAGGAAACCATGTCTAATGAAACAAAATATTCTAAAGCTATCAGATTTAATCCCATTGATAGTGAGGCAGGTTAATGCTTCAAAAATCAAATTTTAAACTACTAATATAAAAATTTGGCCAAAACCTAAGGCCCAAAGCATAGCTATAATAAGCATCTTTTCAATCTTATCATAGGCTTTCTCAAAATTTTGATGAATATGGTTCATTAATGAGAGGTTTGTGCCCATTCCATTCCTTCCTATACAACAATGGGATTATCCAAAATGCATCTATTTTTAATGGATCCAGTCTAATATGGTCTAAGGATTATAGGTAAAATGAAATGGATACAATTTTCAAGGTCTTAAACAAGGATTTTATAAGACACCTTGACAATGATGATGGGGCACCAACTGGTAATTAGTTTTGGGTCATCGGCCTTAGGAATGAGCTTGATATTTATTTTGTTAATGAGAAATCCCAAGGATTTATTTTAAAGGGCTTATTTATAAACTTGTAATAGGTCAAGCCCTACAAAATGACAAACTTAACCTTGTAAAATTCACAAGGGAAACCATCAACACTATGGGATTTGTCATTGGTCATGCATTACACTGCATGAAAGAGCTCATCAAGAGTTAGCGGAGCATCACAAATATTTTTATTAGTCATACTAAACTTAAAAGGCACCACACCCAAACATTATTGCATTGCATATTCACATTCTATCGACTCTCCTTGGGCTTGGAAGACTAGATTTTAGTGGTCAACAAAAATCAAGGAGATTTTAGGTAAGTTAATAAGACATATAGGGTCAAGGTTGATAGCTTTTATTTGCTCCCTAGCTTGTTTGGTCTTGAGGGGCTTAAAATTTTATTTTGAGGCCTATTCTCAAATTTTGAGATAATGTCATTAAGATCAGATTTTAACTCCTCTAACCATGTGGATATCTGTTATATTATTCTTAAGATAAGTTGTCATGGGTTGCAACTATAAGTAAAAGAGACTTTACTAGAGAAGTAAATAGATTATTTGGTATTCCTTGAATGCAACACCATCAGCTTGATTCATGGGCTCATGCAACATATTTTCTATAGTGGCAAAGGAAAGTGGCAGTGAAAGTGATATCCTCATTCCACCACTCATCCAAATGGAAGCATAAGATGATTGTGGTGTAAGATTATGAACTCTAGGGTTGAGATGGATGATGACATTATGGCAAAGGACGGATGTGTTAAAAACATTGGATTATGTAGGACTTTAAAATGGCCACCATTTCAGTTCACTCTACAATTGATGGTACTATGGTCTAAGAGGATAATTTCATGATGGATGGTGATATATTTCCCATCATAGAAAGTAAAAGAGAACAAATGTTGCTCAAAAATCATAAAATGTTCCAACTGCTTGGGGACCCTGTCGATCTTGACATTATAGTAGGACCAACTAAGTAAAGGTGAAATATTAAATGTGTGTCATAAGAAGAGTGGATACAATAAACCCCAATGATTTTTCAAATAAAACCAAGATTAACGTTCTCTAACACATTATTGCATCATAAAGGCACCAACTTTGTCATCGCCTCTCAATAATATTGAAATCACGAAGAATCAACAAGGTGGAAAAATGTAAATTATCATCAAGCCATCACCATAATGTCATTATGTTCATGCCATCATTGGGGGTGTAAATGTTTAGAATACCCATGGAATAACCATTGATGTCAATAAAAGCCCAAATAATTTAACGTGAGGGATCTTCACCTGAGGAAACAACCAAGGGGGGGAATGTTTTTGGAAATTAAAATATTGGGTTGCCATTCCATCTTCATGTGAAGTGGAAAAGTGAAATGTATTTGCTCAAATAAATTTTAGATTACTCTATGAAAGAAACCCTAAAATCTAAACTTCCTACAAATAAATAAAATCAAGACCCAGAACTACTGACAAGAAGCACATATAGATAATCCATGAGAGGATTCTATGAGGCATTAAATATTCCATGATATTAAATTATTTGGGGTGAGTCTTCCATGAGTAGTTGTCCCTTAACCATCCTCTATTTCTTCTTCATATTCAAGTGTTACAAACCAACTTCCCAATATAGAATGTTTGTTTGACATGAAATCCCAAAGCAAAAAGGAGCAATGTTTAGCCTCATTATCCTCTCAGGGAGAGTCAATGTCACCTCGAGGTGGAATGCATGACTGCCAAGGGGTAGGACCGCTTGTATATGACATCCTAGCATGGGGAAACTTACACATGGTTAAATTTTTTGAAGAACTCAGCTTTGAGAGGCCATCAAAGAACCATGAGACTAGGGAGAGTTAACGTGGGTTAATAGGATACCTACACTCCTTAAATGAGGATTTCATAAAAGAGGGGGCATGGTTTGGATTAGAAACTTTATTGCTAGTGGTAGCATTTTTGTTAGCCACCATTATCCACCCATCAATATTATCTACGACCTTTTGTTTTTCAGATGGTGCCAATTAATAATATGGATTTGACCAACCCATAAGAGTACAATCATGAATCCTATGGTTTATAAATTGATTGAAAACAAGTATTCAGGAGATTAAGCTAGGTGACTTTATGTGCCTAGTGTTTTGTCTCTACTTCAATATTGATGTATACTTTCAATTCCTTAGTTAAATAAACTTGGACACAAACATGATTATTAGGGTGTGCAAAGTAATACTTATTTTTATCATTTAAAATCACCCATCCTATGGGATTATAAAATACCTATAGAAAGGTCCCTAGAAAGAGCAAAAGTCTAAGACTTTCAATCCAAATAGACACATTAAGGGAGTTCAAGACTGAAACATTGAGAGTAAGGGTCTAAGGGGAGACAATCATGAGAGTATTTATAAAGAGCCATTATCTTGACCTAAAAATTGGGGCTTGGACTTGAGAGGGATCCTTAAAGGATAAAATGTAAAATCCCTTGATGAGATTCCAAACAACAATAATTCAAAAACCCAAGGGTTCCCAATGAAGATGAATATAGGCATTGCAGGATTCTTTAATGAGGATATGGCTAACATAATAAGCTATCAAAAAATAATTTTCATACTATTTGTAAACATTACTATCAACATCAAGTTGTAAACACACATCAAGTTATAACTCATTGTATACCTTTCAGACAAACTTCCTACCTCTCTTAAGCACCATCCTTCCCACTACCTGCAACAATAGTTGTGACAAAATGATAAAGGGCCATTTAAAAGCAAATCTATCAACCTGATGGATGAAGATAAATGATGAATAAATATGCACTTTAATTATAAATCCCCACATAAATGGTATGAAAATAATGGGAAATGAGTAAATAAGGCAAGATAAGACCAACATAAAACCCTAACAAAACAAGATTCCTCAAGTTTTCTTCACATATTAAATTTATTTATTTTAATAATATTATTTACCATAATAAGAGTGAATGATATATCATTTAAACTTGGGGAATTATATAAAAAATTATGAAACTAAACAATTCACTTAGTTTTAGTTATGTTGGGGAGGCTTATATTTAGGGCAATAAAGGTTAGATCAGGTCTTTTGTCAATAAAACTAAGGTTCTACAGGTTCAAATGATAAGTTAATGAACTCCCCCAACTAAGGCCTACATTTGATAGTGAACCCTACTTGTTTAATGAGTTTCTTTTTATGATTATTCATTTAACATTGTTCTTTAAATGTTAATATAATTTATAGTAGAAGGAAACATTATAAAATAAATATATATTTATTATAATCCTCTATATTTTTTGATGGTATGTCTAAAATTTTACCATGCATTTAATATGTTCTCCTAAAAATTTTATTATATTTTGTAGCTAAAAATGAAAAAATGACCATACGACCACCAAATTTAGGCCCTACCCGCAACAACCTACTATATATAACTCTTAACCAAGAGAAAAAGATTCAATGTCCTCCTCCCTTCATGGCTACTATAAAGTATGGTAGGGTAGGTTAGGTGGTTCATTTTTATGGTTAAAATAGTCATACAACATTATATAATCTATAAAACAAAACTAATTAATTGAATTACTAATGATGCACTAGAAAGATAGGGAATACACCATAAGATATTTATATTATTTAATGAATGTTATTCTTTAGGGCTGTTTAACTTATAAGAATGAAAACACTTTAAATTAAAAAAATGATAGTATCAAAAATATTTAGTTATAATTTTTATTCATATGTGAATGTTTTTTATTGTATTTTTATTTATTATGTTTTTTCAAAGAATTTAATAATCAGCCTTTCATTAAGATTCAAAAGAACAAAGGGAAGAGAACCCTAATTTAGATTTAGATCTTTTTGGGTAGATAAGGTTAAGGATATAGAAATGATAGGGCACAATAGTGAATATCATATCTACAACATGCCAATTAAATGTTAAACTCAGATATGCCATATATTAAATTTATTAAATTGAGATAAGCTGTTAGTGGAAAATATAACTATGATAGATATATAAATGAAAAATAAATGAAGTATTTGGCTGGTTATGATACTAATATGGGTTTAGATCTAAAATAGGTTGAAATTAAGTAGGAAGTAGATTCTAAAATAATCATCAGATTTAGGAATAGTCATCTAATTTTAGAACTGGTGCCTCTGGCTCTCTGGACAGTTGTGTCAGCCCTTGACGATTGTGTCGATGCTACTATCTCAATTCAATGTTTGTGTCTTATATGGAATATCAAATGAAATAAGATGTGACCACTTAGATGCTTATTGGTTTTTCATCACCTTCACTCTGGTGCATTCAAATTTAGATCATGGATTGTCACTCTTTATGAAATAGTAAAACCCTATCATTTTATATTCAATATGACTTTTCGTAAAAATGGGTTAGTAGGCACATAGTGTCGAGCTGACTTGAAATGACCCTGCTATTAAAGGGCATGACCTCCTTATCCAATATTCTAAAAGAGAGCCTCATACTCATGTATTTCTCCCCTACATGTTGGATTGTGTGTGAATCATGCAATGCATGTAGATAAATTACAACAGTGATCTAGCTTGTAACTTAGAAAATAAGACCTTGTGACTACTCTTTTAGTACTTTAGACTTGTATATGTGTTATACCTATGAATAGTGTGGAAATAGGAAATCTTTGATCAATTGAGTGCTTGACAGAGTCTTTTTGGATAAGTACCTTGGTCCCTTTGGTTTGATTTTTAGGTGAAGAATAAATGAAGGTGGATATTGTATTTATACCAATCCTATATAGGAGATAACAAACATTAAATCACTTAGGTATATCATTGTAATCAATATGTGCATGAAGTTGGGGAATAGTTTCATGGACAATTTTGGTAACATGATCATGTTATTTAATTAACACAATCACTTTATTGATATTATGTCTCAGTAAAGTATAAGTTTACATTTATATTGTTACATTTAATTTCTTATACTTTAAAATTATTTTGGTAAATATAAGAAATTAGGGTCACTCAGCATCTAATAGAGTCGGTCTCATAGTTGCATGCATTACAATGTGGAAAATAGTTTTTCAAAATCTAATCAGGTTAGTAATTAGGTATTTTCAAGGTCTAAGTATTAAACCTAGGGATTTCAAGACATAACTTTTGTAATTGATCTCCATTTTTGGTAAACATATAATCATATTTTATGTTTTTGTGCCTTTTAGATTGATTATTAGAATTTATAGGAGTCTTAGGTTTGTCAAAATTGAAGTTTGAAAACCACTCACTTTAAAATTAATGCAAAGTGGTGTGATTGGGGTAGCATAGGTCATTTTGATAACCTACACACTTCAAATAACCCCTTTGTGTAAATTTCAATTATTCATCACCCTTCCCTCATCCTTGATCACTTCCTACTCATACCACCCCTTATCACTCTCTCATCACTCTTCATTGTCCCTAATCACTCCCTCAATGACCCTCACTATCCCTAGTAATATCTAATCACTCCCTCATGATCATTGTTTATTCCCTCATTGATCCTCACTATGCCTCATCATACCTAATAACTCACTCCTTATCTATACTCATCCCTCATCACTCCCTCATCAACCCTTGCTATTCCTCATCATCTTTAATTACTCCCTCATCATCCCTAATCACTCCTTCATTGGCTCTCACCATCCCTCATCGTCCCGAATCACTCTCTCATTAGCCTTTACCATCCCTAATCACTGCTTCATCATCCCTAATCACTCCCTACTCATCCCTCATCATCTCTAATCAATCTCTTATTTAACCTCACCATTCCTCATAATTTATAAACATTCCCTCATTTCCCCTTACCGTCCCTCATGATGTAGAGCCCTATTTCATACTCTGCTTGTCCAAGTTCTTTGTCAATATCCACGTAGCTTTCACCTTATATTTTATTGATTGATATTTATCTTTGTACCCTACACACATTTCAAATTCACATATGCATTTTATTTATTTCATTTATTCTCCACCATTCTTCATATTGTCTCACTAAAATTTTCATTATATTCTCCTTACTCAATGCATTCAATCTTTCTTACTTTGAGACTATCGCCCCTACTAATCTTTATGATTTATAACAACTTGGATAAAATATTGTCTCTAGTTTCTTAGGATTTAATAAGGCTCTTAAAAAATTCCTTTTATTCCTTTGAGTTCTCTCTAACTTCTTCTCAACCCTACTTAACTTCTCAACACAATCTTCATATCATACACTACCTCTTATTTTGTCATAGACTCTTATTGTACAGACTCAAATCATAAAATCAACCTCATTTATGGATACCCTATAATTTATCCCATTTATTCATAAAGTTCCAAGATTTGGTTCAACTATTTTATTACTTATTTTGGCTCTTTCTACTCTTAGATTAGGTCTTTAGGTTTCCTTCTACCCTGTCTATGACACAATCCTCCCTCATCCATACTTATAGAAATTTAAAACACTATATTATCTTTATGCATGTTGAAATCAAAATTTTAACAAAGTTTCATAAATTATTTATAGTTACAACTTCTAAAAACTCACTTTGCAAGTAAAAACCCTAATACAAGGTTTGGAATGGTTTTATAGACTCGATAAGGGTAAAAATGAGATTTAAATATTCTAAATACATTTTTAATGACTTTAACTACTTGATTAGGTCTAATTTGACCCTATGCACATTTTATAAGTGTTATATTTCCACTTTTAAGCTACATTATATTGACTTAACCAAATTTGAATAGATTGTGTACTCAATCACAAGTCCGTAGTAATATGAAAAGAGGTTATTGTTCTAATTCATTCTAAAAATGGTCATAAATCAACATTAAAGTTGAAAATCCTCTAAATAATATTTAAAAACTTTAAAAAATCAATGCCTTCCATCTATAACACTCAATTTTCCAATTTCCACTAGATACCACTTTGACTGTGTTAAGTTTCTTGATGACTGCAAGACTGTGTTGCTTTTCTTTTTTCTCATCCAAATATACGAAAGATACTTGAAAGAATATAATACTTCATGATCATATGAGAATAAAATCACCAACATATAAATTTTAATTTTCACCCCAAAACATTTATATACCTTCTCACATAGATGTATACTCAGAACATTTGCTCATAGAAGACAGGGTTGTGTTGTTTAACATAGAATGTCCTTAGAAAATAGTAACATACAATGTCTAAATAATATTAAGGAGTTTTTATGTAAATTTACTAATTACTAATACAATATAAAATCCTACCAAATATAATCTCTTCTTCCTCAAGCCTTTGACCTTCGCTCAGATTTAAAGGCATAGCTTGTAAAAACACATGGAATACAGTTTGTAATTTGAACATTCAAAAGATTTGAAACTCAAATGACAAGTGATATAATAAAAATAAAATAAAAGTTATTTTAAATTTAACAATCACACAAATATCACAAAGAACTTTTACTAATCATGTTTTATAATCATGCACATTGTCAACTATCTTTGCACATATTTGAGAAGATACATGGTCTGTTTGCTTTCTTGTCTGTAAATAATCAAAAATTGTATTTATTAACTTGTTTGGGGTTATTTAAATTAATCCTTTATAATCCTACCCCCTCCAACTCTCTTTAATCTGACTTTGAAAACAAAATAAGACATGGACAAGACTCTTATTACCAAATAGCCATCAACTAAATTCTAACCTCTTTTGTATGTTGAGAGTGTCCTCAACTAACTCAACTACTAACATATTTCTCAAATATGAATTTATGTATATGTTTTGTAACATCCTAAAATCCTCAAAAACTTCTAACCACACCAAATTCAACATTGGACTTCTTGAAACAAGATTGAAGTCTCTATGAAAGTTCAAAAATTTAAGTGAAAGATTTGGCAAGAAAGTCCAATACAACTCTAATTAAAAATTGACAAAAAACTAGAAACTTATAAAGATTCTTATAAACTTCTTATAACCTTGACCACCTTCTAAAGAATCTAAACATGTAAAGTAGATCACTATTTATATCAGGTAGTGTTTCTCCTGCATTACCTCATCATCCCTAATCATTGTTTCATCATACCTCATCATCTCTAATCACTCATTCCTCATCCCTCATCTTCCCTAATCACTCCCTCATTATTCCTCACCATCACTCATCATCCTTAATCAATCCCTCATCCTCCCTAATCACTCCTTCATTGACCCTCACCATCCGATATTATCCCCGTTGACTCCCTCATCATCTCTTCTCAATTCCTCCTCTTCCCTCCCCATCCCTAATCAATCCATCTAGTACCTTGATGGTGTTATTATATTGAAGTTTAATAATGTTATGAGATACAAGTGGAGAGTTGAGTTCCAGCATAAAATATAATACATAGTGATTAAAATGATGTGGAGGAAAATTTGAAACACAAATATTTAACACCTATGAAAAAAAATGGGTGTATTAGAAATGATATAATTCACAATTGTAAATTCGATAGAAAAAGAGAAGCAAGTAAAGCCACCATAGCACCAAAAATTTGTAGTAAATACATGAGGATCACCAAGCTATGTGATTTACTGAAACTAATCAATTGCTTTTCATGTGAGGACATTTTATGATCCAAATAATTATATTTAAGGCCTTCTATTTGTATATATATTGATTGAGTCATCATACCAGAGAGTGGAAAATAATTTTCAAATGATTAGAATAAGTATTCTAAGATTGAAAAATGGTGTTTAATTCATAACTTCAATATTCAATCCAATGAAGAGTGTCACAGTATGAGCTCTCTACTTGCACATCTCGAGAAGTGGGTACAAGTTATCTATCACTATAAAAAGTTAAGTAGATAATATATTATGAACCTAATGATATGGTTGGTACTAAAAATATATCTACTTCCCCCAACAAGAAATTATATGAATTAAAAATATTATTTCATTAACAAATGTAGATCGATGGTGAGACAATACGCTTCATCATTTCTAATAGAAGTCAGAAGAATTTAATTTCCCCTAAACCATATTCTCAAAAATTGAACTTGAAATTTATACATCATCCATAACGATACACTTGTGTATGGTCTAGTGTAGGCCTTGAGAAATGGATCACCTAGTAGTGTCACTTGGTGTACAAAATCAAAAATTTTAAAGATGTAATCCTTTGTGACATCTCACCATTATAGGTGTGTGATGTTTTACATGTGGTCAACCATGTATTTACCATTGACATGTAGTCTATGAATTAAATCCTTAAAATTTTGTGATAGATTTTCTGGATATGAAATACCATATATTATAGCTAGTTCATAACCTTTCAATCATTAGTACCAGGAAGTGTAAGAATATTGTCAGTTCTAGTAAGAAGTATACTCTTAATGGTAAGAAGTAAATGTTTAATGACATCTTTATGTCACCATATCATAGTGTGGTTTATCCAACAGTAACAAAAATGATAATTGAACCATATACTAAATGAATACAAGGATATCTTTTGGTCACCTACATAAGTTCATGCATACTATACACTAAACAATACTATTGATTTGATCCCTTAACTAACTCTACGTCAAACCTCTTTATACAACATATTATTTCTAGAGAATGAATATATCAAGTGGTAGATCCATGAAATCATGGATAATGGACACATCATGCCCAAATCATTGCCTTGCAAAAACCCAATGGTGTTTGTGCCAAAGTTGTGAATCAATTTAAAAAATCTTAACAAGATTAACATGAAGAACTATTATCCTCATTTAAATATTAAGGTATTTTTTTTCCATATCCATGGTGTATAAGTCTTTTCCAAAATTGATCTTAATTTTGGGTATCATCATATTCATGTTAAACCTTTAGACATTTGGAATAGGAATTTGGAATATTAATATAACGAATTCATTCATTTCAAGATGTTAAATGACATCCTCAAGCCCTTTACCTATGGAATTAAACTAAGAATGTGTGGAATACATGTCCATACAACATGCCCCCACTGAATTTGTAAACTATTGTAAGTCCTTGTTAGCGATAAATAGTACATTATTAATATCGCTATTAGATAATACCAATTCTTCCTTTGGTGCTAGGTGGTTAGATATTTCAGGATAATTATATTGTATATATTCTACTTTGTTCTACATGAAAAAAATAAGAAATATTTATTATTTTGTGAATAGTTTGGTAACAGAGCTGGATTATCTGATGGAGAGTTCAAACAAATAGAGGAGCCATTGTTTTTATATGTCACTCCTATAAATGGAAAAATATATTTTTGTTTGAGTGTTTCCTATTTAGTTGCATTAAATTTCATGACAGGAGATCTGAATTTCATGTAAGGTGTTCTCTACCAGATTGGTGAACCTCAAAACAGCATATCTATCAAAGGTGCTTTGACTATGTGGGCATGTGCATCAATGTTTAGACTTTAATTCTATTTCTACATTTAGCTTAGGCATATACAAATATCCTTTGTCATTTATGCCATAATCACATGCTTTATTAAAATCATTTTAATTCTCCCAAAATTAGTGTACAAGGGTGGATCTATCCATTGTGTGTTGATTCTTGTATCAAGTCATAAAGAGAAAAAGAATCATGTAAGAGGTTGTTCTCAAGGAACAAATAAAATCAGTCATCGTAGATTCTCCCATACAACTGGATAAATTTAGATGTCCCTCACTGTAAATTTGCACATTGAAGAGGTGACACAAAAACTTCAATGGTACTGGTTATATTAATTTTTCCCCTAGAAATTGACTTTTTGTACACCCAACATCTTTTATAAAAGCAATAATATTGCATGATCGATTTTACCCCACATCTATGCAATTTTTTTGGGCACTTTTCACTGGTCAAAGTTCTATTCTCCATGACTTTCTCCTTTGAAATCAACTTGCATTATAATATTTAGTTTTCCATTCATCCGATCTCAATCTCCCAAGTCACATTCTATTCTACCGTCCCTGTATGACCTCCATCCCTGCATGTCAAGTTTTTGGTTAAAGCCCTATTTTTCATGGTTAGTGTAAAAGTTGATTAAGTATTTTTAAAAGTTTATTTTTAGATTATTTTATAAGTTTTTAAATGTCTTTTAATGTACTGCATCATAATAATATCCTTATGGGTCGATGTTCATACGTGTAATTTATTTGTCTTGGTTCAAGTTTTCAAAAAGTCAAATAAGCTAATTTTTTTAAGTCTTTTTGATATTAGTTAGTTTTATAATAATATATTTTTAGTTTTAATTTAAATTCCATTAGGATTAGTTTATTATTTTTAGTGGAGTCAATTAGTGAGTTTGAAAAAAATTGAGTCATTTTAATATTATGTTTATGTATAAGAATTTTTAAAATGTCAAGTCATAAAAAGTCAAAGCTATTAAAGTTAGTCCCATATTATGTAAAGGACACATTATTAGGTGAAATCGACATCCTGAGTCAAAACTGTCAGTTATGTATGTGGGATAATTTCATCATCAAAAAATGACAAGAGCTTCAAAATATATTCTGCTAAAGCAACTTCATCAACTGGAGGCTGGAGGATACATGAAGGGTGGAGGACAATTGGCATCCTCTTGTGATTCGCCTATGACAAACATATACACCATGTTGAACTAGTGTTTCACATTTTACAGAAATATATTTTTTTGATAACACGAATAAATGTTCATTTTTCATGCAAGAGATAAAATATTTGGGACACATTACACACATAAGGAGTGCATTTGTGAACCTAACCAAGATTAAAGTTATACAAGAATGGGAAACACCAAATAAATTTGCATTAGATTCAAATCTTCTTAGAATTAAAAAATTATACAAGAGATTTATGTTTAATTTTTATCTTTTGAAACAAACTACCAATGGTGTAACCAAATAAAGTTTCATTTAGTGATTTGCACAACAAAGATAATTCGATGAACTAAAATTTAGACTATATATGTGTTAATACGTGTGTTACTTGATTAAAAATTTGGAATATCATCCAATTCATTTAGTAATAAAATTGACTATCACAAATAGGTATTGACAACACAAGTCATAAAAAAGAGTTAATTTCTATTATAATGGATTAGACAACATATGATCGGAAAAAAATATGTCTTTAGAGTATATACTTACATTAGATGATGATGAAGCAATTAGGGATGGTAAGGGATGGTGAGGGTCAATGATGGAGTGATGAAGGATGTTGAAGGTCGAAGAGGGAGTGATTAGTGATGATGAGGGATGAAGAAATATTGATTAGGTATTATGAGGGATGAAAAGTGAGTGATTAGGGATGATGAGGGATGGCGATAATCAATGAAGGATTGACTAGGGATGATAAGCCTGAGTGATTAGAGATGATGAGAGCTAACTAAGGTCAATTAAGGAGTGATTAGGGATGAGGACGGATGAGGAGGGAGTGATTGGGGATGAGTAAGTGATTAGGTATGATGAGGGATGAGGAAAGAGTGATTAGGGATGATGAAGGATGGGGAGGGAGTGATTAGGGATGATGAGGGATAGTGAGGGTCAATGGAGAAGTGATTATGGATGATAAAGGAGTGGTTAGAGATGACTAGGGATAGTGAGGGTCAATGAGGGAGTGATTAGGGATAATTAAGAATAATGATAGAGTGATTAGGGGTGATGAGGCATGAGTAGGAAGTGATCAAGGATGAGGTAAGGATGATGAACAAGTGAGATTAACACAAAGTGGTTGTTTGATGTGTATAGGTCATCAATGTGACCTATGTTACCCCAATCACACCACTTTGCATCAATTTTAAAGTGATTGGTTTGAAAACTTCAATTTTGAAAAACCTAAGACTCTTATAAATGCCAGGAATCAATCTGGAAGGCATAAAAACTTAAAAAATGACTATATGTTTACCAAAAATGGATATCAATTGCAAAAGTTATGTCCTGAAATCCCTAGGTTTTATACTTAGACACATAAAATGCCTAAGTACTGACCTGATTAGATTTTGAAAAACTATTTTCCACATCATAAGGCATGCAACTATGAGATAAACTTTATCAAATGTTGAATGACCCTAATTTCTTATGTTTACTAAAATAAATTTAAAGTATAAGTTTACATTTATATTACTACTCTAAATGTAATAATATAAATAAACTATACTTAACATTTAGAGTAGTAAATATAAGCTTATAGACAAGTTCGCTTCACATGCAACTCCCAAATGCTCGTCGAGTTATTTTTGGACTCATGTCTTTTGTTTTGTTAGTGTGGAGAAGTGTTATGTTGCTACGGTAATGAAATCAACTCTACATTATTTATAATTTGGTCCTTAACTGAAGAGAACCTACCAATAAGCTAATCATGTATATATATTATATTAATAATATTTTGGACTTCATTATTTTAACAAAAAATAATTTTAGATTCTATTTACACTCAATTTAAAAAGTAATCATTCCAAGTATTTTAACAATATAATGTTTCAAAATCTATCTACAATCACTTATAAAAAATTTAAAGTTTATTTATAATATCAATAGTTGGTCATACTTATACAAGAAATATTGATGATGTGGTGTTGTGTAGGGTTTAAATATAAAAATTGGAGTATAACAATGGAAAGTAGGATTTGATTGTTGATCACATTAAAAAGCAGTATGCATTTTTCAATAATAGGGAAAGTTGATGATTGTTGTATTATTTAATCTAATTTTAAACTCATTTTAGTGTAACATACTTATTTGAATATGGTTTTATTAAATAAATTATGTATTTGATTTTACTTATCTAGATTTAATTGTATCTTTATGCAATTAATATTGAACTTTGGTGGTTCTCTTACATCAATCATCAATTGTCAATATTATTTTACTTAAAAGCCTTGGTACATAATGGCCTTAATATTATTTAGATATAGATGTAGAACTTATTAGCCTAATATTAATCAGATGTTATAAAAATATGTATTTGATTTTACTTACATAGATTTAATTGTATCTTTATGTAATTAATATTAACTTTGGTGGGTTTCTTACACCAATCATCAACTATCAATATTATTTTACTTAACAACCTTGGTACATAATGGCCTTAATATTATTCGGATGTAGATGTAGAACTTATTAGCCTAATATTAATCAGATGTTATTCTTAAAATATTATATTCACAATTAAACATATGAGAAAAATAAAATAGATGCAAACTTGGAACTTAATGGTTTAATATTATTTATAATGACCTATTTTGGGGGGTTTATGGCATTACAAATCATAAAATTATAAATTAAGCCTTGAATAAACTATAATAGTGTTATTCTAATTGTAGGTCATTAATATTATGAGCCATAGGGATGTGGGAGAATGAAGATGATATATTATTCTTTGGCTTAGTATCTTGATAATATTTTTCTTGTTAATAGCATGTTTCGAGTCTAACTTGTGTTTTTAGTGACTTAAAAGATGCTAAAAATAATAAATAGATAACAATGTATTATATATAAAAATCATAGAGAAACTAAGAACATTATTCACTTATAAATTCTCAACCTTTTAACTTCGGTTGCATAGTTGACCTTCGAGGACATGTAGAGTTAGTGGATGAGGCAGTGGACATTGTCAAGATAATGAGACTTCAAACAAGCATGTGTGTGGAAACGTTTACTGGGGGCATTTTTATTCCATGGAATGTTGGAGGTAGGGAAATAAAAATGCATTATAGATATAAATACCACATTAGCATGAATTCTCAAAATGATTTGGTTAAATAATAACATTTATCAGTATGTGAATGAAAACCTTTAAGTCTTCCATCCACATACTAGTGAATCTTTAGTCATACCTAAACAAATTCATGGAGCATTAAAATTCTAGAGTTGTTCTAACCTCATGATCTATATCCATCCCAGGGTCTAACCCCTTTCTATCCACACAAACAAATAAAAT
This sequence comes from Torreya grandis, assembly GCA_037957365.1. Taxonomy (NCBI): domain Eukaryota; kingdom Viridiplantae; phylum Streptophyta; class Pinopsida; order Cupressales; family Taxaceae; genus Torreya; species Torreya grandis. The sequence goes on from JARHVA010000096.1 coordinate 3,626,858, forward strand.
AAAAATAAAACTAGAAAAATTGGTTTTGAAGGGCCATGGGTTCAAATTTAGTTGGCACATTTAATATTATAAATTAATTATATCCTTAGTCATGCTATTACATTGTCTACATTCCTTATTTATGTAGAACGTATAAATAATCTATGGCTTCCTTTCACGCTCTTAAAGCAATCTTATTCAATAAAGAAGAATAAGTTAGAGGTCTTAATGTTTAATATCATCACCAAAATTTAATTTCAAATTAAAAATTATTGAGTTGCTTTATGGAGAATAGTTACTTGAATATAATGAGTATGTCTTCTACTTCCAGTCCACTATGTTAAGTCTTAATTGAATGAAAAAAATAGATTGCAACTAACAGCATATGAGATATTCATCATATAAGTAATTTTATATAATAAATTATGTTAGGTGAATATTTTGTCACCAGCTAACTGATGAGCAAAATAGGTTACTTCAAAGACAACATAGGGAGATTGGTCGGCTAGATGTGCAGGTTTACCACATCAAAAGGGGACAAATCTCTCCTCTCATCAAGGGGAGGTTCCCTATAACTATGAGGAGCTATATACTATATATATGTAGAAAATAAAACACAGGGGTAGGACAACACCATCCATCTCTCTTTTTTCAGAGATGATGTTCACAAACAAAGGATAAAATCTTGGTGAAAACCCTGAAGGCACTTCTCTTCTTTTAGAAGTGGTCTTGCAAGAAATAGTAGGAGTTCTTTCAGGTAATGATAAGTAACTATTAACAGGTTGTAGTAACCAGTACAATGAAGTGTAGCCCAAAGTCTCCACCTCAACTACCAAAGAGTGAAATACGAAGGATAATGGGGTCACAAAGTCATCCCAAGATCCTTTACACAGAAAGAAACTAAAAACACACACACTAAAGACAATTATGGCAGCACAAAGTCTCTCCACAGTTGGCTTCAGGACACCTTCCTGATTAATTCCACTAGTTCTGCTTATTTCATTAAAATAGATAAGAATGCCTTCAGGAAACAAACATAAGAACAATCTCCTAAATGACACAAGCTATTACAACACAAAGTCTAAAAGTAACTACTTTCTCATTCAAAGAAAGAAATATGATTAACAATCTGAGCTCAAAGTCTCAGTAATCACCTTTCAATTTTGACAGAGTTTTGCTTCTATAACAGAGAGATCTCCTTTGCATAAAAAAGGAGATTACAATATATAGTAGCCACGAAAGGCTTGGCACTTTATTCCATGGAATGGCCCATGCTGCATTCAATGCTTTGAATGAATTTTTAATTTTGTCAAGGGACCATGCTAGAACATGGCAGCCACCTAAACTGTAGCATGTCAATTCATCTCAAATGTCTTCCCCTGGGCCTAGGTCATCTGATCATTTACCTGATGTCTACACAGTTGTCCACTTTGCCTTTACTCTAAGGGAGAAAAATAGGCTACGCTTTTAATGTTTACAAGCTCAAATATCTAATTGTTGGACTATTTCACCTACTGGAATAACTCTTGCATAGATATTTCTAGTCTTCCCTCTTTCATGTCACAATTTGAGCTCTTAGGCTATCTTTTCCCTTTCTGCTGGCTCTTTCGGCTCCTTCAGTTGGTCATTGAGTTTATTTTCAAGTTTCGTGCCACATTTTAAAATCAATAGATATTTTATTACCCTGAATTTGACGTCCACGGGGACATCATTGGTTCACTGTTTCAATGGTTTGGGTGGCCTCCTCAGTTCCTTAGTTCCGTCATTTCTCTGGTTCATTCACTTGAACTATCTCTTTGAACTAGTCTCTAGAATCTTTCGCTTCTTTCCTTTGCTCAGAGCTTTCATCGAACCATTGAACCCTTGAACCATTTTGGTTCAAGGTTCAATGGTTCATCCTCTTTCTTAGAAGCCTTTTTTTTCTCTAAGTCTTTCGAAGCTTTGAAATTATTTCATCTTTATCAAGCCTGCAGAGTCCATAGAAACCAGCCTACATAGTCTATAGAAATGAGTCTGTAGAACTAAGCTTGTAGATTCTATAGAAACCAACCTATAAAGTCTGTAGAAATCAACCTATAGATTCCATAGAATCAAGCCTACATAGTTTGTAGAAACTATCTTTTAGAGTTCGTAGAAATGAGTCTGTAGAAATAGGTCTATAGAGTCCGTAGAAAATGGCCCATAAAACCAAGCCTGCAGAGTCTGTAGACACTAACCTTCAGAGTCCATAGAAATCAACCTTTAGCTTAATGTCTTTCGAACCTCCCAAAGGGAAGGTGTCCCTTCGAGCCTTGAGAAGGTCCATTTCCTGGTCACTAAGAGCCCCCCGCAAGGGTACCTACCCTTTAGGGTCCTTTGGGGTCCTTCAGGCTCCTGCAGGCAGTCTTCAGGCTCCAATTCCTTCGAACAAAATGTCCAAAGGGATTCCTTCAGAAATTTTGTCCAAAGGAAATCTTTCCTTGCCTTAGCCACTTTTCATCGAGCTTTTGATCATTTCTTCAGACAAAATGTCTAAAGGAATTCCTTCATACATTTTGTTCGAAGGATTTGCCTTGTAAAATTTCACCATGGCAAATATTTCTGAAGGGTATCTCTCTGTCTACTTTTGCTCACTACCCTCCATAAAGGCACTCACCTTTGGTTCACTACCCTCGACAAGGGCACTTTGGCCTTTGGGCTTTGGGTCACTCCTTTGAACTGACCGATTGAACCAACTTTGGTTCAACAGTTCAATAGTTCAATCTTGTGTTTCGCTCATTCAATTGACTGCTTGAACCAACTGCGTTGAACCAACAACTTTGAACTGATCTCATTGAACCAACTGCATTAAACCTTTGAACCTTTTTGGTTCAAGGTTCAACAGTTCAACGATTCAATCTTCCTTCTTTTTGCTAAGTCTTTTGAAGCCGTTAAACTTGTTGAAGCGGTTGAACTTTGAAATTTTGCCGAAGCATTCAACTCTTTAAGCTTGCCGATGTCATTGAACCTTTGAACCCGTTAAACCTCTTGGTTGAACCTTAGGATTGAACTTGTCATGACATTTCTTAGTGTTGGAAACTTGTTCCTTTGAGAGAGCTCACCTGTTGAACCTATTGATCCTGCTAGTCCCTTAACTGAAAAAGCTTGAATAATGAAAAATTTGAAAGTTTAGAACAATTTTTTGAGAAGGGAAGAGATAATTTTGGCTTGCAAGACCAAAATAGTTCATATGTTGTTCAAAAAATGAGTGACAAATTTTGGGAACAATAGCTGGCTCTAGTTGGGGAACTTCCTTCAGTTGAAAATTTAGAACAGCTAAGGGGAGAAGAAACCAAAATCTCCAGTACCTTTAAGTATGTCATTGGGCTACGGAGTCATGCTAACCAAAAAAAAAGAAAGGTGCCAAAAATGAAAACAAAAAGCATAAAAAAAAACTAAAGACTATACAAATATACATATGTACAGGTGATCTTATCTGATACTTCAAGAATTGAAGTGCTTCAGATGCTAGCCATTGTAAGGCACAAAAAAAAGTGTGCCATCTTGATACTTCAATAGGAAACTATTTTCACTGTTGAGCTGATGGATAGTAAACGGGCCTCTCCATAGGGAATCAGATTTCCCATGCATTCCCTTTGGTTCTCTTCTCTTGTCCCATAACAGGACTTGATCTCTAATCTGGAAATCATGGGTTTTTACTTTCTAGTCGAAGAGCTTCTTCACCAGATTTTGATGCGCAGCAATTTAGTCCACCACCATAGTTTGTTGCTCATCAAGCTCAGTCAAACACATGATCTTTTTGTCAATGAAGCTTTCATATGTCTGATCTTCGACTGCCTTTGCCAATTTCAATGCTAACAATTCCAAGGTGATTGGTATGTCTACATTGAGACCATACACAAGTTGGAAAGGTGACATAAATATCGCCCTCTATGGTGTAATTCTATCTGCCCATAAAGCATCAACCAATGCTTTATGTTAGGTTCGTTGGTTGTCATCCACTAGCTTCCTAATGATGGTCACCATGTTCTTGTTGCTTGATTCAGCTTGGCCATTCCCTTGTGAGAAATAATCAGAAGAGTGGGAGAGGGTAATCCCATAGTAAAAATAGAATTGAGTGATCTCATGAAAAGAGAAATAGGCTGCATTATTTGTGACAATCTTGGTTAGGACCCTAAAACTAAAAATTATATTCTCCTTGAGAAAATCGCACACTACCTCTGAAGTAACATGCTTGGTTGGAATTGCTTCCACCCATTTGGTGAAGTAATATGTGGCTGTGAGGACATAATCATGACCAGCGCTTGAAGATGGGTTTATAGCACCAATGAAATCAATTCCCCATTGTTAAAATGGCTCTTCTATTACCACTGGTTTAAGAGGTAGAGCAGCTAATTTGGATCTTCCAATGAATTGTTGGCACAATTCACATTTTTGTACCCATTTGTATGCATCTTGAAATAGAGCAAACTAGTAATACCTAGCTTGTAAAATCTTATAGATAATTACAAGAGTAGAAAAATGTCCTCCACAAGCCAAATTATGGAAGGACTTCAAAAGTTGGTTATGTTGTTCTTTATCCATGCAGCGAAGGAACACTCCATAGAGGCTCTTCTTATATAGGCCATTGTCCCATAGGATGAAATTAACAGCTTTCAATTTAATAGTCCTCCTTTATTTACAAGACAGGTGAGCAAGACACTCACTGTAAGGAAATGAGCAATACTTGAATACCACTCATTCGTGGTGGAGACAAAGAGAACTGTTGGCATGTCCTCCACTTCTATTTTCCATGCCCATTCTCTTTTGGTCTATTGCCAGCAATCAATTGACAGAGACCTCTTCCTCGCAAAAGCTTCATTGGTTTGATAACTAGATCAAACTCATAGATTTTGGCAATCTAATTGCCTCTTTTAGTTCTAAACTCCTGCTGAGTTAGTATGGATTTGACTGTGGTATCAGGAACTAAGGTAGTAACGTGTGAATAGAGGATGTAAAAATAGAAATGCTTTACTGCCTTGACCACTGCATAAGCATGCTTCTCCATATTTGAATACTTAAGCTCATGAGCTTTGAGAGGACAGCTCAAGAAGGATATGGGAGATTCCACACCTTCTTCATTCTGCTGAACTAGAATTGTTGAAAGTGTGTGCTTAAAAGCATAGCTATATATGGTGAAATCCTTGGTATAATTTGGATAAACCAGAATTAAGGCATGGACAATAGCTGTTTTGATGTCTTAGAAAGCCAATTTGCCTTCTTCAGTCCAGCTGAAGGTGGCCTTTCCCTTCATCATGTTTACAATAGGGTGAGTCTTCTCTATGAACTTGGGGATGAACCTTCGTAAAAAATTCACCTTTTTAAAGAAAGAGTGAACTGCCATCTTACTTGTGGGTAGAGTAAGCTCTTGGATGGATTTGACTCTTTCTGAGTCAATCTTTATGCCTTCTCAAGACACAATGTGTCTAAGAAGTTTCCCTTTTGTTACTCCAAATATAGACTTCTTATGATTAAGAGAAATGCCATTATGGCGGTAGCATTCCAGCACTTGTTACAAATAGCGCACATGATCAGGGCGATGCTTGAAAAAGATGGTCAAGTCATCAAGGTATACCACGATGAACTTACCCATTTTGTCTTTGAAGGCAAGGTCCATTGCTCTTTGAAAAGTGGCACCATCATTTATTAGGCCAAAAGGCATTCTTCGATAGGCAAAGGTGCCCGAAGGAGTGGTGAAGGCAGTCTTATGTTGGTCTACTTCACCAAATTCAACTTGATTATATCCTGAGAAGCCGTCTAGTATTAATAACATCTCTAGTTTCTTTAATAACGGCTCATTAATATTTTGAGCGGCTTGTTTCTTTTCAGGAACAGCCATTTCTAAAAAAAGAGTGCCAAATGAGCCTCTTGGACTTTCCATATATATTTGATACTTGTCATTTTGAAATCATCTTTTCACAGTTTTAGCAAGGCACGGCCCTGTTAAAATTTCCACCTGAATCAATCAACATATTTTTTTACCTCTTCTTGAATAAATATCCTGTGTATGTTCTAAGTGTTGATCTGTGTTTAGTCATTGTCTTCAATGCTCCCACAGGTTTAACATCAACACACCAGATATCTACAAGTCCTCATCTACAGCTGATAGGAGAAGAGTTCTAATTTGGAGTGCAAAATAGAGGGGATTATCTACAGAGTGCTTCTTATAACACCTTTGGATGAACCTCCTTTTTTGTATCTTTCATTTTACCTCCCTGTCAAGTTTGCAAATTGCTTCTTCTGCCAAATGTGAAGAGTATATATGTATTTGTCTGATTCTGAGAGTGGATGTGTGAAGGTCGACCTTATTTTTGGTGCATCACCTCTTTTAGAATAGGCTTATTTTTTCTTGCATTCTCTTTCTCCCTTTTCATCCCCCCCTTTTCTATATATATATATATATATATATATATATATATATATATATATATATATATATATATATATATATATATATATATATATATATATATATATATATATATATATATATATATATATATGTATGTATGTATGTATGTTAGCACTTGCTAAAAAAAACACGATGCATCAAAGGGAGCTAGCCCTTATCTAGAGACTCTCTCCTCCAACTTCACCAGTCCCACAGGCGAGAGGAGAGTTTCCATGTTACGAGGAGAAGGCAAGAGCTAGGCCTCCTTGCCCCAGGTGCAATCTCCAATGTCAACAATTTTGGCACCCCTGGTGGGACTACAAGTTTTTAATCAAAAAAGTTGCAGGGTTAGTCGCTGATCCTATTACAGTAGAGGAACCACCAATACAACACCGTGCACATCAACAGTTTTGGCATGCCCGGTGGGACCACAAGTTTTTTAAATGCAGTAGAGTTTTAGGATTGATGCTGGTCCTGTTATAGCAAATTGATTTCTTCAGCATCTGGTAACTTTGAGTTAAATCAACTGGTTAAGTAGTTCTGGTACCAGACCATCAAGAAATAACATTCTGGTATGTATAATCCCATCGTTCATAGCTATGGACTCTGCTTTTTTTGTCCAGCATGGTTATGATCCTTACCACGCCCAATATGGCCAGTCACAACCCTGCTATGAGCTATATCAGCCTTATGCCCAATCTTCTCAGTATGTCGCTTCTCCCACTCAACCCAATCTTTTCGCCAATCAACTAGTTTCTACCTTCAAGCAAGCACTGCTGGGATACAACAAATATGTAATTGATCTTAACACCAGAAAGGGGTACGGCTAAGAAATTTCTGATCATATCATCCATCAAGTGAGGAATGCGCTGGATCAGGTTAAAAAAGAATGGGCTCTTATTGAAAGAGCGAATTGGCACAGGCTTTCAAATGAGATGCTGGATGTGAGCGGTTTAATTGCATCTATGGAGGAGAAGCTGAGTGTGCATGAGAGGCAGCCTTACCAAGTCTATCAACCTACATACTCACTGCCTAAAGCATCATATCAGTCATATACAGCCCCTGTTCTTGAGCCAAGTCGAGCCTGTCAAAGTCCTTTCCCTAATTATGTTGAGGAGAATTCCGAAATGGAAAATCTTGTGTTTAAAGTTAATCTTGATAGACAGATCGAGTTGGCAAACCTTCAGATGCAGCAGTCCATTTTGGCAGCAAGAGAAGTAGAATCTAAATCTTCACTACTGTCTCACATTATGGCCTCATCAACCCCAATGGAGATGCCCAGTCTAAACTTTTTGATCTGGAATCAAGTGATTGAATCACGAAACAACAAGGGGGTGAAAGACATTGTCCAAGAGTGCGAGGTACAAGATCAGGTTAGTCATTTTCAAGTTCCCTCCACCCTTCTTTAGGAGGCTCCTTGCATTTCATGGCAATCTTCATGCACTCCCCATCTCTATGGTGTTTCCCATGAGCTCCAAGAAGTACAAGGTGAAGATTATCTGGCTAAGTGGGTTGAGGAATTGGAGGCTAAGATGAGACTGCTGAGAGAAAGAATGGTGGAGCTTTTGGACCCTACAGAGGAGCCTGTCTTGAGGGAAGCAAGTGAAGAGGAGTATGCTCAGTTCATGACTAATCAGGGAGACTTCTTGAGTGTGGATGAGGAGGAAATCACCTTAGGTGACATGGAGGAGCATGGAAAATCCCTTGTTCATGCTTTGAATGATTTGTTTGAGGTCATCAGGGCAGGCTACATTATTCTTCAAGGAGGCTATGAGCTAGATAAGAATGAAGAAGGCAGCATTGGGTTTCAAATAAGCATGCAAGGAGGTGGTAGTTCTTCATATTTATCCCTTCAAGAGGTTGGTGAATCTGAGGACACTTTCTCCAAAATCATCAAGAAGGATGGTCATACAGTGGAACCCAAGCATGAGGCAAAGGAGAACGAGCCATTCAATGATGCATATCAAGGAGCTTATGGTGATGAGCCGGCAGCAATCATTTTCTTGATGGGAAACACTAGCTTGAAGAACCAACAGGGGGCAAACTTCTAAGAACAAACAGAGTATGTATACGTTGGGAGCATGTTTAAATATCCACTCGGACTCCAGCCAAATCAGGTGACAGGCATGAGGACCAAGTCACCAAATCCCTTTTCCATTCATCTATTTGCCTGGCACCATAAGTCTTCTTACCAGGAAGGGGCCTTACGAAGTTTTCCATTTGATCCAGGAGGGAATTAAGCATTCCTGGTTAGCTGTATATAATAGTTTTCTTTCAGTTGTTTTTTCCTATTTTCCCTAAGTGCAGTTGCAAAGGTAGCATTTTTTTAGCCTTGTGTGTTTTCCTTTGCTTGGGGGTAAAAACTTCATGTTTGATTCTTGAATCTTTTGGGCTATTGCTAAATCTTTTATATCTGCATCTGACTCCGCGCCCAATGGATTTTAAGGCAACTGGGTTCTAAGCACGACAGGCATACTTCCCCTGTGAGTCGCCAATCTGTTGACCAATTTTGCCCACAAGCAAAATTTTGGCCAACTTCTCCCTTGTTATGAAAGGCCAGTCAATTTCAGGTTGCGAGTTCATCTTCAAGTTCATGCTCAGTTCAAGCCTAGTTCAGGTTCAACAAAAAATTCAATGCTAAGTTCAACGGTTTGGTTCAAGGGGCTGCCCTTGGCCGAAGGCACAGTCAAATTCAAAGTGCCCTTTAGAGGGCGGGCAGACACTTCAAATATTTCAAAGGATTTGGGCCGCTATAAATGCAAAGGCCGACAAGGGATCTGATATGATGCCACATGGGCCTGATGACATCGCAGTGGCCGTCAAATTTAATAGAATGAAATGTTTGTTAATGTTTAAAAGCATGACAGCCGTAGAAGTGTCAATTTTAATGGAATAGAATAACCGTTTATTTTCAAATGAGGAGCGCTAGCTGGGAAAGGAGCTAAAAAATCAAGCGACCTGCTTAGAAGTTTGCCCCTAGAGCCAAGCAGCCAGAAAAGACAAATTCCAAGTGGCAAGCAAAGATGATGAGGCATGGAGCAGTCAAGCAGTCCAAGTGGCATAAACAGGATAATTTATTGCCTGATGGCGTGGAAGATAAACAAGCAAAGTGACAAGCAAAGAATGAGTGAGCAGTTAAGTCTAAATGGCACAGATTGAAGAAGCGACTTTGGCAGGTGAGATATGCCAGCAAATCGATCATTTGGGATGATAGCAGCCAGCATTAACAACTGATTTCTCCATTTGCATTAATTGAAAGGCAAGCCATGTAAGTCACCTAAGCAGGGAGTGCAGGTCTCGAGCAGGCAAATGAATGGCTCATTAATATTTTGAGTGGCTTGTTTCTTTTTAGGAACAGCCATTTGTAAAAAAGAGTGCCAAATGAGCCTCTTGGACTTTCCATATATATTTGATACTTGTCATTTTGAAATCATCTTTTCACGATTTTAGCAAGGCACAGCCCTGTTAAAATTTCCACCTGAATCAATCAACATATTTTTTTACCTCTTCTTAAATAAATATCCTGTGTATGTTCTAAGTGTTGATCTGTGTTTAGTCATTGTCTTCAATGCTCCCACAGGTTTAACATCAACACACCAGCTATCTACAAGTCGTCATCTGCAGCTGATAGGAGAAGAGTTCTATTTTGGAGTGCAAAAAGAGGGGATTATCTACAGAGTGCTTCTTATAACACCTTTGGATGAACCTCCTTTTTTGTATCTTTCATTTTACCTCCATGTCAAGTTTGCATATTGCTTCTTCTGTCAAATGTGAAGAGTATATGTGTATTTGTCTGATTCTGAGAGTGAATGTGTGAAGGTCGACCTTGTTTTTGGTGCATCACCTCTTTTAGAATAAGCTTGTTTTTTCCTGCATTCTCTTTCTCCCTTTTCATCCCCCCCTTTTATATGTGTGTGTGTGTGTGTGTGTGTGTGTGTGTGTGTGTGTGTGTGTGTGTGTGTGTGTGTGTTAGCACTTGCTGGAAAAAACATGATGCATCAAAGGGAGATATCCCTTATCTAGAGACTCTTTCCTCAAGCTTCGTCGGTCCCACAGGCGAGAGGAGAGTTTCCATGTTCTGAGGAGAACGCAGGAGCTATGCCTCCTTGCCCCGGGTGCAATCTCCAACATCAATAGTATTACTAAACTGTAATTTGTATGATGAAGGAAAAATATCTTCTTGAGGAGATATAAATACAATCTCAGCTCTTGAACCGGTAGAAGAATAGCTTCCATCAAATTCTAGAATCCAAACATCATCAGAAACTAATTTTTTTTAGATTTCTCTTTGTGTGGATGGGAGGATTTTTTTACACTTGCACTACACTCTATCCTATCTTCTATTGTTTTATCTAAACGAATTTTCAAATTGTCACCTTCAGGAGCTTCATCAGCTAAGACAAGATAATCCTCTGTCATCAAAAAGTAATTACCCATGCCTGAAGACTCAAACAAAATTTGAGCTTCAAGCACTGATATTTGAGTGACCACATATTTTGCTTCCTTCTCAGGGAGTAGCCTCTGCATGACACCTTTGACTAGGATCCTTGATTCAGATAGGTTCATGCTCAACTCGCCACCAACATCCTTGCAAAAATTTCACCTAAGAAGGATGTCGTATGAGGCTGGGACGTCAGCCACCAAGATTGTCATCTTAATTCTCTTTTTTGGAAATGTTGTAAATACAAATTGGGCATCCTTAATTTGTCTCAACAATGGCACTTATTTTTTCTCCATGGAGAAACATCTCCCAAATGTATTGGTCAATGTGAGACTGAGAGATTCTACCACTTTGGCAGGCATGACATTATCTGACACACCTAAGTCTATGATGCAATTATTCAAGTGATGTCTATTTATCAACAGGGAGACATAAAATGGTTCAGTCCTTCCAAGAGCAGCAAGAGGATCAATGACAAGGTTATTCTGGGTGGATGTGGGAGTCACCTTTGGAATAGCTAGTCCTGCAAGGATGTTTTGGTTCTTTACAGATTGAACCAACTTATCCAACTACTCAAGGTTGGATTGTAGGAATTCAAATTCAGACATTTGAATTTTAATTTTCTTGACATGGTCGACTATGTCAAATGTTTGAAATGAATTATGAGCAGGGGAAGGGAGTTCATCCTTCTAGTTTTTAGGAGGGTGAGGACTGATCTGTAAAATTAAAGTTGAAGATGAATGCATACTTGAAGTACTTACTTTTTTAGCGTTCACCGGGTCTTTTGCTTGAAAAGGCAAAGTGGTTCCTCATTTGGCAATCAAAATTATAGGTTGAGGTCGATCCTCTATTTTTTATTTATCAGCTTGCTGGGCTGACTAATTTTTGGACCGGGTGAAAATAGCGTATGATCCCTCAACTTCTTTACCTTCACTTCTGGGTTCATCCTGGGAATTTAGGAAACCAATTGTGGAGTCACCAACTAATTCTTCTTCTCCTTCTGTGAAGAGATTAGCATCATCTTCTTGGTTCAACTTAGGCTGGAAGGAGAAATCTGATTCTACTTCAAGATATCCAACTGGTGAATTGGTTGGAGGTGCTTCAATGGCCAATTTCCCCTGAGTGGGAGGAAGACGATTTGGCTGCCCTTGATTTTGGGTAGTGTTGTCTTGGTATGACTGATTAGGGAATGTCCTCCTTGGCATATCTCTATACGAAGGAGCAGATGACATCTCTTGTGCCATTTAATTTCTAAGATTAAGCAACTCATTTGCCAATTTTTACACCATTGGATCGGTGGTGCCTGTAAATGGATATTCAGAAGATGAAGAAGATTTACCTCTATTAGGATATCTCCTTATCTTTCCTACCTAGATAAGTTCATCTTCCACTTTAGTGGCCAAATCTTGAGTAGCAACAAGGTCTATGTGCCCAGCACATCTCAGCAGAAAACTCACTTTAGGCAGTTGTGAGTTGATGTAGAAATATTTAAGGTTCTCAGGTGTTGGCTGAGTAATTTTAGGAATCATGTTCCTTAGCTTATCAAACTTGGCTATGAAATCCCTCATAGGTTCATGAGGTTCTTTTTTCATTTGTGTGCGCTAGGCCAGTAGGGCATGTACATCTTCTGTAAGCTTGAATCTTACTTTGAACTTGGCTTTGAGGATGTTCCAATCAATCACAATCTGGGCCTACAGATGATAGAACCAGTCTGTAGCAACACCTTGCAATGTTTTCACAAATATCCTGACTGCTATGTCCTCATACTCCATGCCTATCACACTGCAGGCTATGCTGAAGGCCGCAATGTGTTCATCAGGGTGAACTCTCCCATCACCAAATAATTTAAGAAAATTCTTCTTTGAATTACATGATAGCTCATGTAGAGGTGGAGTTAGATTGAGTGGGCCAAAAGAGTTACCCCAGGGGCCTTGAATCACCATGATTTGATTATGGAAAGGGGGGATAAAAAATCTGGGTGAATTATGTATAGGCAAAGCTTTGCTGATAGCAGAAAAAGAAGCTCTGCCTTGTAGTGGTGACCTGTTATTTGTAGGAGGAAGACTCCTAGCTCATTGAATTTGAATTTGTGGAGGAAATAAATCGAAATTTATTTACTCTACCAACTCAAAAATAGGGTCAACAACACCTTAGGCTCTCTGGCTTCTTGTATAGCATGGAGTTGCCAGATTGTAGAATAAAAATGGAAAAGAACTGGCCTTAATTCAGCTTTAAGCTTGAGGCTTCAAACTGCTTGTTCTTCCCCAGCGAAGTTGCCAAAAATTGTTGGGTGAATATTTTGTCACCAGCTAAATGTTGAGCAAAATAGGTTACTTTAACCATAGCATAGGGAGATTGGTCAGCCAGATGTGTAGGTTTACAACATAAAAAGGGGACAAATCTCTCCACTCATCAAGGGGAGGTTCCCTGTAACTATGAGGAGCTATATACTATATATATATATATGTAGAAACTAACACTCAGGGGTAGTACGACACCATCCATCTCGCTTTTTTTAGAGATTATGTTCATAAACAAAAGAGAAAATTTTGGTGAAAACACTGAAGGCACTTCTCTTCTTTCAGAAGTGGTCTTACAGGAAACAACAGGAGTTCTTTCAGGTAATGACAAGTAACTGGTAAAAGGGTACAGTAACCAGCAAAATAAAGTGTATCCCAAAGTCTCCACCTCAACTGCCAAAGAGTGAAATATGAAGGATAATGGGGGCACAAAGTCGTCTCAAGATCTTTTACATAGAAAAAAACTAAAAACACACACACTAAAGATAATTATGACAGCACAAAGTCTCTCCATAGTTGGCTTCAGGACACCTTCCTGATTACTTCCACTAGTTCTACTTATTTCATTAAAATGGATAAGAACGCCTTCAAAAAATAGACATAAGAAAAATCTCTTAAATGACACAAGCTATTACAACACAAAGTCTAAAAGTAACTTGCTTTCTCATTCAAACAAATAAATATGATTAACAATCTGAGCTCAAAGTCTCAATAATCGCCTTTCAATTTTGGTAGAGTTTTGCTTCTATAACAGAGAGATCTCCTTTGCATAAAAAAGGAGATTACAATATATAGTAGCCAAGAAATGCTTGGCGCTTTGTTCCATGGAATGGCCCATGCTACATTCAATGTCTTGAATACATTTTCAATTTTGTCAATGGACCATGCTAGAATAAGGGGGCTGCCTTAACTGTGGCATGTCAATTCATCTCAAATGTCTTCTCCTAGGCCTGGATCATCTGGTCCTTTTCTTGATGTCTGCAGAGCTGTCCACTTTGTCTTTACTCCAAGGGAGAAAAACAAGCCACACTTTTAATGTTTGCAAGCTCAAATATCTACTTAGTGGACTGTTTCACCTACTAAAATAACTCTTGCACATATTTCTGGTCTTTCCCTCTTTCCTATCATAATTTGAGCTCTTAGGGTATCTTTTCGCTTTCTAATGGCTCTTTCAGCTCCTTCAGTTGGTCGCTGATTTTGTTTTCAAGTTCCATGCAACATTTGAAAATCAATGGATATTTCATTACCCTAAATTTGATGTACACAGGGACATCATTGGTTCACTATTTCAACGGTTTAGGTGGCCTCTTCAGTTCCTTGGTTTCATCATTTCTTTGGTTCATTCGCTTGAACCATCTCTTTGAACCAGTCTCTGGAATCTTCCACTTCTTTCCTTTGCTCAGAACTTTCATTGAACCGTTGAACCCTTAAACCATTTTGGTTCAAGGTTCAATGGTTCATCCTCTTTCTTAGAAGCCTTTGTTTTCTCTAATTCATTCGAAGATTTGAAATTCCTTCATCTTTATCAAGCCTACAGAGTCTGTAGAAACTAGCCTATAGAGTCCGTAGAAACAAGTCCATAGAACTAACCTACAGCGTCTGTAGAAACCAACTTGCAAATTCCGTAGAAACTAGTCCGCAGAAATCAACCTGAAAATTCCATAAAATCAAGCCTACATAGTTCATAGAAACTGTCCTGCAAAGTCCATAGAAATGAGTCTATAGAAATAGGTCTACAAAGTCCATAGAAATCAGCCCATAGAACCAAGTCTGCAGAGTCCATAAAAACTAACCTATAGAGTCTGTAGAAATCAACCTTCAGCTTAATGTCTTTGGAACCTCCCAAAGGGAAGGTGTCCCTTTGGGCCTTGAGAAGGTCCATTTCCTGGTCGCTAAGAGACCCCCGCAGGGTACCTGCCCTTCGGGGTCCTTTGAAAAAAATTTGGGCGATCTTCGGGCTCCTTTGGGCGGTCTCCGGGCTCCAATTCCTTTGAAAAAAATGTCTAAAGGAATTCCTTCAGACATTTTGTCCGAAGGAAATCTTCCCTTGCCTTACCTGCTTTTCATCGAGCTTTTGATCATTCCTTCAAATATTTTATCCAAAGGATTTGCCTTGTAAAATTTTGCCATAGAAAATATTTTTGAAGGGTATCTCTTTGTCTGGTTTTGCTCACTGCCTTCCTGAAGGGCACTTGCCTTTGGTTCACTACCCTCCGCAAGGGCACTTTGGGCTTTGGGCTTTGGGCTTTAGGGCACTCCTTTGAACCGACCAATTGAACCGATCGATTGAACCAACTTTGGTTCAATAATTCAACAATTCAATCTTCTGTTTCGCTCATTAAATTGATCGCTTGAACCAGCCACATTGAATCAACCACTTTTAACTAATCTCGTTGAACCAACCACATGGAACCTTTGAACCTTTTTGGTTCAAGGTTCAACGGTTCAATAGTTTAATCTTCCTTCTTTTTGCTAAGTCTTTTGAAGCCGTTGAACTTGCCGAAGCATTTGAACTTTGAAATTTTGTCGAAGTTTAACTCTTTAAGCTTGTCGATGTCATTGAACCTTTGAACCAATTGAACCTTTTGGTTGAACCTCGGCATTGAACCTGTCTTGAAATTGCCTAAGTGTTGGAAACTTGTTCCTTTGAGAGAGCTCACCTGTTGAAGCCATTCAACCTGTTGAACCTGCTAGTCCCTTAACTGGAAAAGCTTGAATAATATAGAATTTGAATGTTCAAAACAATTTTTTGAGAAGGGAAGAGATAATTTTGGCCTGCAGGACCAAAATAGCTCATATGTTGTCCCAAAAATGAGTGACAGATTTTGGGAACAACAAATTATTATCTATTGTATGAGATATTTCATTATATAATTAGTTTGAGAAAAGTTATGTGGAAATCAATTGCCCATATAATGTTTTTAATGTGTTTAGGATGGGTAACATTTCATCTCTATAAAATGTTGAAGATACAATCTCTTTTAAACAACACATTATATAGAAGAGATATTGGTTTCCATCTCCTTTCATCTCACATTTATTGAGAGTGGCATTCTAATATGAGATGATGAACATGATTAACATGACATTTTAATGCAATTTAAGACTGACATGAATTTTACAACATGGATCTTTGTTTCTTATTAAAGAAACCTAATAAATCATCAGTGCTCCTCATTGTGTACATTTTTATATCACATAAAAAAAACAAAGTATTTGTTTGTACTCTATTATTGGTCAATTTTTTATAAATATTCAGGTAGTGAAGCAAACAGATTATGATCATAGTTATTTCATCATGGAGGAAGTGAGAGAAGTATGTAAAAGGCAAAGAGAGGATGGAAGGGGCAAAGAACATGTAGCATGAAAGGCTAACCTGAAAATTTTCGTAACTTAGTAAAAATTTCTTATACAAACATAACAGTCAATATAAAACTCTATCCAATAAAAGCACATGTGAATATGAAATTGAGAAATGGAAAGATTCTAGTTATGTTTTGCTAATTATACATCATATTTTTTAGAAGATGCTTAATAATAATCTATTCAAACACATGGGCTTCCCTAGTACTTCAATCTTTAAAGACTATAGGTGTGGAAATAATTACAGCAATTGAAAATTTTATAAATTCTCAATTGACATGCCCTCTAAAAATCAAACATTAGTTTGTCTATAATATTTTTTTTATACACAAATAGTATCTCATATACCAAATTTTCATGCATCCTATTAATTGTTTTATATTGACATGGATTCAATTGTATACTTAGTTATTATATTGTAAAATTTTAAATTTTATAGGTATGGTGAGGCTTACAAATTCAATAAAACTTATAAATTGCAGGAATACACTTTTAATGGAGGAGGAATATTTTTAATGTACTTGTTTGTGGAGCTAAAATTTGGAATAAAATCTTAAAATTTAAATAGCATAGTATCTAACAATATAAAAATGCACTAGCTATACTATTATAAACCTTTGAAATATCTGAAAAAAAGTGTTTTGTAAGACTTACAATCATATTTATGAATGATGTAGAATTTTTTTTTAAATATTGATTTTTTAACACTCGCATCTTTTCATGTTTACTTTCAATTTTAAAATTAGTTACATTTAAAAATATGAGATGTTTTGGGAAGTACATTCAAATTTGAATATGATTTATAATTTATTTTTTTTTTAATTTAGAAGTGCCTGTTTATTAAAATAAAATAAGATATGGTACAATGATAATCATACAAAAAAATGGGTGGAAAAAATCATACCCTACGAGAAAATTCATACCGAAGGTTAAAAATAACCCCTCAGGAAAAGTCATAAAAAATGGTTACAAAATGACCACACAAAAAAGTTACATCACATCAATTGCCAACAAAACATATAAACCAAATTAAAAATAACATTAATAAGAACATTTAAGCATCAATAAAAACTATGGATGTCATGGGAGGTGAAGGAGATGGTAGATCCAGAGGCTTATCAAACCATCCTCCCATGGTTTGAGGATATCCATCAGTAAGTCAGGGCTCTAAACCAGAGTTTTGTTGCTCTTCTACAGTCTAGTTTTAATTTATTTCAATGGAAATAGACAATGCCATGCATGGAAATTTACATTGGGAAGGTATATCCCAACCTTTATTATCACCAAATTGGGATAGGGGAGGAGATCCATAGCCCCTACCTTCACTTTCAGTGTGGAAGGAATCACTGAGACCATGACGATGAGGAGAAGGCCAATGTAGTGGTGACCGTCATGGAGAGTAACTCTTGAATCTTAGTTTGTATCAATGTCACCTTGGCCCACATCTTCATTCCAAGGGAGGCAAAGGATTCTGTGGAGGATCAGGGGGTTCTCAACTGACCACACACAAGTTATTTCCCTAATGATCTAGCAAATACTAGAGGTGGTTGAGCTCTAAATGGACCTTATCTATTTGTATTTAAATATGAAGAGTGACATTAGAAAGAATATTAATTTTGTTAGAAATATAAAAACTACATTCTAGCTCTTCATGATTAAAGCAAGCATAATTCCTAGCTTTCCATATTTAAAACAAAATGCTGGATCAAAAGATCTATCAAAAGAGATTATATTTTATAGGAAACAAAGTTGAGTCCCCCAAGAGAGACATCTTTCATGTGAATAATTATGGGTGAAAAGGATGGAAAAGGGAATAGATCCAGTACCACATAGACTAAGCATGTAGACAAAACCAAAAGAGATGTCCAATTGTTTTTGGTTATTGACAAGCCAGGGAGATGGGGTTAGGCAGCCCAGATGCTTGATTTTGTCAACCAAAAGCAAGCCCTAGTAAATAAGGCACCATAAAAAGTGATTTTTTTTTGGCTCAATAAAAGTAGACCACACTATGTTAAATTACCTGGCCCATATTTCAGCACAGAGATGAATATTCCATCTGATATTGAGCATATGAACTAGGAATATGTTGAGGGGTCAATAAATTCTATCTCAACTGTGGAGTGTATCAAGTGAAAGAGGTGGATGTAGGCCAATGTCAATCCCTCCACCAAGGAACAAGAGATTTAACTCCATTCTTATGCAAATATTCATTAGGTATGGAGCCTTGAATTTTTGTAATAGCCTCTACATCTAAGTTATTAGTTGACATTTATTTTGAAGTTGTTGCCAAGTGAGCCAAACCTTGCTCTCTTTACAAAAGAGGTCACTGATAACCTTTGCACCTTTTTTGAAAAGGCATAGCCCTTTAATATTTTTGGTATTTTTGAAGAGTTTTTGGAAAATGGAAAAACTATCCATTTTCCCAATTTGAATGTAAATAACCAACTATTTTCCCAACTAGAATGCAAATGATTGTCTGGTAATTTAGTTTCATTATTCATATTTCAATGTGTCTTATCACTTATCATGGCACATGTTGCAATGCATTTTTTTAAACATATTCCATCTTTTATTATCACAGATTTATCACTGTACCCATAAAATGGCACACATATTTTCATATCTTGAAACCGAAATGCAAGAAACATGTTTTTAATGGTGGAGGAATATTTTTAATGTCCTTGTTTGTGGAGCTAAAAGTTGGAAAGACATCTTAAAATTTAAATAGCATAGTATCTAGCAATATAAAAATGCACTAGTTATACTATTATAAACCTTTGAAATATTTGAAAAAAGTGTCTTGTAAGACTTACAATCATATTTATGAATGATGTAGAAAATTTGTTTAAACATTGATTTTTTAGAACTTGCATCTTTTCATGTTTACTTTTAATTTTAAACTTAGTTACATCTAAAAATATGAGATGTTTTGGGAAGTACATTCAAATTTGAATATGATGTATAATTTTTTATTTTTTTGATTGAGAAGTGCCTATATATTAAAATAAAATAAGATATGGTACGATGCTAATCATATAAAACAATGGGTGGAAAAAATCACACCCTACAAGCAAAGTCATACTGAGGGTTAAAAATAACCCCTCAAGAAAAGCCATAAAAAATGGTCACAAAATGACCATACAAAAAAGTTACATCACATCAATTGCCAACAAAACAGAGAAACCAAATTACAAATAACATTAATGAAAACATTTAAGTAGTAATAACAAACATGGATGTAAGGAGAGGTGAAGTAGTCGATAGATCTAGAGGCTTATCACCCCATCCGCCCATGGTCTGAGGATATTCGTTAGTAAATAAGGGCTATAAACCAAAGTTTTATTTGCTCTTCTAAAGTCTAGTTTTGATTTATTTCAAGGGAAATAACCAAAGCCAGACGTGGAAATTTACCTTGGGAAGGCAGACCCCAACATTTTTTATCACCAACCTGGGATAGGGGAGGAGATACCCATCCCCTACCATCACTTTTAGAGTGGGAGGAACCACTCAGACCACCATGATGAGGAAAAGGCTAGTGTAGTGGTGACCATCATGGAGAGTAACTCTTGCATCTCGATCTGGATCAATGTCGCCTTGGCCCACATCTTCATTCCTAGGGAGGTAGAGGATTCTGTAGAGGATCAAGAGGTTCTCGACTGACCACACACGAGGTGTTTCCCTAATGATCATGAAAATAATGGATGTGGTTGAGCCCTTCATGGACCTTATCTATTTTTATTTAAATCTGAAAAGTGACATTAGAAAGAATAGTAATTTTGTTAGAAATATAAAAATGACATTTTAGCTCTTCATGATTAAAGCAAGCATAATTCCTAGATTTCCATATTTAAAACATAATGTTAGATCGAAAGATCTATCAAAAGAGATTATATTTTGTAGGCAACAAATTTGAGTCCCCTAAGAGAGACATCTTTCACGTGAAGAATTAAATGTGAAAAGGATGGAAAAGGGAATAGATCCAGTACCACGTAGACTAAGCATGTAGACAAAACCAAAAGAGATGTTTAATTGTTTTTTGTTGTTGATAGGCCAAGGAGATGGGGTTAGGCAGCCCAAATTCTTGATTCGGTCAACCACAAGCAAGCCCTAGTAAATAACGCACCATAAAAATTTAGTTTTTTTGGGCTCAATAAAAGTAGACCACACTATGCTAGATTGCCTAGCACAAATTTCTTCATGGGGATGAAAATTCCATATGATATTGAGCATATGAACTAGAATATGTTGAGGGGTCAATAAAAGTTATCTCAATTGTGGAGTGTATCAAGTGAAAGGGGTGGATGTAGTCCAATTCCAATCCTTCCACCAAGGAACAATAGAATTAACTCCATTCTTATGCAAATATTAATTAGGTATGGAGCCTTGAAGTTTTTTAATAGCCTCTACATCTAAGTTATTAGTTGAAATTTATTTTAAAGTTGCTTCCAAGTGAGCCAAAACTTGCTCTCTTTATAAAAAAGGTCACTGATAACCTTTGCACCTTTTTTGAAAAGGCATAGCCCTTTATTCTAAGGGTCCAAGGCAAAGGGAACATTGTGAAAATTAAGTCAAGGCAACAACCAAAGGGACTGAGAGTTAATATAGTATCTATTTTTAAACCCTTCACCATCCTGGTTGAGGAGAGGCTTAAGCTTCTCCCAAGCCTTCCATAAACTTTGAATAGCAAAGGATATCTTAATTTGGATAGGCACTAGGTTGATAAGAAAAGATTGAAGCCCCAGGCCTTGCCATGCTTTCTTGCAATAGGGGAGACCCTGAGAGATATAATGGTGAAGAAGAATCTTCCAGGCTTCATCCCCTGAAAGACCTCTAATTATCTATTTGGACCCAAGAGCCAACCCTTGGAGTTTAATGTCGAGAAGACCCAATCCCCTAGATTTCTTAGGGTGGCAACAAATATTCCAATCAACTATGTGGAACCCCTAGTGTCCCTCGAAATTATCCCAAAGAAAATCCAATAAAATATTTTGTAATTTACTATTGGCAGCATTAGAAGGGGCCCAACAAGAGGAATAGTAAACATGCACTGCTACCAAGACTTTAAAGAAGATTTGAAACTTACTAACCAAAGATAAAGGCTTAGTTATTCAAAAGGAAATCTTTTTTCTACTCTTTGCACCACATAGGACCATAATTCATAAGGAGAGGTCTGAAAGGTAAAAGGAATGCCCAAAAACTTGAACTTCACTCCTAGTAGAATCCACTACCATTGAAATTATTCAATCCAAGTAGGTATGGTGCTCAATGAATGCCTATAGCATTGGTTCTTCATCCATATAATGGAAGATCCTAAAGCCAAAAGTAATATGTGGAGACATTCCATAGCATTTTTGACAGATTGTTACACCTCTTGGAGAGTGAGAAAGGAGTCATTCATGAAATGGTCATTAGAGGTTGTCTATCAAACTATGGAGAGAAAGACCTTTTATCAAACCCCTAGAAGTATAATTAGTTAGAATATAGATAAATCTTTCTGATACAAGAACATATAGAGAAGGGGATAAAGTACACCCTTGCCTTATGGAGTGATGCAACTCAAACCAAGAAGAAGGGGTGCCATTAATAGTAATACAAGCCCCTGCATATCATATTATTAGTCTGAAGAAACTTTGGGCCAAATCCTAGTACTTAAAGCATTGGTAAAATGAAGGGCCACTCAATATGATCCTAAGCCTTTTCAAAGTCAATCTTAACAAATAAGACCTTTTGATTAGAAAGCCTAACCTATTCCATACCTTCCCAAACAATGATGACATTGTCTAGATTGAACCTATTTTGTATGAATCATGTTTATTCACTCTGAATAATTAAAGGGAGAATGTGTTTCACCCTGAGAGCCAGAGCTTTAGAAATAATATTATAAGAGACATTAAGAAAAGTTATAAGTCTCTAGTTTGTGATAATTTCATGATTACTAGGATTGGGGATGAATTTAATGTTACCCTGATTGATACGGGTTACCAAGGAATTGGCTAGAATGGCTTTAGTGTAAACCTAATGCCAATTAGGACCAATAATGTTCCATAGGGTTTGATAAAATTCACACGGGAAGCCATCAATTCCTAGAACTTTGTCCATTTCCATCTATTTAACTGTCTCATGAAGGTCATTGATGGTTAAAGCCCTGTCACAAGCAATTATTTGAGAATTAGAGACTTTTTAGGGCACTACCTAAATACATTAAAGGAGAGCCACGTCCTTTTTTAGAGAAGAAGCATGCATCAAGAAAATCCCATGGTAGTGATACACAAAGCCTTGTAAAATTTCAGTTAGTTTGGTAAGTCTTGCATTTCCTTCATTGATCACTTTGATTCTATCAGTATCTTTCCTAGAATGGAGGAGGGCAAAGAAGTCCATGGACACAATATCACTAATTTTGATTACATGCATACCCTAATATATCTCCACAGATAGGCCCTTTTTTGTCCCCCAAGTTGGTGCACTTACCCTAATATATTTCATTTGTAAATTGGATGACTTTATGGAATTGGACACTTATGTTAGGTTAGGTAAGTAACATTTATTCTACTATTTATCTTGAACATTAGTGTCTAGGGATTAGAAAAATAGGGGTAGGATCAAAAGTTATAGAGGTGTAATATAAATACATTTTAATCATTTGGGATAAGATAGATTGTTTGTGTCATTGATATAAAGTTGATCAGGCTAAGGGATAGGCCAAGGGGCATTATATAGAAAAAATATGAGGCTTGAAAAAGCAAGACATGCGTAGAACTAAGAGGAATAACTAGGGTATGAATTTGCCAAGTGTACAAGACTGAGGTGCTACATAGTCACAAAATATCATTTACATTGCACTCCCTACCCTCCCTGCCCCCTCCCCCCTTAATATAGTAATTAAGTTACTATTTTAAAGGATAGGAATAAATACTTAGGTGTGTATGCACACCTTATCTTTGCTTGAGTTGAATTTTAGTTCTTTTCCGGTGACTGACCTACAACTAATAACATGTTACAATGTAAAGTCATTGCATATAATCTAGGTTAAAATTACTTTAAATAGATTGAAATTGAAAGAGCAAGGTTTGGGGGTACACTTATGTGTCAACTGTGTGTCAATGTAACCACCTTGACTATTGGCATGCTATTTTTGAAAAATATGTATCATTATAAGAATTTTAAAATGATATTAGGATAAATATAGATAAATATTTAAAGTGCATATATCCAAGGAGACACACACACACACACACATAGAGATATGGGAAGGCACATGCACCCATCTTTAGAGCAAAAGTGAGTTACCACCTGGAAGTTGATATTAGCTTAACTATGAAACCTAATGATACTTATAACATGGTGAGGTTGGATGATACAATCAAATCCATAATTAAAACTTGCCAAGATTGAATGATTTAATCACCTCAACCATATCAAAAGGTGAGAAGACTACTGCATTATATTGGTTCGCTAAAGTCGGTATAAGTCCATAGGGTATCACTATGTGAAATTGTTTTATAATATGAAATTGATTTGGATTTTACAATATTAGGCACATGTTGCATAACATATGCAACTTAGATATGTCTCATGATGAAGTTGTGTATAACAATGGTACCATGTATAAACTTTTACCATAATTATGAATATAAATCATATAACTATGTGCTTTTGCCAATTTGAACAACTGTGTAAGTGTGAAAGACATTATTCTAAATCATGCCTCCACTAAATAGAGAGAAATATGGAAACTTATATAAGTATGAATGTGTAAGACATGTTTCGAAAACATTACCCCACTTTAAACTGAGAATGTTGAGTATTGAATATGTGTGGAGAACATGCTTCCAAAGCATTCCACCACTAAATATGTGAATTAAAATAAGTACCATACTGAACGAATGTGGAAAACATTCTTCCAAAATGAGTCCCCACTATAACATATAAACTAACATGCTTACAAGAATGATTTATTGTTTTGCAAACAATTTGGTAACAGAGCTAGATTATCTGATGGAGAGTTCAAAGAAATAGAGGATCCATTATTTTTATATGTCACTCCTATAAATGGAAAAATATATAGTTGTTTGAGTGTTTCCTATTTAGCTGCATTGAATTTCATTATAGGAGATCAGAATTTCATGTAAGGTGTTCTCTACTAGATTGGTGAACCTCAAATCAACATATTTGTCAAAGGTGCTTTGACTATGTGGGCTTGTGCATCGATGTTTAGAGTTTAGTTCTATTTCTACGTTTAGCTTAGGCATAACAAATATGCTTTTAGTCATTTATGCCATAATCACATGCTTTATTAAAATCATTTTAATTCTCTTATAATTAGTGTACAAGGTTGGATCTATCCATTGTGTGTTGATTCTTGTATTAGGTCATAAAGAGAAAGAGAATCATGCAAGAGGTTGTTGTTGACGCTGGAAAGTGCACCCAGTGGTAGGAAAGCAAGTTCCTGCCCTCTCCCCACAACATGAAAACTCCTCTCTCCCCTGTGGGATGGAAATGCAGGAGAGGAGAGTCTCTAGGTAAGGGCTAGTTCCCTCTGGTGTATCTTGTTTGCTTCAGTGAGTGCTAATACAGGTATAGATATGTATATCTAGCTATATAAACTGGGGGGGGATGAAAAGGGCAGAGAATGCAAGAAAAAAACTACTCTAAGGAGGTGATACACCAAAACAAGGTGACCTTCTCACACCTACTCGTAGAATCGAACAAAGACAACAAACATACACTCAGACTTGGCAGGGAGACCAGGCTACAAGAAAATGGCAGGGAGGTTCTTATGAAAACACAGGAATAGGGACTCACCAAGATACTATGAAACACATACTGTAAATGACTTGCTCTGTTCTATATCTCCAAATGGAACTCTCCTCCTATCAGCTACAGACAATGGTGCCTTATGGATAACTGATGTGTTGGTGTTGAACCTGTGAGAGCATTAAAAGACAATGACTAGACACAACTCAAACACTCAGAACATACACAGAATCTGTCCAAGAAGAGGTTAAAATTGTCTTTATAGATTCAGGTAGAAATTTTAGCAGCACTGTGCCTTACAAATTTTTTGAAAAGATGATTACAAAATGACAAGTATCAAATATATATAGAAAGTCCAAGAGGCTCATTTGGCGCTCTTTTTTACAAATGGTTGTTCATGAAAAGAAACAAATATTAACGATCCATGTGCTCTACCTGCTCGAAGTTCACATTTTTAAATGGAAAAATGCAGTTTGTCCACCCATTAAATGTAAAATGAATAAACCGGTTACATTTCTTAGCTGCTGTGTCTTCTCATGGTTAATTCACTGGCACTATTTCACCTACTGGAGTCTCTTCTTCAAATTGGCACCGCTTGGACTTAACTGTTTGCTTATTCCATGCATGTCTTCTTGTCTTTTATCAAATTTGTCTCCATCTGGCTCGTTCAGCCTCTCAGGAATGAGCTTTAAGCAGGTTACTGCATTCTGGACTCCTTGGCAATACTTTCTTAGTTGGAAACAAAGGCCATTTTATTCTATTGAATTTGACGTTCATCCGGCCGTCGAGCTTTGAAAACCAATAGATAAACCATTCCACAAAATTTGACGTCCACCTGGACATCATCAGGGCCTACTAAAATGTCATCGGGTCCACGTGGCATCCTCTTAGCACTTCTTCTATCTTGAAAATTTTCCAGCAACTGTCCCTTTAAAAAGTCCTTGGAGTGTCTACCCTTCAAGGGTGCTTCAAACTGCTAACTGCTCTTTTAGCTTGGAGCATACCTTTGAACCAAGTCATTGAAACAAAAATGGTTCAAAGGTTCAACCAAGCATGCCAAATTTCTAAGGCCACGCCCGACGCTTTGAACCAAGCTGCTGAACTGAACCCGTCGAACCAAGTACGTTGAACCACGTCCGTTGAACCAAAAATGGTTCAACGGTTCAAAAATACAAAGGTTCAACGTGTTTTCATTTGGATATTTGAACTGAACAATGGACCCTTTGAACTTGAACCAAGCCTGTTGAACCACGAAATTTGGTTCAAAGGTTCAGTTCAATCATTATTGAACCAAGAAATTAAACTAAAAATTGAACCTTTGCACTAAGAAATTGAACTTGGAAATGAACCAGGCCATGAAACAGAGAATGTTAAACCTCAACAACCTATAATATAACGGGCATGAACAGCAAGGGAGAAAGGGGACCAAAAAATTTACCTGAAGGCAAAATTTGGTCAACAAATTGGTGACTCCCAGGGGAAGCATGCCTGCTATGCTTAGAGACTAGTTGCCTTGCAATCCATTGGGCATGGAGTTGGATGATAACTTTGAAAACCAGCAAGAGCTCTGTCAATACTTAGGACCAACCACGCAGATCTACCTCCATGAAGAGACAACACACACAAGACTAAGAAAACTACTACTGTGTAACAACACTTAGGGAAAATAGGAAAGAAAACAAGGGAAAATATATACAGGTGAACCCCAAAAATTAGTGGCAATGCTTCAAATGTATCCCATTAACTGGGATATGCAGTTCTTTGCCATCCAACTTTGAAAGTTGGAACGCATTATGCTGCTTGCACTGAGTAATCACATAAGGACCGCTCCATAGGGTGTCAAATTTTGCATGTTTTTTGAGCTTAGCTCAATCTTCATCCCATTTCAAGACAATGTCTCCTTCAAAAAAATCTCTCGACAATGACTTCTTGTCAAAGTGCCTTTTTACTTGTTGTTGGCAACTTGTCAGAGAAGCCATAGCTTGATCCCTTACCTCTTGGAGCTCCATTAGTTCACATAGCCTGACCTCCATGCTGGTTCCTTCTTCTAATTGCAGTTGATGGGAGAGGTCCAATGCTAGCAATTCCAGCAAGATGGGAAGCCTAGCCTCCCTTCCATATACGAGCGTATATGGAGAATTTCTGATTGCCCTCTTTGGAGTAATTCAGTCGGCCCATAGAGCTATCTTTAGCTTGGCATGCCAAGTCCTCTGATTTTCTTCCATAGTCCTCTTTATGATTCTGATCAAATTTTTCTTGGTGGACTCAGCTAGCCCATTCCCCTACAGATAATAGTTTGATGAAGTGCTGAGGTATATGCCATACTTTAGCACCCATTCACTAGTTTTGATTCCCAAAAAAGCCAAGGCATTATCTGAGATTATGGTGGCTGGTACCCCAAATCTTGTTACCAAATCTTCATAAAACTCCAAGACTGCACTCTCATTTGCCTCTTTCAAAGCAACTGCCTCCACCCACCTGGTGAAATGATCCATGGCAGTTAGTACCCACTTGTGCCCAGCACTGGAGGGAGGATTGATCATTCCTATAAAATCTAGGCCCCATTGCATGAATGGTTGCTCAACTTGAATGGGCTGTAGAGGCATGGCAGCCAATCATTGTTTTCCATCAAAAAGTGCACACTTCTGGCACTTTCTCACCCAGGCATGGGTGTCTTTGAAAAGAGTAGGCCAAAAATAGCCAGCTCTCATTATCTTTGCTGCTATAGCTCTAGGAGTGAAATGACCACCAGCTGGCCGATCATGAAACTCAGCCAGTATCCTATCAGCGTGATTGGGGTTAATGCATCTTAGAAGAACCCCAGAGAGATCCTTCCTAAATAATACTTTATCAACCAGAACATAAGAAAGGGACTAAAGTTTAAAATACCTTCTTTTGGCCTTATCAAGACCCTATGGGCACTCACTTGTGAGAAGGAAATGCTTCATGTCTAGCGTCTAATCCTTTAGGACAGCTAGTTCTTCTGCAGTGGCTGCATCATGGATTAGCAAGATGTTTTTCCCCTTTTATTTGAAACCTGCAGCCAGCTGTTCGCATAGGCCTCTGCCCCTCACCAGCTTGGTGATTTTGATGTCTACATCGTACTCCATCACTTTGGTGATCCATCCCGCCCTTTTCTCATTTAAATCTCAATTACTCAATAAATCCTTGATGCCAAGATGTGGGACCATAAGATGAATCTTGTTGTTAGACAGCATATAGCTGAATTTCTTCAGGCTTCGCACTACTGTCAGGACTTGCTTTTCTACATATGTGTACCTAACTTCAAAATCCTCTAATCCTTGGCTGAAGAAGGCAAGTGGCTGCTCGACGTCGTCACTATTTGCTTGGGTGAGCATGGTGGATATCACTTCTTCATTGTTGAATGTGTAGAGGTTGAAGTCTTTACTGAAGTTGAGGCTGATCAGAGCAGGTGCCTGGGCTAAAGCCTGCTTGACGGCTTCAAAGCTGTCCTTTCTTTGCACTGTCCACTTGAATTCTTCATCTTTTCTCAACATAGAGGTCAGGGGCTTAACTATCTTAGCAAAATTTAGAATGAACCTCTGAATAAAATTTATGCTACCAAAAAAACTCTGCAGGCCTTTCTTGTGCTTTGGTAGGGGCATCTCCAGAATGGAGCGAACTCTCTCAGGGTCAATGGACAAGCCTTCCTTGGACACGATATGGCCAAGAAGTTTCCCCTCATGAACAGCAAACACGCATTTTTTTGGATTAAGAGAGATGCCAAATTCCCTACACCTCTCAAAAATCTGCCTGAGGTGTTCTATGTGTTGGCTCGCTTCCTTAGAGAATACTATTATATCATCGAGATATACTAGCACGTTGTTATTTATCAAGCCACTAAAAGCCATGTCCATGGCTCGCTAAAAGGTAGCACCAGCATTGGATAGCTCGAATGGCATCTTCTTGTAGGCAAATGTGCCCCATTTAGTGGTGAAGGCTATTTTATACTAGTCACAGCCTTACACCAGAATCTAATTATAACCTAAATAGCCATCTAGGAGAGAGAAACACTCGCTACCAGTGACTTTTTGAAAAATCCTTTCCATGTTTGGAAGGGGATAATGATCTTTTAGAGAGACTCTATTAAGGTCTCTGAAGTCGACACACAGCCTAATCTCCCCATTTTTCTTTCTAACAAGAACAAGGTTGGCCAGCCATGAGGAATGTTTGATTGGAAATATGATTTCAGACTCAATCAATTTGGCCAATTCTCTTTGCATGAGGGGCTCAATCATAGGATTGACAGGCCTTTGCCTTTGTGTGACTGGTTTTGCACACTCCTCTAATTTAATGGTGTGCTGAGCAAGTATTGGGTTGAAGCCCTTCAAGTCACTATAATCCCATGCAAACACATCAACGAACTCTTGACACAGTAGAATGAAAGATCGATTTTATTGAAACATGTAGACCTTGCCAAGCGCCAACAGCTTGTCCTTGAAGATTTCAACTTTTTTGCAATTCTCCTCTTTGGTTGTGATGCATGCTTTGTCATTTCTCAGTTGGTCATCTCCGTTGAAAATGATTTCAAGCGTGACTAGACCTTTAGGGAGTTTATTGTTCTTCAACTGGACAATCTGATCTCCATATTGCTGCTGTAATTTTGCCTAGTTGTGTATTGCGAACTCAGCTTCTTCTCGAAGGAAGAGAGCTATCTGCTGGTCACTTTCAACAACTTGCCAATCTACAATGTTGTCTGGGATAGAGGGTCAAACTACCACTTTCAAGTGGTGTAAACCACAATCCTGGCTTATTTCTCTTGAAACATCAAACTTAGCGCCAATTGCTGCCAGCCTATCTGCGTGTTTATTCTGCTCCCTGGGAATTGAGGTAATGTTGAAACCCAAGAAATATTCTATCAAGTCCCATACCCTATGCTTGTAAGACTTTAGCAAGGAGTTCTTTGTTAAATTTTAGCCCTTCACCTAATTCACAATCAGCTCGTTGTCCCCCAAGACCTGCAACTCCTTAATCCCTCTTTTTCTTGCACATTCCAGCCCATGGATCAAAGACTCACATTCTGTAACATTACTTGTGCAAGAGAAATGGAACTGAAAGGCTGAAAAGTACCTCTCCTTTGAAGAGGAGACCAGCATCGCCCCACCTCCAGCACCTAGCTTACTTCTGGATCTGTCAAAATACAGCTGCCATAGGCCAAGGTCTGCTTGTTCTGCCTTCATCAAATTTGGCATGAAGGCGCCCTCTTCATGCATGCAATAGACTCCAAGGTCTATCTCCTCTATAAACTTGTATGGATCATGTTTGAAGTTATCATTTCCCCACTCATCCAAGAGTAGGACTGCGACTCTTTCAAGAGTAGAGGATGGAGCTTGGTATGTCTGGGACTCTTCTAGGTTGATGATTGTGTAACTGACATTCGCTGCCTTGAGAGTGTATGGTTCTAAATGGTCCTTGTAGAGTGGCTCAGACTCGATTTTCACCTTGGTCCCATACTTGGTTCTGAAAACCAGGTATGACCAATTCGCTTTTAGATAGCCACCTATTTTGGATGTGAAGTCCCTGGACAGGCAAATTGTGAAAAATGGAGGAATATCCGCTACTACTACATCATGGGGAATTGAGAAGGTTGGGCAAGCATGCAATGTCAAGTCTAAACCCTTCAAAATTTTGACTATTTTTGCATGTGTCCCATTTAGCTGTAGGACCCCTTTTTCATTTCTTCATACTTCAATCCCATCTTATCAGCAATGCACTTAGGCATCACTGATGTATTGGCCCCGTTGTCAATTATGCAGTTGTGTACCAAGAAGTCCCCAATGATCAAGGATACGTAAAAAGTGGGAGTCTTCTCTTCCTTCTTTACCTATCCTAGAGTGGAAGGTTGTCCATTTGTCATCAAGACATTATCCATGCTTGCTAGAACAGCTTGCTGATCCAGCTTATGCAATTCTTTCTTCAATATGTCCTTCTACCCTGGAAGAGACAATGAATCCCATAAAGAGATGCTCACATGCAACTTCTTCATCTGGTCCACTATATTGACTTGGGGATTGCCTCCCTTCACGTTTTCTTTTGGGTGGATCCCAACTGGAGCTATACGCTGAGGCGCTGAAGGTGCAAGCCGCTATTTGGAAATTGGGGCCCTTTGAAATGAGTGTGATGGAGGAGGTGCAGTTACTCCCTGAGTGGTAGCTTGCACCTCTTCCACTGCTCTCCTCTTAAATATTGTATTGGCTTCAACATAATCAGCTTGATTGCTTGCAGTGCCCCCATGGTTGATTGCACAAAACTCACCCTCTTCATGATTCATAAGAGCAGAATCTGGCTGGGCTTGATTGCCACTCATGTTGGGTTGAGCTGGAGCCTCAAAAAACTGGGAATGAGCGGCAGCCTGATTTTTTGTATTCTAAAAATAACTTATCATCTCATTTGTGTGAAGAGCCTACTCTTGGCCGTATCCCATGGTTGAACAGCCTGGCTGTTCCTTTATAAGATTGTTCTGAGTAGGCACCATGGCCTTAGATGATGAGGAGGGACCAGTGTTGTAATTTTGAAATGGTCTGGTTGCAGTGAGCTGCCCCTGACCTTGATTATAATTTTAAAAAGGGGGTCTAGGGGCTTGACCATAATTTTGGTACCCTTGGTTTGGTCTTTTGCCTTGAGCTTGCTGCCTTTTAATGGCAATGAGTTCGTTGGTCACTATCTGCAACATACTCTTAACCTCATGAAATTCATTCGACGAGACAGTAGCTAGTTTTTTGATGGCAGGCAGAGGAGCTAATGTGGGAGCAGGGGCCTAAATTGGAGGTGGCATTTTTGGGAAAATTGGCATATGGGGTCTAGGGGTTATCTTCCTAGCCTGAACTAAGCAATTTTTAGCTGCTATGGCAATGTCATAAGCATCAGCCAGTATATGCCCTCCCATAGATTGGATCATCACATCAATGTCACTGTTTAATGCTTTTAGATAGTATAAGAAAGCATACCTGGGAGTCGGCCTTACCAGGATGGGAATCCTCTGCCAGATCTTTTAAAACCTTGTGTTAAAGTCCTGCATATATTCGTGTAGAGCCCTCTGTATGGTCATCAGTTGCTCAGCAAGTGAGAGGTCGTCGCTCTTTTCTCCAAAATGGTCTGTTAGCTTAATACCCAATTCATTCTAGGAATGGATTGAATTCACAGGCAAAGTCCCATACTAGTCAAGAGCCTTTCCCTTAAGAGATAGAGCTAGCAATCTAACTACAACATTTTCCTCTGTGATATTATGAATATTGATGGGGTTAGAAACATTCTTGATGTGCTCAACGACTGTAATGGGCCCCAATCCATCGAAAGAAGGCATGTTTTTCAAAGCTGCTCTTGGGATTGGGTCATATTGTGGAAGGTTCAAGGGGCTCTCACCACAAAAGGCTACAAAGGGTAATGCCATAGCTGGGATGGGACTTAACTGAGGTTCTGCTGTGACTGTGTCTCTTATAACAGGTCTAGGAGGATTGCTTGCTAGACAAGGGCGGGTTCTCTCAAATCTTGATCTTTTAACAGAATTGAAATGTAATTCAACAAATTCGAAAGGAACCTTTCTTGAAGTAGACCTTGTGGTGACCTTAGGCATAGAAAGTTAAGACACTGGTTTTAATAATGAAAAATGAAGCTCTTACCATTGGAGTCGCTAGATTTTGGAAAACTTGAAATTTGTTGTAGCAGGACCAACATCAATCCTAATATCTTACTGCATTATCAAACTGTGTGTCCCACCAGGTGTGCCAAAACTATTGACACTGGAAAGTGCACCCAGTGGCAGGAAAGCAAGTTCCTGCCCTCTCCCCACAACATGGAAACTCCTCTCTCGCCTGTGGGATGGTGAAGTAGGAGAGGAGAGTCTCTAGGTAAGGGCTAGTTCCCTCTGGTGTATCTTGTTTGCTTCAGCGAGTGCTAATATAGGTATAGATATGTATATCTAGCTATATAAACTGGGGGGATGAAAAGGGAAGAGAATTTAAGAAAACAAACTACTCTAAGGAGGTGATACACCAAAACAAGGTGACCTTCTCACACCTACTCTTAGAATCTAACAAAGACAACAAACATACACTTAGACTTGGCAGGGAGACCAGGCTACAAGAAAATGGCAGGGAGGTTCTTATGAAAACACAGGAACAGGGACTCACCAAGATGCTATGAAACACATACTATAAATGACTTCCTATATTCTATATCTCCAAATGGAACTCTCCTCCTGTCAGCTACAGACAATGGTGCCTTGTGGATAACTGGTGTGTTGGTGCTGAACCTGTGAGAGCATTAAAAGACAATGACTAGACACAGCTCAAACACTCAAAACATACACAGAATCCATTCAAGAAGAGGTAAAAACTGTCTTTATAGATTCAGGTAGAAATTTTAGCAAGGATGTGCCTTACAAAAATTGTGAAAAGATGATTACAAAATGACAAGTATCAAATATATATAGAAAGTCCAAGAGGCTCATTTGGCACTCTTTTTTACAAATGGTTGTTCATGAAAAGAAACAAGCCGCTCAAAATATTAATGAGCCATGTGCTCTCTCTACTCGAAATTCACATTTTTAAATGGCAAAACGCGGTTTGTCCACCCATTAAATGTAAAATGAAGAAACCAGTTACATTTCTTAGCTGCTGCATCTTCTCATGGTCAATTCACTGGCACTATTTCACCTACTAGAGTCTCTTCTTCAAATTGGCACCGCTTGGACTTAATTGTTTGCTTATTCTGTGCGTGTCTTCTTGTCTTTTATCGAATTTGTCTCCATCTGGCTCACTCAGCCTCCCAAGAATGAACTTTCAGCAAGCAGGTTACTGCATTCTGGACTCCTTGGAAATACTTTCCTAGTTGGAAACAAAGGCCATTTTATTCTATTGAATCTAACACTCATCTGGCCATCGAGCTTTGAAAACCAACAGATAAACCGTTCCGCAAAATTTGACATCTACTGGGACGTCATCGGGTCCTGCTGAAATGTCATCGGGTCCACGTGGCATCCTCTCGGCACTTCTTCTGTCTTGAAAATTTTCCAGCAACTGTCCCTTTGAAAAGTCCTTGGAGTGTCTGCCCTTCAAGGGCACTTCGAACTGCTGACTGCTCTTCCAGCTTGGAGCATACCTTGGAACTAGGCCGTTGAACCAAAAATGGTTCAAAAGTTCAAAGGTTCAACCAAGCATGCCAAATTTCTAAGGCCACGCCTGACGCTTTGAACCAAGCTACTGAAGTGAACCCATCAAACCAAGTACGTTGAACCACGTCCGTTGAACCAAAAATGGTTCAACGGTTCAAAGATACGAAGGTTCAACATGTTTTCATTTGGATATTTGAACTGAACAATGGACCCTTTGAACTTGAACCAAGCCCGTTGAACCACGAAATTTGGTTCAAAGGTTCAGTTCAATCATTATTGAACCAAAAAATCAAACTGGAAATTGAACCTTTGCACTAAGAAAATGAACATGGAAATGAACTAGGCCATGAAACGGAGAATGCTGAACCTGAACAACCTGTAATATAATTGGCATGAACAGCAAGGGAGGAACGGGACCAAAAATTTTACCTGCGGGCAAAATTTGGTCAACAGTTGTATTCAAGGAACAAATAAAATCAGTCATTGCAGATTCTCCCATACCACTTGAAAAATTTAGATGTCCCTCATTGTAGATCTGCACATTGAAGAGGTGACACAAAAACTTCAATGGCACTGCTTATATTCATTTTTTCCTCATAAATTGACTTTTTGCATACCCAACATCTTTTGTGAAAGCAAGAATATTACATTATCGGTTTTACCCCACATCTATGCAATTTTTTTGGCACTTTTCACTGGTCAAAGTTATATTCTACATGACATTTTCCTTTGAATTAAGCTTTTAATATAATCTATAGTTTTCCATTCATCTAATCTCAAGCTCCCAAGTCACCTTCTATTATACCATCCATGCATGACCTCTATCCCTGCATGTCAAGTTTTTGGTTAAAGCCCTATTTTTCATGGTTAGTGTAAAAGTCGATTAAGTCTTTTTAAAAGTTTATTTTCAGATTATTTTATAAGTTTTTAAATGTCTTTTAATGTACTGCATCAAAATAATATTCTTACGGGTCGATGTTCCTATGTGTAATTCATTTGCCTTGGTTCAAGTTTTGAAAAAGTCAAATAAGCTAATTTTTTAAAGTCTTTTTGGTATTAGTTAGTTTTATAATTATAGATTTTTAGTTTTAATTTAAATTCCATTAGGATTAGTTTATTATTTGTAGTGGAGTCAATTAGTGAGTTTGAAAAATTTTGAGTCATTTTAATATTATGTTTATGTATAAGAATTTTTAAAATGTCAAGTCATAAAAAGTCAAAGCTATTAAAGTTAGTCCCATATTATGTAAAGGACACATTTTCAGGTGAAATCGACGCCCTGAGTCAAAACTATTAGTTATGTATGTGGGATAATTTCATCATCAAAAATGACATGAGCTTCAAAATATATTCCGCTAAGTAAGCAACTTTATCAACTCGAGGCTGGAGGATACACGAAGGCTGGAGGACAATTGGCATCCTCTTATGAGTCGCCTATGATGGGGTCACATCATTGCTATGGTGACACATTTCAGTGTGTTTGTTTTATGTTGTGCATGGTGTACTTTTTATTATGTAGTGTGTTTTTCAATAAAGTACTCAGCATTATTTTCTAGTTTGGTTTCTCCTAATGAAGAACATTGTAGAGAGTAAAAGTAGTAAAGTAACACTTGATTCTTGGAAAAGGGTTTATGAAAATCTAAGAAAACACCAAAGTGTATAGATAGTTGAGACCTCCTATCACCTTCAGGTTTGTGGTCAACTTGTTGTAGAAAACCATATGGGTTTAAGGTAATCCAAGAAACCACTGAAGTTGTTAAGCAAAGAGATGTACTCCTATCACTTACATGTTTGTGGTAATCTTGTAAGGAAAAACCAAGGTGCCACCAATACCATGAAGCCACAAAGATGGCATGCCAGGTCAAAGGTGAGCAGGCTATATGGAGAGTGTAAAAACTTTTTACCATGTTTGAAATAAAGGAGGGGGGCGGGGGGCATGGGAGGCGGGGGAATGCCAGAGATAAATATTACATTATTTTTATTGGTATTAAATAATATTGATTCCTCCTTTAGCGTTATGTAGTTAACTATTTTAAGTTAACTATATTGTATATATTATGCTTCATTATGCATGAATAAAACAAGAAAAATTATTGTTTTTCTAATAGTACCAAATATGCCTCTACTGAATTTGGGAATGGATATAAGTACCATACTGAATGAATGTGAAAAACATGCTTCCAAATAACACCCCCAATGAATCTATGAATCGATATAAGTACTATAAAGAATGAATGTGGAAAACATGATTCCAAATCATGCCCCCACTATAATCTATAAATTATGAATGTGTGGAAACCATGTCCATATGACATGCCCCCACTGAATCTACAAATTGGTGTAAGTACCAAATACTAGGTGAGTGTGGAGAACATGCTTCCAAATCACGTTCCCACTGAATTTAGAAAGGATGAAAGTGCGGAAGCCGTGTCCATATGACATGATCCCACTAAATCTAAAAATTAGTATAACTACCAAATACTAAATGAATGTGGAGAAAATGTTTCCAAATCATACCCCAATCTAATCTGGAAACTATGAAAGTCTGGAAGCCATGTGCATATGACATGCCCCCACTAGATCTAAAAAATATGAAAAGTGTGGAGAACATGCTCCAAAGCATGCTCCTACTAATATTCCCCCCTTTTAAGGTGATGGAAAACTAGTACAGGTGGAAGTCACTTCACTTCAAAAGGGTAAGACAACTATAAAATCTATGATTATAACCATGTAGCATAGAGAAGGAAACATGTCTAGGTAAATGTATCATTGAAGTGCATGGAACCAATGTGATCACATGTAAGCCTGAAATACATGATAAGGATCATGACAATATATAGATAATAATAGTATAAACTCAACAAGCAAACAAGGACACACACAATAACACTTAAATGCAAGTCAAAAGGCAATGGTCCAAGAATACCACAAACAAGGGGCATGTTCAATAACACTTAAATGCAAGTCAAAAGGCAATGGTCCAAGAATACCACAAACAAGGGGCATGTTCAAATGTCACAAAATTGAACGTCCATGACTTAGTCAAATTTCCACAAAACAAGGAATGACATTCAAATGTCTAAACAATAAGCAATGACATATTCAAATGTCAACGAAGGAAAACATAAGAACATGGGTCGCATACAACGAAGCATATTCAAATTCTTGAACATGCAAGACAAAACACTCAAGGAAGTGCATAAAGTGAATCATAAGTAACTAGCATAAACATGTCATAATGGCCCATGAATCGAATGTGTTAGTAAAAAATAGCAAGTGCATAGCATATCAAGTACCATGTGCAAGGTATAAGCATGGATGATAGGTATGTGTAAGTACATATGTAAGTTCGAACATGATAGTGTAGAGCGATAATTGAATCATATAACCTATGTATTTCAAGATCAAATAAGTTGATGCCCCTATTATCCATATGACATCAGTAGATGTAAAGCCCAACATTTGACATAGGAGTGTATCATGAATTTGTGTACGCCTATAAATGTGTATGTAAGATTAAATAATATTCTAGCCCTAAATTTGGAACTAATACATAGATGGAAAGGAGAAAATAGAACATGTAGGTGCCAAAAAAAAAATTTGGATTTTGTTGGTATTTTTGAATGTTTTTTTATCTTTTTTGTATTTTTGAAGAGTTTTTGGAAAATGGAAAAACTATCCATTTTCCCAATTTGAATGTAAATAACCAACTATTTTCCCAATCAGAATGCAAATGATTGTCTAGTAATTTAGTTTGGTTATTCATATCTCAATGTGTCTTATCACTTATCATGAAACATGTTGCAATGCATTTTTCAAAACATATTGCATCTTTTATTATCACGGATATATCACTATACCCATAAAATGGCACACATATTTTCATATCTTGAAATTGAAATGCAAGAAACATGTTTTCAATGGAGGAGGAAGAATTTTGATGTCCTTGTTTGTGGAGCTAACAGTTGGAATGAAATCTTAAAATTTAAATAGCATAGTATCTAACAATATAAAAATTCACTAGTTATACTATTATAAACCTTTGAAATTTTTGTAAAAAGTGTTTTATAAGACTTACAATCATATTTATGAATGATGTAGAATTTTTTTTTAAACATTGATTCTTTAGAACTTGCATCTTTTCATGTTTACTTTAAATTTTAAATTTAGTTACATCTAAAAATATGAGATGTTTTGGGAAGTACATTCAAATTTGAATATGATGTATAGTTTTTTATTTTTTTGATTGAGAAGCACCTATATATTAAAATAAAACAAGATATGGTACGACGCTAATCATATAAAAAAATGGGTGGAAAAAATCACACCCTACAAGCAAAGTCATATCAAGGGTTAAAAATAACCCCTCAAGAAAAGTCATAAAAAATGGTCACAAAATGACCACACAAAAAAGTTACAACACATCAATTGCCAACAAAACAGAGAAACCAAATTACAAATAACATTAATGAAAACATTTAAGTAGCAATAACAAACATGGATGTCGGGGGAGGTGAAGCAGTCAATAGATCTGGAGGCTTATCACCCCATCCCCCCATGGTCTGAGGATATCCGTTAGTAAGGGCTATAAACCAATGTTTTGTTGCTCTTCTAAAGTCTAGTTTTGATTCAAGGGAAATAGCCAAAGCCAGATGTGGAAATTTACATTGGGAAGGCAGACCCCAACCTTTTTTATCACCAACTTGGGATAGGGGAGGAGATACCCATCCCCTACCATCACTTTCAGAGTGGGAGGAACCACTCAAACCACCATGATGAGGAAAAGGCCAGTGTAGTGGTGATCGTCATGGAGAGTAACTATTGCATCTCGATCTGGATCAATGTCGCCTTGGCCCACATCTTAATTCCCAAGGAGGTAAAGGATTCTGTGGAGGATCAAGAGGTTCTTGACTGACCACACACGAGGTATTTCCCTAATGATCATGAAAATAATGGAGGTGGTTGAGATCTAAATGGACCTTATCTATTTGTATTTAAATCTGAAGAGTGACATAAGAAAGAATAATAATTTTGTTAGAAATATAGAAATGACATTTTAGCTCTTCATGATTAAAGCAAGCATAATTCCTAACTTTCCATATTTAGAACATAATGTTAGATCGAAATATCTATCAAAAGAGATTATATTTTGTAGGCAATAAATTTGAGTCCCCTAAGAGAGACATCTTTCACATGAAGAATTATGTGTGAAAAGGATGGAAAAGGGAATAGATCTAGTACCACATAGACTAAGCATGTAGAAAAAACCAAAAGAGATGTTTAATTGTTTTTTGTTGTTGACAGGCCAAGGAGATGGGGTTAGGCAACCCAGATGCTTGATTTGGTCAACCACAAGCAAGCCCTAGTAAATAACACACCATAAAAAGTGAGCTTTTTTGGGCTCAATAAAAGTAGACCACACTATGCTAAAATACCTAGCCAAGATTTCATCATGGGGATGAAGATTCCATCTGATATTGAGCATATGAAATAGAATATGTTGAGGGTTCAATAAATGATATCTCAACTTTGGAGTGTATCAAGTGAAAGGGGTGGATGTAGGCCAATGCCAATCCTTCCACCAAGGAACAAGATAATTCACTCCATTCTTATTCAAATATTCATTAGGTATGGAGCCTTGAATTTTTGTAATAGCCGCTACATCTAAGTTATTAGTTGACATTTATTTTGAAGTTGTTGCCAAGTGAGCCAAACCTTGCTCTCTTTACAAAAGAGGTCACTAATAACCTCTGCACCTTTTTTGAAAAGGCATAGCCCTTTAATCTAAGGGTCCAAGCCAAAGGGAACATTGTGAAAATTAAGACTTTAGAGAAGATTTAAAACTTACCAACCAAAGACAAAGGCTTACTTATCCAAAAGGAAATCTTTTTTCTACTCTTTGCACCACATAAGACCATAATTCAGAAGGAGAGGACTTCAAGGCAAAAGGAATGCCCAGAAACTTGAATTGCACTCTTGTTAGAATCCACTACCATTGAAATTATTAAAGCCAAGGAGATTTGGTGCCCAATGATTGCATGTAGCATTGGGTCTTATTCCATTGAATGGAAGAGCCTAAATCCAAACAAAATATGTGTAGACATTCTATAGCATTTTTGACAGATTGTTCCCCCTCTTAGAGAGTGAGAAAGGAGTCACCCACGAAATGGTTGTTTAGAAGTTATCTATCAAACTAGGGAGAGACATACCTTTTACCAAACCCCTAACAATATAATTAGTTAGAACATGGATAAATATTTTTGTTGCAAGAACATATACAGAAGGGGCTAAAATACACCCTTGCCTTATGGAGTGATGCAACTCAAACTGAGAAGAATGGGTGCCTTTAATAGTGATACAAGCCCCTGCATCTTGAAAAAGCATATTAACAAACTAAAAAATCTTTTGGCCAATTCCTAGTACTTGAATCATTGGTAAAATGAAGGGCCACTCAATGTGATCATAAGCATTTTCAAAGTCAATCTTAACAAACAAGGCCTTTTGATTAGAAAGCCTAGCCTATTCTATACCTTCCTAGACAATGATGACATTGTCTACGATGAACTTGTTTTGTATGAATCATGTTTATTCACTCCAAATAATTAAAGGGAGAATGTGTTTCACCTTGAGATCTAGAGCTTTGGCAATAATTTTATAGGAGACATTAAGCAAAGTTATAGGTCTCAAGTTTGTGATAATTTCACAATCACCAGCCTTGGGGATGAATTTAATGTTACCTTGATTGATAAGGGTTCCCAAGGAATTGGTTATAATGACTTTAGTGTAAACCTGGTGCTGATCAAGACCAATAGTGGCCCACAAGGTTTTATAAAATTCACATAGAAAGCCATCAATTCTTGGAATTTTGTCCATTGCCATATGTTTAACAGTCTCATGAAGTTCACTGGCAGTTAAAGCCCTATCACAAGTAATTATTTGAGAATTAGAGTCTTTTTAGGACACTACCTAAATACATTAAAGGAGAGCCACCTTCCTTTTTGGAAAAGAAGGTTGCATCGAGAAAATACAATGGTAGTGATACACAAACCTTGTAAAATGTCAGTTTGGTAAGTCTTGCATTTCCTTCATTGATAGCTTTGATTATATTGGTAACTTTCCTACAATAGAGGAGGGCAAAGAAGTCCTTGGACACCTTATAACCAATTTTGAGTCAATGCATACGATTTCTCAGCTAAGCTCCTTTGTCTTTATATGCTTTCTCAATTTGGAGTTTGTGCCTCCATTATAACACTTGAGTTTGAAGGTGGACATTAATATTGGTAATAACTAATGTTTCACAAAGAACCGAACACAAAGGTGACAATAAATAATAATAATAATAATATTTCACACTATATTAATTCATACAAACGATTACAAATATATAGGAAATGAGTTTCCTATATTCAGGATGGTGAGATCCTTATAATCTCTCAACCAAATAATCTCCTGACTAACTGTTGATGTCTTAAAATGATGCTAGATCTTAATCAACAACAATGGGAAGTTTCAAGCTGTGGGACAATGCGGCTTGAAAACAACCTCCATATTTTAAAGAAGCTGGTCTCTTCTTTTGTATTGGGTGTTGGGGAAAAGGGATAGGAGGCTAAACAGAAACGCAAAATGCAAGAATTGAAACCTAACTATGGCGATGCGCCTGA
This sequence comes from Torreya grandis, assembly GCA_037957365.1. NCBI lineage: Eukaryota > Viridiplantae > Streptophyta > Pinopsida > Cupressales > Taxaceae > Torreya > Torreya grandis. Next base: position 3,668,898 of record JARHVA010000096.1, read on the forward strand.
GAGTAATCCTGATCCTAACCTGAGCAAAGTGAAACTATTATGTGATTCTATTACATTTAAGAGCAGACAAGTGCATGATCAATGTAAAAGATTGGAATAACAGAAATAGAGGCTCACAACAGGGGAGTCTTTTGCTGAGATACAGGAATTGTCAACAAAGGCATAGTGTTCAATCTTCTTAATAGAATCTTCCAATCACATTAGAGGCGCAGAACTCACACACAGTTATGTAGAATTTCAGACTCCAGAAAATGGGACAGAAGCAAATAACATTTCCAATCACAACACTAGAAAATCTACAGCATAGACTACTTTGTAAATGACACAGATGACATCAACAAGGGCATAGTGTTCAATTTTCTTATTGAATCTTCCAGTCATACAAAAGATACAGAAACACACACAGTCATATAAACCTTTCAACTCAAGAAAATGTAACAAAAGCAAAGGATATTATTGGTCAAAAACTCTAAAAGTCTAAAACTATGAGAATTCCCCCCTTTCTCTCGATGTTACAATTCTTCTTCTTTTATATCCCCGGATGTCTCCCTATACTTTCTTTCCCGCGCAATCTTCTCCGTCCTTCGCTCATAGGGGACAAACAGATGGTGCCTTCAATGTTGTGGGTGGCTCCAAAAATCTACCCGATGAACTGTTTCATCTACTCGAATTAACTCCAGCTGATTTTCCCTCCATTTCGCTTTTGGCAACTGATACACGGAACACTCTGCTATGTTTGAAATAGGAGAGGACACTTAGTCAATTTTTTGAAAATCCCCTTGATTACCTAGAATACACCAAAAAATGACACTTGGTGCCTTCCGCCTGATTCATCAAAGACACGCGGCTCTCTCCGCTCCCCTTTGGCTGTGCCATGGTATCATTAGGGGCATATATCAGACTCCTACAGATGGCGACATTTGGCAGCTTCCATGGCTTCAAGGAAGATAAGTGGCATCTTTCGCTTCTTCTATGGATGGAGTAGAGGGGGACTCGGAGGGTGACACTTGGAAGCTTCCGCTGTATCTCAATACTTGGGCAAAACGAACCAGCCCTCTACTTCAAAATTCTGCCGCTCCACCCGAAGAACCAAAATTGCAGTGCTCGAATCAAAAATAATTAAATACGACGTAGAGTAGGAAATTACTCTACAGTTATTGGCGACCATCAGGGCTTTTGAGCCTACTCAAAAAGAACCCGACTCTCGCTCGATCAAAATTTGAAAATTTACAGCTTCAAAAGAGCTGTCTCGAAGATAGACCACTCATGGTCAGATAATCTTTTCTTTCTCTGTAGCTCATCAAAAGCCAAATCCAAGCTAATGAGATCCTTGTGCGAAAAGGTTTGTAGGATCTGGGTACTGGTTTTCAGCTTGGATTCTAGCCAGAAAATAGGGATTAGAACATTTTCGACCTCAGAGGTTGGAGAATCATCCCGCAAGCTCTAAAAAAAAATTTGATCCCTTTGCCTGGCCAGCATCAATGGATGGATTTGATCAACCAGCAGCACTATCCTTGCATCTGGAAATGGGGAAGGAAAGCCCAGTTGCACCAGATCTTCAATGTGTTGCCTCATTTCACCGATGCCTTCTTTGACAACATCGAGACAGCTTCTACAGTTGTTGGCTACGACATTACGACTGAGCTCCTTGCTGACCCATTTCACGGTGGCCATTCTGTCAGGAATCCCTGCGGCTGCCAATGTTGCATCCTTTGAGCTGTAGGGCTTCTCCAGCAAAGAATTAGAGTTTGTGACTCTCTGGGAGATAGTGGCCAAGGCGCTCTGTACCAGATTCTCGACCATCTCGCACAGCTACTGCGCGTGGCGTAGGAAGGTGAAAAGTGGCCTAAGCTGGAGAATCTCCAAAGAGATTCTCTCCCATGCTGACTTGTAGAGTTCCTTCACCAGCTACACCATTTTGATATCTCTTGGCCTATTGGCCAGCTCAATTGCTAGTTGCCCGGTCCGCTACTGCTCTGCCTGGAGCTGGGCTTGAAAAGCCACACCCTTGTTATGTTCTTCCAACAACCATTACTATGAATGGGTAACCTACAGTTTGAGTCCTTTGATTCTTCCCTATAATGTTGCATTTTCCTGTCTTAGAGTTGTTGTTGCACCCTTGGCAATTTCAAGCTCTGCTTTCAGAGAATCATTTTGGGCCTGAATTGCCCGTTGAGTCTGGAGGGAAATAGTATCTTGTAATTGTTTCTGTAGACTAGCTACCACATTGTCCTTCTGGTTTATTTGTTTGGCCAAACTATTGCAGTTTACCTTTTCTGTGGCCAAGTCGGCCTTCGTCTTCTGCAGTCTCCTCGATATCCTCAAATAATCTTCTGTGACCGCAGAAGTGGATTCGATCATGAGCTCGACTCTGTCTTGAGGCCTGAAGAGGGACATGTCGATGGCCACTACGTTTATATTGTAGTCTTTCGGCCACATTTGTTCACTCAGCTTGGCAACGTTGGGCGACAAATGGGTCACCATTAGCTGCTGTTGAATGGGGTCAAATTGTGACCTCAAATGTGGCACTGCCGGTGCTTTATTCACTTTACTCCTCTTCCTCTCTAATCGGGCTTCTCTTGCCTTCTTTGAGGCATCAACCTGTGTCTGAAAAGTGGAAGGGGACGCAATATATCTCCCTGCGAAGGGAAATCCTTGCGACAAGTCATATTGGAGAACCATTGGTTGGCTGGGGGTGAGTTGAAGGGGCATTTTTCTGGGAACGGAGGGGGAGAAATAGGGTAACATTAAGGCTTGAGGCATGGATTGAGAGGGGGGAGGGGGAGTAATTCTTACCTGAGGAGAAGTTGCAGTGATCTGCACGCGACGCTGTGAAGGTTGTTCTTTCTCTTCTGGGTCCAATTGGGACTGCACCCTTCCTCTCTTTTTGGGTGTTTTTGATGGTCCCGTCATTTCTAAATCTCTTGTATAATAACCTGGTATGAACCTTTCGCAAGATAAAAACACGCTTGCTGCAACAAATTTATCTAGGTGCCACAATCACAATGAGCAAGATATTTTCGCAAGAATGCTTGAGAGTTTGTAAACTTTACAATTTGGTAAGGGATTTTTATGGGCCTATCAAGTCCCAAATAGCATTAAATTAAGGCGACCGTTAGCAAATCCTACACAATCTTTGGGAAACAGCGAGGCGAACAACACATTATGCGGCACAAGGTACCTTAGAGATTTCGAAAGATTTGGGGAAGCATTTATTGCAGCAAAAAATAAAGAATTAAAGAATTTCTTAGACGTCGACTCTGCATTTAAAACGCTTATTTTAAAAGAAAAGCGGGAAAGTAAAAAACAAAACAAAGCAATGCAAGAATGGAAACTACCTAACTACATTGATTTAAAATCCTTATTTTCCTCCAGGATCGAAAATGAACTTTCCCATGTCCTCTGTATGACAAACCAACTTGTGTTGCCATACCAGTGATTTCAACGGATATGTCGTTGATGGAATGTTCTCTGCACTAGCCACACAGATCTGCCTGAACCCGAACGAGTCTAAGCAAAATGTGTATTCGACACCTATGAACTCTTCTTGTCCTTGAATGCCCGTCGAATACTGGTTCTTCATGTTGTCGGGTGCCATCAAGAAATCATGGGCTATTGGTTCTTCATGATGTGCCTTTTGATATCCATTATCTTTTGGCACATCTTCTTCATATTCCAGCTTTATTTCATCATCATGCTCTTTGATGACTTCATCCTCTTGCAAGGATGAATTAAAAGGCTGGCATCTCTTCTGCATACTCATTTGAATCTCAAGGCTTTCTTCTTCATCTAAAACCAGCTCAGCGCCTCCTATCTCAATGACTTGGTCGAGGGAGTGTCCATGTTCTTCCTTATCCTCTTGCAGAGTGAGGAAAAAATCAAAAATGATCTCCTCCTCATCAGAAGTTAAAGAAAAATCTTGCGGATTATCCTCTTGCTCATCAAAAGGAGAGTCTATAGTGATCTCCTCTTCCTCTGTACTGATGAAATCCTCTTGACTAGCCATGAATTGAACGCACTCCTCTGCAAAGTTTTCAGCTACTTCATCATCCTCTTCGGTCCAACTTAGAGACTCGTCATCATGCTGAAAGATCTGGGGAGTGGTATAAGAAGTTTCTTCTGAAGCGGGCTCATAGGAATTTTCATGGAAGTGAGGAGCCTTTTGAGGAATGGTGGGGGAGAGTTGAGGAAGAAGTGAGGGTCCGGGGTCATCCTGACTTGCTGCTGACATGGGCTCTACATTATTGGGGAATTGACCTTGCCCATGAATAGGGGTGGCATATGCCTGATCTGGAATTTGTGGTGGTGGATATGAAGTTTGGTATATTTGATAAGGCTGGTTCTCATGAACGCCTAGCCTCTCTTCTATAAATGCAATCAATCCACACACATCTAACATTTCGTATGTAAGCTCTTGCCAATATGCCCTTTCAATGGGATCCCACTCACTTTTGATCAGGTCTATTGCCTCCCTCACTTGATAGATAACCTGACAAGGAATTTCTTGACCACATCCCCTTCTGTTATCAAGCTCTAACACATATTTTTTAAATCCCAACAATGCTTTTTTGAAAGTGAAAATAAGGTTAGGTTCAACACGGGATGGGACATATTGGGAGCACTGGGCATAAGACTGATGTGGCTCATAACAATATGCATCCTCATTACTCGACATGATTCTAGGAGAAGCTTGTTCTCGATAAAACATATTTGAAGGAGAGTAAGAATCATAGCTATGAGTTACAGAGTTATACATACCAAAGGGATTTCTTGACGATACTGCTTGATTGGCTGGTGACGCAGAGTCATTGTTGGTGTCGATAAATACTTCCAAAGGTAGATTGGCTGAAGAATACACCAAAATTCTTCAACTCCTTGAAATATTGGTCCCACCGGGCATGCCAGAAACTGTTGATGTCTTAAAATGATGTTAGATCTTAATCAACAACAATGGGAAGTTTCAAGCTGTGGGACAATGCGGCTTGAAAACAACCTCCAGATTTTAAAGAAGCTGGTCTCTTCTTTTGTATTGGGTGTTGGGGAAAAGGGATAGGAGGCTAAATAGAAACGCAAAATGCAGGAATTGAAACCTAACTATGGCGATGCGCCTGCGAGTAATCATAATCCTAACCTGAGCACAGTGAAACTATTATGTGATTCTATTACATTTAAGAGCAGACAAGTGCATGATCAATGTAAAATATTGGAATAACAGAAACAGAGGCTCACAACAGGGGAGTCTTGCTGAGATACAGGAATTGTCAACAAAGGCATAGTGTTCAATCTTCTTAATAGAATCTTTCAATCACATTAGAGGCGCAGAAGTCACGCACAGTTATGTAGAACTTCAGACTCCAGAAAATGGGATAGAAGCAAATAACATTTCCAATCACAACACTAGAAAATCTACAGCATAGACTACTTTGCAAATGACACAGATGACATCAACAAGGGCATAGTGTTCAATTTTCTTATTGAATCTTCCAGTCATACAAAAGATGCAGAAACACACACAGTCATATAAACCTTTCAACTCAGGAAAATGTAACAAAAGCAAATGATATTATTGGTCAAAAACTCTGAAAGTCCAAAACTATGAGAATTCCCCCCTTTCACTCGATGTTACAATTCTTCTTCTTTTATATCCCCGGATGTCTCCCTATACTTTCTTTCCCACGCAATCTTCTCCGTCCTTCGCTCATAGGGGACAAACAGACGGTGCCTTCAATGCTGTGGGTGGCTCCAAAAATCTACGCGATGAACTGTTTCATCTACTCGAATTAACTCCAGCCAATTTTCCCTCCATTTCACTTTTGGCAACCGATACACGAAACACTCTGCTATGTTTGAAATAGGAGATGACACTTAGTCAATTTTCTGAAAATCCCCTTGATTACCTAGAATACACCAAAAAATGACACTTGGTGCCTTCCGCCTGATTCATCGAAGACACGCAGCTCTCTCCGCTCCCCTTTGGCTGTGCCGTGGTATCATTAGGGGCATATATCGGACTCCTACGGATGGCGAAATTTGGCAGCTTCCGTGGCTTCGAGGAAGATAAGTGGCATCTTTCGCTTCTTCTATGGATGGAGTAGAGGGGGACTCGGAGGGCGACACTTGGCAGCTTTCGCTGCATCTCAATACTTGGGCAAAACGAACTGGCCCTCTGCTTCAAAATTCTGCCGCTCCGCCCGAAGAACCAAAATTGCAGTGCTCGAATCAAAAATAATTAAATACGACGTAGAGTAGGAAATTACTCTACACTAACCAAACACTATATACAAATATATTATTACCAATAATATATTTGGGTGACTATCAATCACTAATAAAACTAACCTGTAAGCTATTAACGTAATATTGTTTTAACAATAATATTTACATTATTACATATTAATAATATGAACACACCTCAACATTCACCCCCTTGTGAACATTATTAATCTTGGTCTACAACTTAATGTGATCATTGGGAGAATATATATCTTCAATAACTAGACCAAATAAAATCGTATGCCAATGCATACTTTTAGGTCTGCATACTATTTTTTGAATCTTACTATCTAGATCTTGTTGCACATGACTACTATTATGCGAAGAACGCATCCCGTATTTACTCTATGTGAATGCAATAGATGTTTCACTGGTTGATCATCTCCATAAAAAAGTAAGGCGGTTAAAGGATCTCTGCAGTCAGAGGATTTATGCAGTTAGTTGCCCTCCTATACAATTATTTCCACACTACATTAAATCTACACTCTCCCTTTTCACCAAATATCAGAGGATTTTCAAACCAGTAGGGGAATGAAAACACTCAAAACATTGAAAAATGAAATATCATGAGGAATAAATCCTCGTTATCATCTTACGCATCATTTGTTAATGTTTGTTGCCATTCAAACAAAAATAGCATAGACAATTTCTATGGCCATTGAAGAACTATTTTTAGCACTCGCTGATTTGGTGTAAAGAAAACCACACTGAAAAAATAGAAAAACTCACCACACATGTGAACATGAATGCTCTTATTTTCTTATTCAAACACAAATGAAAAGTAAATTTTCCACTAAAGCAGAAGTGGCCTCGTCGCTAGTGGATAACTGGAGGCAATGAAACCTCCAGCGTCCAATTGACTTAGCTTAGATAGCTAGATGAATCATGAAGATCAATTGCATGTTAAAGGAGAAATTCCACCACATAATGGAAAACATTTATCTTCGGATGTTGGTTTCCACCAAAAATATATTCGTAAGGCAATTTCTATTTTTATTTTTTATAATTTTTGACAATAACGACTCAATTTTGACTCTTTTAAAAAAAAATTACTCTTGACTATTGACATCAATACTTTTGAAATTTTTGACGAATATTTGACTATGGATCCTAAAAAAATTAAAGACCCCCTTAAAAAAATATATACATTAAACTATTTAAAAAGTTATAATATAAATAACTTTTTAAATGACCAAAACAAACTTTGAAACCTAACTTTAAAACTCGACATATATGGCAAAAGACACTATTGGCAACGACTTATAAAAACCTAAGTTTATAAACATTACAAAAACCAAGACTAATTGGAATATCATTTGTAATGACATTTTGATTACAAATCTATTTATTTAGACAATACAACTAATATGACACTATAATATTTTATGTTGCTTTTGATAATAAAGACTTGAATATAAAGATGATTTTAAAGACTACCACTAAAATAAACAACCATGTCAATTCAAAATCCATGACTTGCATGAACTGACTTTGACTTGTTCGTGGAAGGAGGAGTTATGGGTGACTTGGCAGCTGCATGATCTCACAAAATGAAGGGAACATAGGATGATGAGAATCTTCTTTTGATGATGTCGTAGAACAAGTGTAAGACTGTAGTGAGCAACATAGAGAAATGCATCCAAACAACATTAAATGAAATTGGTTTAAGCACAAAATGACATGTCGAAACAACGTTGGAGCAAACTTTGACTATCAAAAAATTTACATGCTTAAATGCCACTCCAATCGTGTATATCTCTATTTAATACAGCTAAAAATGAATAAAGGTTTGAGCCTTTATGTAGAGTTGTCACACTGAAGGTTATTTCAACACAGAATTAATTAAAACATGCATTAAAAAAAATGTGAATCATATGTAATCAGACAGAGGATGTCACGACTCCCAACACAAGTGATAATGAATAAATTACAATCTGGTAATATATAGACCAATGTCGGCTATGGCAAAGCCACAGATGATTTATGGTTGCATAAAATAGCTGTACAGGTTACTTTTCTGAAGAACAGGGCATCTCTTCAAGTCACATCAGGTCTGTGTAACAAGCAGCGAATGGTTAGATCCTTTCTCACATGTAACTCTACCTTGTAAATTACAAAACCAAGATTGCAAACATAGTATGGGATAATAGAAAATGCTAGTTGCCCCTCTAAAACACGTATACTCCCATCAAAGAATACCTGCTTTGATACTAGATATTGATAATAAACAAAGTCACACAAAGAGTCGAACACATAGGTGACAATGAGAAATAATAATATTATATTGCACACTATTTTAATTTATATGGATGATTTCAAATATATAATAAATAAGTTTCTTATATTTGGAATGGTGAAATCCTTATAATCTTTCGACCAAATAATTTTTTGATTAACCAAATGCTATATACGAATATATTGTTACCAATAATATATTTGAGTAATTCTCAAGCACTAATAAAACTAAATCGTAAACTATTAATGTAATATTGTTTTAACAACAATATTTACATTATTACATATTAATAATGTGAACACACATCAACAATTAAATGGTGTTGCTTTAATCCCTATGAGGCATGAATAAACTCATGGTTTTTAGCATTATGCAAATGTCATTTGAAAATAGCTGCTTGCTTGCCATATATCTAAAGAAATGTGGAAGTGCGAGTAAGAGCCTCAACCCACCATTGAATCCAACTAGTATCTCATTCTAGTTAAGGAACTAAGTTCTAAATTCTAACAATGTGCCCCACCATTCTTTCATGTTTGAGGTGGGTAGTATTGAGATAGAATTGTGTGGAAGCAGACTTGACTTAAGGAAAAATCCATTCAAAGTTACAACAAATGGCGTGATGATTAGAGAGAAAAGTATCATGAATGATAGAAACATGTTGTCCTTGATTGGATCAAAATAGAAAATATCTTATTCAACAAGCAAAGCTCTATCGAGACACTGAAACACCCTATCATCACCTTGGCGGAGATTAGACCAAGTGAACCATAGAGAATCTAAATCCTTCCTTTGATGATGGTTATGATCAAAACCCTGAGTTTGTTACACATGTAAAACCATATTTCCTACTCACTAGCACACCATCACACCGAAAGGTGCCCTTCTTTGTCCTTAGCTAACTCCACCATATTAAAGTCACTTTATAAGATCCAATGGACAACCGAGAGAGAGAGAGAGAGAGAGAGAGAGAGAGAGAGAGAGAGAGAGAGAGAGAGAGAGAGAGGCCAACCATCTCCACATGGATGCCTGCTCCACAACATCATTGGAGGCATATATGTTAATTAGCCCAATAATGTGGTTGTTGAAATCAAAAAGGATCCACACCACTTGATGGGTGGGATCTGATCCCTAAGAAATAATATTTTGAGCAACTTCTAGAGCCAAAAAAGTGAGGGATCCACCACACCAAGGTCATGCCCAATGGCTTGATAAATGGCCCCAGGCTACATGATCCATGTTACATTCTGCAGCAGGAAGCCAAAAATATTGACCTCTTGCAAACAAATAATTTTAATGTTACTAAAAAATGGGAAATTGTTTTTTACTATATACTTACAAAGTAAATCAGTAAGACCTCAAACATTTTAGGAGTACACAATCATTAGACAGGGTCGAGGTGCATGTCATTCTCCTCAGAGAGTCCTTCTAGTGCAGCAATATTGTTATACATAAGATTGTTGGGTAAGTAATCATTCATTCTAAATGGTTGTCACATATATTCCTCCTCTTCAAGGGATGGAGATGGGATGCAAAAATGTCATAATACACATTTTTGGTCCAAAGTGAATAGGCTTATGTCTTCCTCGGGGGCACTCACCATAGGAGAGGGTTGTGACCATGACACTAAAGGTAGCATCTCAACCAACGAGGCCACTGCATGTGGCATATGCATAATAGGCAGAGACACTTTGGTGGGTAAGGTAGACTTGCCAATAGAAGTTGAAGTAACATTATTACCAACGGGTTAAAATGACAAATTTTGTGGCTTGCTACCATCTTGGAAGAACTGTTATATTTTTTGTTGGTGACCGTAGTCTAACTATCAGAATTTCCATTTGAAGCTTTGGCTTCAGATCCACCTTTTTCTTGAGGAGCAGGGGGCGTGTGAACCATCAGATGAGACTCCCAGATCATGTGGTCTGAGGATTGGCACCGAAAGCAAGTGTTCAACAAGCTGATATACAAAACACATAGAAAAAAATGATTAGAGCCAATTTGTATATCAATAGAATCTTTCAAAACATGGGAAAAATCAATTTCCACACAAACCCTCTTCTAAAGACGAGTCATATAAAATTTAGTCTGCTCATGGCAGATGAAGCGTCCAATGGGTTTTATGAGCTAGTCAATAAAACCCAGAGGGGTAGGAATAAGCCAAGAAATTCAACTCAGAGGGGCACTTTTAGTTTTGTGTGCTCAAAGATTTAAAAGTTCGAGTTCAATGAGAAAACACAACCAAAGTGTTGTGGATGAACCAAAGTCCCATGGTTAACAATAGCTTTGCAGTGCTCTGGGTTAGAAAAGCGAAGGAAAAAAAAAAAAAAACCCTTTGTAAGATTTTGGACTCCCTAAGGTTTCACACCATGGCCTTACTAGTGGTTGTGAACCCATAGCTTCAAAAGGCTCTCTAGAAGGATTAGAGTGACAAAGAAGCAATCAAAGTAAATTTTTCAAAGAAATGATAAGTTGTCAAATTTAGGGACACCCAGAATAACATCAAGTAATGGAGAGTCACAGTCATCAAGATTACCTCATGGAAGACTTTTAGGATGAATTTCCTCCCCTTCTTTGAGTCCATGGTTATGCTCGCTCACTCTAGCTTTCTCTGCATCCACTGATGCAAAGATGGAGGCAGTGGTCATTAAATAAAAGATATCCCCTTACTTCCCAAAGGGCAAATCGTCGATCAAAATTAGTAATTAATACAAACAAATCAATATCTTGCCTAGATCCGTGGCGATCGACAATATGACAAACCTAAAAGTTCATCAATGCAGAGCCAACATCCTAAGGTTTCTTCAAACATTGCTTGACCTATAAAGATTTTTAACTTAAAAGCTTGGAGAAAAATGAATAAAAGAATCCGAAAAGCCACTTGTTAATCCAAAAGAAAATAGAATATAAAGAATCAAACTAATTTAAAAAATCCCAATAATTTTTTTTTGAAAAATATCGTGTTCATTAATTTTCAACAAATATATAATATTTAAAATATAAAAATTGTTTTATATTATTTATTTTTAAAAAGATAAAACAATTAAATAAAAATTAATTTTATTAAAAAAAAAATTATAAAAATAAATAGGTATTAAGAATTAGGACGTTGACAACAAGATCATAACTATTGAACCCCACAAATATCAAGTGAATTGATATAGCAAGGTCATAACAATAGGACTACTGCCATACGGCAGGTGCTAATAATGACGTCATGTCAAGTCATTCAACAAAATTCATGACACAATGTACGATCAAAGAAAGAAACTATCTTATTCATTGCTATTATTCAAATGTGCAGACTGAATTTTCTCACCTCCGCACATGTTATTTTTTTTTGCTGTACTGGAGCGCGCCCATGAAATTTAGGAGTTGTCCAAGTTTTTAAATTAGCGTCGGTGCCAAGACTATTGTTTTTACTATGTCTTTATGTTATGTGTTATTTTTTATCCAGCTTTTCCTTTTTGCCAGCAATAGTTTTAAGAAATATTGGATGGACAAGTTCAATTAATATTTATGGACTCAATGTATTTCTTTGAAAACTATGAGCAAAAAGACGGACCCGGGCCTGCCCTGGGCAACAGCATTGACTGCTACGAGGCACGATACAAACAGGCCTGGGGCATCCTCGAACACGCCCACGCCCTTATTATCCTGCCATGTGCGCAGGTCTTCGCTGCAATCTTATACATGTGAATCTGTGATTTTTAACTTGCTGGTAAATTAAGTATCATGTACTATAATGCATTACTTTAATACTTTTAGTGTCTTCATTGTACTGCAGTCTGTAGACATGTCACATTACATATGTACAACCACCAGTTGTACCATCATACCTACCATTCTTGGAGCTATGGATATGGATAAAGATAAGGATAAATCAAATCACTTACACCATGGTACCGTCTATCACACGTTTGATGCTCTCAGCAAGCCATGTAGCAGGTTGCAGAAACGCTGATAAAATTTAAGCACGAGTCACACAAAAATATAGTGAATCACTCAAAATATCAAAATCATACCCACTTTTCTATTCTTGGAATCAATACCTCAGAGTTAAAGCCTCTCAACTGGTCGCGTCTCTGTGGCATTGATATTGGAGAATAAAGAATGTGAGCGTGGATCGAAGTGATTGTTTGTTGGTGAAGCTGATGCCGACTAATTATTTTCTTAGTTTTATACTTTCGTCTGGGACTAAGGTTTGTAATCATTGTTTTATTTTCTTTAAGCAATTTTTTTTAAACCTAATTTTATCAGATTTTACACTATTCCTACAATAGACGGGTGATAGCTTATTTTCTTATCTGTTTAATATCTTCCAAACTTTAAGGTTTCTTCCCAAGTATGTCTGCTCTTTTATTGTGTGTATATATATATATATATGGATATAGATGTGGTAACCACTTTATATATATATATATTTGGCTCTCATAAATCATTGCTATGTAATAAAATCGTATTCCTTTTACCAAATCAGGAGAATTAATTGGACAAATTACTTTCAAATTTTAATTGAATGTTAAAAATTCAATAAAAAGAGTAAATTTGATGATTGACTTTACATATCATGATTTTTTTTGATGATTGTTATTTATTCAATATTAGTGTTTAAATATTAATATAGTTTGTTATTGAATAACATATTAATAATAATTTATATATTTATTATAATTTTTTTTTAAATAAAAATTTATTCAAAATTTAATCTGATATAATTTATTAAAAAAAATTATTGTAATTTGAAAGCTAACGGAAATTTGCCGCTCCAACCTACCAACTTCTTTCTAGTCCTCCTTGCTTCAACAAATGCAACAAAACATAGCAAGCTTCTATAACTATCTAAATCTTTAAAACCCACTCCCATATTTTCGATTGACCAAATCCACATTCAATGCCAAATCTCTTTTTTTTTTTTTTTTAAAAAAAACATCCACACGATGTGAACGAATGTTGCATTGAATAGCAAAACAACACCAACTTGTATAAACTCCTCCTCTACCTACCGCATCATTAATGCATGGTTTCAATCTAAATATATCAACCCATAATATCTGAAAAAATCCAATGAATTAGATTCAAACAAATAATATTGTTTTATATTCCGCATTAAAAAACTGCTATTCAATTTTACGAAAAAATTATATTTTCTCTTTACTCATTAATCACTAAAGTTAACCCTAAACGATTCCTAAAATATCCCTTGTGGGACTAATAATACTAGTCCATAGAGCAGGGCTAATAATAAAGTTCTATCAAGTCATTCAACAAAATTCATGACACAATGTACGATGAAGAAAAGAAACTATCTTATTTATGTCCACATTCATTATATTATTCAAGCATACAAACTGACAGTCTGCAGCGCAATCTTCCACATGCGAATCTCTGATTTTTAACTTGCTGATAAATTAACGATCGTGTGTACTATAATGCAGTACTTTAATACTTCTAGTGTCCTCATTGTACTGCAGTCTCTAGACATGGCGTAATACAAATGCCAATCCTACCAGTCATACCATGATACATACCATCCTCACAGCGGTGGTTAAATTTGACCCCCATTTAAACATTTTTTACATTTTTAAACATAAAATTATTTAAGATGTTTTTTTAAAATGTAACACAAGACAGGGAATTTTTTTAAAGCCTCATCATATTGACATTTAGAAAAACAAGGTACCCGTTTTAAGTTTTTATTGAACGCTACACAATGGACCAGTGGTCAACTGTTTGACAGTTTAAATTTTTTTTTGCTCAGCTTCAGCTAGCAATCGGCAATTAGGCTACCAGCGCAACAGAGATTAAATCAGTGAAGTTGCCAAGAATCAATTCAAATTTACAACAATCTCACTACTCTACTCCCAACTCCCCATAACATTAAATCTTCTAGATTTATTAGAAGAGCACCATAGCACGTCAAAGTTTTTAAATCTTCATCAAATCACCATCTAAATTCACCGAATCTCTTTTTACCTACACAAGTACACCCACAAACACAGTGGACAATAACTTGTATAAAGAAACGATTAGCAACAGAAAGAAAAACACACACTTGTAACGATCAGGTAATCAACTAAAACACACATGAGCATTCACACAATGCAAGAGAACTGGGAGTAATGTGTATTTCATTAACTCTTCAGGGCAATTCGGTCCAAAGTACAATAAATAGGCCAACTAGCCAACATACACAACAACCACCGAGTTGGGCTCAACCGATAATGCTTGAAACCACTCGAATGATTACAATGAACAATTCCCTCCCAACGTCTGATTACTCTTTGCCTAGAACAACCTAGCCTCTACTTCACGAACTCTGAGACCAACAGAACTACTCACAAACACCCTCATGACGCTTGCATGGACATGTGCCCATAGTCCACATAAACTTGGCACTGACACACCATCTTCACAATGATTCGCTTTTCACCACTTTGACAGTTCAGACTTGCATTCACTCAAATCACTATGCAAAGAAAACTAACCATTCGTTTGATCAATGCAGACCAAACTCGTGAATGTAGATAGGGATGTTGAAGCAACACATCCCTCATAAACTCCCTCAATAAAAAAATCGGTGACGTCCTCAGCATCGGCACGACTCCACTAGCAGGAATCCATGAGGCAATCTTCTATTCAGACTCAACCCAGAGCAAAAAAATTAACACGTCCCTTCTTCAGACCCAATCCAAGCTAAGAGGCCAACACACCCCATTTTCAGGGTCTATCCAGAATTCTAGAGTCAAGAGACCACCATGTCCCCTTTTTAGACCCAAAGCTAAGAGATAACCACATCCCATTTTCATGCTCCCTTCAGAGTCAAGAGACCAACACAACCCCATTATAGACCCAAAGCTAAGAGATAAACACATCCCCTTTTCAAGCTTCCTTCAAAGTCAAGAGACCAACACAACCCCTTTTCAAACCCAAAGCTAAGAAATAAACACATCCCCTTTTCAAGCTTCAATCAGAGTCAAGAGATTAACACGCCTCCTTTTCAAACCCAAAGCCAAGATATTAACACATCCCCTATTTAGGCTCCATCCAGAGTTAAAAAACCAAGGCCAAACTCCATGACCTTAACTTTGAGGGCTTCACCCTGCTCCTAGCTTGCTGAAAAACTACCATTCCAACACTACTAGAAACTCCCTTTGCTTCAGATTGTCAAGTAACCCACTGTCTTCATGTCAACAAATTGTTCCAACTTTCGCTCTGATTTAACCCATCACATACAAAGAAGGGCGCTTAGGCGGGAACCATCACTGGTTTGGCTTCATCAGTGACTACGGTATCCAACTGGTTACAAAACTGAGAAACAAACTAAATCTCTAGCAACTTTAGCACGTAGAGAAGCTTGCTTACACAAGTCATACCAACCCAATGTAGCTTCATAAAATCACCCTGATCTTGCCAACCCCCAAACTTGGGGTAGCGAAAAACGGCTCCTGATGACCCACCTCTTCAAGACTCCACAAACTTAGCAAAGCCTAAGTGACCCCATCAAAATTTCCTCCAAAATAGTACTGAAACTCCAAACCAAGAGTATAATAGGGGAAGACAACTCTTCAGATCAAACATCTCAGGCCCAACGATAGGAACCCGAGAACTCTCCTCTGAAATCAACTCAATGCACTTGATCAATTATCTTCTCTGTGACACAACAAGATGATGTTTCCTTGACCATACACCATGGCTATGAAGAACCCATCTCACATCAACAAA
Organism: Torreya grandis; assembly: GCA_037957365.1. Lineage (NCBI taxonomy): Eukaryota > Viridiplantae > Streptophyta > Pinopsida > Cupressales > Taxaceae > Torreya > Torreya grandis. Next base: position 3,685,126 of record JARHVA010000096.1, read on the forward strand.
AAAAAGGAACCTGTTGCTCCCAACTACCACCAAGCAATACAAGATACACTAACTCCTCGCCAATTCGTGCACTCTTCTACATACTCAACCCAACACCTCTTTCATCTTCCTAATCTCACTCCTTTGCACAATCTTCACCACGCATGTTTGCAACAGATCCGACACAAAAGAAATCCAAAATGGGGGAAAACTATCACCTTACCCATCCTAGGTAAACCTTGCCTCAACGCAACACAGATGAATTGTAACTGGTTTAAGCCCACTTGAACCTCTGGAGGTCTGGAGGCCAAGTTTCCAAGGCTAACTAGTTGACTTTCAATTGTAGGACCCCCTGAGTCTACAAGAAATATGAGGTTTTCAAACATATAGCACCCCCTCCACAATAATCAACCCCAACGAGTTACAATAACCACCTCTGAACCTAAGCCTTCCCTAGCATTGAGCTCCCCTGAGCACACACATAGTCTGCTCGCACTGTTCATCTGGATCCTCCTTTTGAACTGCAAACACCCCCTACTGCTTTGGACAATCTCAGTTGTAGTGACTCCCACCACACGTCCAACACTTCAAATGGGATTGCTTCCTGCTTGACTCTCCAACCAGTGACTTCTTCTTGCCACCCATGGAAGTGCTCCAAGACTTACAAGATCCCTTTGATGACTTCAGAGTAGCCTTCCTTCCCTGGTCACCCACTAGCTTCCCTAAAGACTTACTCAACCCCTTACCAATGCCTCCCCACATGGATGCGCAAGTGCCCAAGGTGTTTCTTGATGAGTAACACTCTCTAAAATCCAAGAGATGGTCTGCTACAACAATTGCTTTGCTAACATCGGACACTTCATGGTGACAGAGCTCCCCTTGAGTGCATGACTGAAGAGCATGATAAAATTGAAACAACTTATCTGTCTCTGACATGTCGGTGGCCTCCAACAAAAGGCTTCGGAAAGAATTGATATACTCTCTCATCTCCCCCACTTGCTTCAACTGACTCAACTTGGTCCTAGTCAACCATGCTACATTTTGAGGTCGAAACTGATCTCGAAGGGCTTCCTTCAGATCCTCCCAAGAGTCCAAACTCTGTGTAGAACTCTTTGATGCAATGTCATTAGCCAAGGTTCTGTACCAAACCTTTTCTGTACCTGTGAGGTACCTACTGTAGTGCACACCTTCTGTGCGCTTGACAAACCCCCTAACCCTATCAAGAACTCCTCCATGTCTTAGAAGAAACTCTCTAGAAGATGGTCATCTCACTCACCATCATAACACTCTGATTCCTTCAACTTGGGGAGCTTCAAGACTGTAGACGAACTGAACCCTAATGCTTTCACCAAACCTGATACCGTTGATCAATATAAAGCCACTTCATCCTGTAACTCTATTTGGAACACCAAACTCTTCTCCAACCTTCCAGTAAGTTCCATGATTGTCTGCTCCATGGTAGTCACCTTATCCTCAAGCTCTCTAAATCTCATACCCACATGGTGCCCCATCAATTGGAACTGGGCACCAAATTGCTCAACAAGGCCTTCACCCATTGCAACAACTTTTGACTTACCATCGTGGCAACTGCCACCACCTTCACCTTTACCCTGACCCTACTCTCGACCCTTGCTGGCCAATTTTTTGAGCAACATCCTAGACAGATCTCTTGCCATACTGACTTAAACACAACCAGACACAACACTGGACTGACCCAACAAGGGAAGGCACAAGACTGTTTAACTTAGGCAAACACAATCCCACAAAACACAAACTGTGTGCTCTGATACCAACTGTCATGAGGCCAGCTCGCTGAAGCTAACCGCTCGTGTGGCACTGCTTGTTCTGACCTGAATCCCTCATTGTAATGAGATTCTACAAGAACTACAGACTATGCCTTCAGTGTTTACCTGCACAAGTACACCCACTAACACAATGGACAATAACTTGTATAAAGAAAGGATTAGCAGTGGAAATAAAAACACACACTTACAAAGATCGAGAAATTGACTCAAACACACATGAGCATTCACACAATGCAAGAGAAATAGGAGTAACGTGTATTTTATTAACTATTTAGGATAATCTGGTCCAAAGTACAATAAATAGGCCAACTATCTAATATACACAACAACCATCGAGTCGGGCTCAATTGATAATGCTTGAAACCTCTCGAATGATTACAATGAACAATTCCCTCCCAAGGTCTGAGTATTCTCTACTTGGGAAAACCCAACCCTTGCTTCACGAAATTTGAGACCAATAAAACTGCTCACAAACACTCACACGACACTTTCACAGACATGTGCCCATGGTCCACATAAACTTGGGACTGACACACCAACGTCACAATGATTCGGTTTTCACCACTTTGACAGTTCAGACTTGCATTCAATCAAATCACTGTGCAAAAAGAGCTAACCATTCGCTTGATCAATGCAAAACAAACTCATGAATGTAGATAGGGATGTTGAAGCAACACATCCTCATAACAACATTATCATATGATTTCAAACCCACGTTGGCATGTGGAGAAGGGGAAGGTGGAATTACTATGGAAAGTGGAAACATATGCATAATGCCATTGCCATGTGGTGCAGATGCAGCTGTAAGCTTGTAAATTGTAATTTGTAATGCACTGTTTTTGGAGTTGTATCACGACTCAGGGAGAGAGAAGTGAGGATAGAAGGAGAAGATAGGCATGCTGGAATAAGAGGGAAGCATATGGGAGACATATAGAGGGAGTGAGGAAGATTGGTGAAGGAGACATTGGAGGAGATGGTTGACGTAGGAGATTAGGGAGAAGAGAAGAAATGTTGTTGGAGAAGGGGGTAGATGCAGAAAGGAAAGAATGTGGCCATTGTATGAAGGGGAAGAAACTAAAGGAGAGGTCGATGGTTAGGGAGGTCTTTGGAGTTAGTGATGGGTGGGAGATGGTAGTTGTAGCAGGAATTGATGAAGGAAAAACTTGCGTGCTGTTACAGGTAAGGTGGATGAAGGGAGATGGGGAATGAGATAGTTGGAAGGAAGGAGGAGCCAAGGAAATAGAGGTCGATGGCAAGGGAGAAGAAGATGGCTGTATGAAGATGCATAAGAAAAAAGATTGAATTGGGCGTTAAGGAGAAAAGTTAGGCAGATTGCTAAGAAGTTTAAGACATCGCAGGGGGAAGGAGAGACATTAAAGGAGAGGTACAGATAAAGAAAAGATGGATATAACTCTTCTTTACTATAACCAAGATTGTAGGAGGTAAGTAGCTAAAAAGCCATTATTTGTTTTGATTTATAGCTGTAAACAAATTCCATAAAATATATGTTTATACCCTGAGGAGCCACGAATTAACTAAAACCCCTTATTTAATTGATGCTTGGCACAAGTGCAGAAAATAACTATGGTTTTTCTGGTATTCAAACTTAGAGATTTGGAGGTTTTATTGTTAAATTTAGACTGTATATTTTTAAAAATGTCCAAGTTTCATCGCAGAGTACTTGGGTTGAGAGATTTGTTTTAGGTTGTTTTAATAAACTCGCATGATGAAAATGGTAAATTGGTTTCAAAACCTTAGAAGGTTAAATTTAGTTCTATCATCCTTTTGGGCTACACTTAAACCAGTTCTACATAATTTACTGGTTGTTTTGTATGGTACGCTAAAAGGTTTATGACCTGTTATATTGTTTAAAATCCATTTTATATATTATCAAACGTTGTTGGGAGATTCCTTATGAAGTCATGGGATTTCATGAGGAATCCACAGCGCTTAAATCAATTTAATCTCATTCCGACACTTCCCTAAATGTCTTTTCATCTGCCAATTAGGCACAGATTCAAGTTGGGGGGTTTCTCTTAACAGTTGAAAGATAAGTGTTGCATATTAATTGAGTGGAAATTGTAAATCTGTTATAAATGATTTGGATTGAAAATGATTGGAATGTTTACTCCATTTGTTGTTGGTTTTTGGTGGCCAGTTTTTATGTTGAATTTATTGGCATGTTTTTTTAGATCAGTTATTTATCCCCTTTGGGAAATTGGTCCTCCTTTTGTTGTATGCTTTATGTTCAAATGTTGGAATCTTGTGAGAGTTAAGCAACACCGTTTAATGAGTTAGTCTCATTTTATCCAATCATGTAAATATAAATATCCCTTGTCATGGGTGAGTCACATGCTTTGGCTTACGCACGATTTTTTTGGAACCTACAGGTATGAATCGGCCTGTTGTTGTTGTCAACGTACATTTTGGCTATGAGGCTATTTTGAGCTATCGCGGTTCTATGAGTTGTTTAACCTTCTTCCGTATATATTATGTCCTGTGATTATTGTTTTCATGGTTGTTAAGATGTGACTTGGTTAGTGGTTAAGGATCCTTATTAAGTTTTGACTTACTTGTTTTACTTTGTGGCCAAATCAACCATCCAATTGATGATTGTGGAAGGTGTTGGAGGTCAAATTTAGGGACTCTATACCAAATTCAATATATTTTTTTTTGTTATTGGTGAAGCAAGTTTAATTTCATGTTAAATGTTTTTCATCTGGGGTTGCTAAAGAAAAATTAGTAACTTTTCTAGTATATATATTTCATGGATTTTTATTTATTTTTTATGTTGAGAAATTTTAAGTGAGATATTTTGAGAATTATATGTAAACAAATGATTTATATTTTTATTGTTTTAAAATTTAAAAAAAATCATTCACACTTATCTGGGAAAAAAAATTCTTAAATTAGTGAGAAAAAATAAAAAGTTATTGAAGGAAAATTTTAGCGCCCATTAATTTAGGGTTTTTTTTAAATGAAAATTTAAGGTTCTTATTCTAATAGAAAAGATCATTTTATTCCTAAACAGTGTTACAGTTCCATTGGACCAACCTCATATTGAAAATAGGAGCCCAAGCCCCTTCCATCACAGAGCATCCTCAAGGCAATATGTGTAGCCATAATGAATGTTCTTTATTTTCAACATGGGCAATAACAAGAAGCTTTATCTAGTTTCTATATAAAAATTATGAAAGTCAAAATTTAGAAATGAATTTCACATGCAAGGTGACATTAGTTTAAAAACCATCACAATTTTTTTTTTGACGAGTAGAGGTGATCGTCAAATTTAACCCCTGGTTGTGAGTGTGGATATGGATAAAGATAAGGACAAATTAAATCACTTACACTATGGTACCTTCTATCACACGTTTGATGCTCTCAGTAGGCCAAGTAGCAGCGTCCAGAAGCATTGTTAAATTTAAGCACACGGTAGACAAAAATATATATAATTGATGAAGATGATGTCGCCTAAATATTTTCTTAGTTTTATACTTTTGTCTCTGGACTAGGGTTTGTAATGGACAAGGTAATTTTTAGTCCTAAGAATTGACTGTGAATTAAGATTCATGCTCTAAGGAAAATGTGTCCTTTAACATAATCAATATTTTATGCTCCCAATAACCTGATCATTTTTAAGCAAGTCCTTTGGGTTGAGATTTCAAATTTTCTAAATTCAATTCTTAGATAACTTCTTTATTGTAGGAATAATCTTACATATTTAATATTCTTTGAAATATGGAAATGTCCATGCAGCCATCCAACTACACTCCATACAAAACATTGTAGCACACATTATTAACCTCTGAATACCGTATTCACAAAGTCCGTGGATTTCTAAAACTAGGTAGGTGAATATTTTTTATTATTACAAATTAAAATATTATTACACTCAAATGTATTGATGGGCTAATTAATATACACTCTCTTTTTTTGGTATTGAAAATATGCATTAAAAACAAGAGCTAAATGCTCAAGAGAGCAATCAAGGACACATTACAAACAATAACATATTGCTGGCAGCAAATACAAATATACAAAAACATAATTCAAAAGTTCCAAACAGTAATATATCACTCGCAGCATAAAAAACTATACAAATACAACAGTGATCAACGGTTATACAACATGTCTTTCAATCCTTGGCCAACCTATATTTGCTTGTTACCTAATAACTGCTTCACTTCAAGTTTGATTTGCTAAATTTGGATTGCTAACACTATGTTCTTCTCCAAATCCCCCTGAAGTTGAGAAAAAAGAGAAACAATACTAAGAAAAACTTCAAAGTAAATCTTTAGAATTCCTCTTACCTGATGAAAAGAAGATTTAGAGTAAGTTGTCAAACATGCATTCTTCCATATTTTCAATAAAATAACCTGTCTAATTGTATCCTTGATAAAAAAATTTATTCATGCTTATCCCCAAAAGTGCTTCTTTCCAATTCAGCTGATGATTAAATATAGCAGGCAAATTAATGAAAATGGTCTTCCATTATTTTTTTGCATAAACATAGTCCCAAAAAACATGTTTGAAGTCCTCTCTTGAATGACAAAATGGGAAGTTGATGGGTTGGATCACAATGCCTTTCAATCTATCTCCTATAGGTAATTTATAATGCAAAATTTTCCAAGGCATGATTTGTGCATCATCATCAACTTTAGATTTCCAAATTTATCTACTCAAATTAGACCAAAGTCTTTCACTAATTTGACATTTCTATTTGAGATTCAAGCGAGGACTTAAAAGAACATTGGGAAGGAGTTGATTATAAATTTTATTCAAAGGAAAAACATTGAAATGATAACGAGCTAACCATCTCCAATCTCTTAATTAACTGCATGGAACAGGAGTGTACATTTTCATAGACAGCTCCTCCGAAACTAAAGACTGCACAAAGGTGATAAACTATTTAACTTTGTTATTTAATCCAAACTATCTTTGAAGAATATGCCAAAGAGTCCAGGGTAACAAATAGAAATCCCATAGATCACCAAACTACCGCACACCTTTTTTAAACAAATAATGAGTCTGTTTATAGAAGGTAATGGAAATAGGCTTACCTTGATAATAAATGACTCTATTCCACCATATAGAGGAAGAAGTGAAATTGAAACCATACCGTAGAGATGCCTCTATCCACTTAATTGACAACCCTACTGCCAGGCTTTCCAAATGGATTGCAGGGGAGATGAAGCTCAAATTTTGAAAAAGGGGGCAATGAGAATCTTATCCCACCAATTGATACCCTGCCATTTACAATGAAAAGAGGAAAAATTGATTTTATGTCAGACCAATATCTTCCAAGGTTCATCACCTTGATAGGTTCTAATGATCTATTTATTTGCTAAACAAATTCCTTGTGTTTTGGGATCAATAGTTCCCAGACCACCTTTATTCCTTAATTGTATACAGTTTGTCCAAGAAGTGTACTTAAACCCAGCCTCACCTCCCCATTTGGTCCAAAGAAATTACCAAATAATTTTGTTCAAGTCTTCATAGCCTTTGGTGGAGGGCATCTAGCAAGAGGAATAATAAACATGTGCAACAATGAAGATTTTATTAACAACTTGGATTCTCCTAGGCAATGAAAGAAACTTGTTGCCCCAATTAAAAAATTGGTTTTTAAGTCTGTTGATAAACTAGTTTCACATATCTGACAGGAAGAATCCTATCTCAAATGGTATACCAAGGCACTTGGTAATCTCCCCATGTTTTATTTGTCTCCACTCAGTAGGTATACAATGTGGTACAGGCCTAGAACAAATCATCACAAACTCAGTTTTGTTATGATCTAGCTATGATCCCGACACTGAATAGTATAAATTTAATATGTCCAAGGTGTTAATAATTTCTTATTTAGAATTTTGAGAATTAATAACAGTCCCATTCTTAGGGATTAAAATCCTTGCTATAAGCTGCAGCTGATTGGATTTATGAAAAAGATACCCTAAGGCATCTGCAGTAAAGACATATAAGAAAGAAGACAAAGGACATCCTTGTCTAATGGATTGTTGAAGAGGAAATGAATCAGTAATAGAATCATTGACAACAATTTGAGCACTTACATCATTAAATAGAATTTGAACATGTGATCTAATTTTGGGGCCAAAACACAACCATTGAAGTATTTTAAGAATAAAACTCCATCAAATTATATTGTAAGCCTTATCAAAATCTAGCTTGATCAATAGAGTGTCTTATCTTGACTGTTGGGCCCATTCACAAGTTTCTCAAGCTAAGAGAATATTATCCAAAATATATCATCCTCGAAGAAAACCAATTGCTCTACCCTAACAATATCTTTCACTACATGTTTGATTTGAAGGGCTAGTGCTTTAGCTATGATCTTGTAGGAAGCGTTAAATAAAGTAATCAGTCTCCAACTAGAAATAGTGTCTTCATTTTTCCCTTTAGGTAGGATTTTAATTAGGCCTCTATTAATGCTAGGACCCAATGAACCTTTCTCAAGAGCTTATAAATATAAAAAATAAAAATCATCCTTAATATGAGGCCACATGGCTTGATAAAATTCAACTAGAAGTCCATCAATACCCGAACTCTTATTATGGGTCATTGAAAAGAGTGTTTGTTCTATTTCCTCCAACAATAAAGTTTGATCCAAGTAATAACTATAATCTCAATCAATTCTCTTAGGAATATGCTCTTTAACAATTTCTTCCAAAGATGACTGAAACTCTTCCCCCTATTCTTCTTTAAAAATATTTGTATAGAAATTCTGAAAAAGTATGCTAATTTCAGATGTTTTCATGTTTAAGATGCCAAGGTCATCCATAATCGCACATATTCTATCTTTTTTGTGTTCGTAATTAAGATAATTACAAATATATTTAGAACCTCTATTCCCCTCCTTTATCCAATGAAGCCTATCACAAATTTTATCTCATTGCCCTCTATAATTATCCATTTTACAGAGTTGTGTCTCAATATAAGCAATTTTTGTTTATAGCCTAGTGTTGTTTGGATCAAGGTTTAGCCTTTTTCGTGTTTGATCTAATTTACCTTGAAGAGATTTTTCTCTCCTTTTGTGTTGCCAAGCCATTCTCTTGCCAAAGGAGTGTAAAAAGGTTATACATTGAGAAATCATTTCACCCCACCATTTTATCCATGACACACCTTCGTGAGGCTTTGGAATAGAATTTCAAATCCCCACTAAGGTTGTCATACAATCATGCCTCTTCAAGTGAGAGATATTAAGTTTATAAGGTAGAGGATAAGTGGAATTATTTTGGGATGGCAAAACAACACAAAAAATGGGAAAATGATATGATAAGGTAGTCAAATAATCTACCAATACGCAAAATCTAGAGGGATCATTAGCCAGTGAGAGATTGGGAGATATATAAAATCTAGTTTTCTATCCACCCTTACTCTAAAATTAGACCAAGTGAACTAGTTATTGACTTGTCTAGACACTTTGTCTTGAATTGAATCAACCACCATAAGAGAATTTTGATTGAACAACCAACTATTAAATTCATAATAATTGAGTTTATGAGGGTTATACCAGCTCTAATCTTTACAGTGTTCAACCATATTAAAATCACCACCAAGAATCTAATCAGTATTAGGAAGAAAATTAGACATCTAATTCGAAAGGTCTACCCATTCTTTGATATCATTAGAAGCATAGATAGAGCAAAAACCAATAGGTTGTCCATTGATAATGGAAAGGTCCCACACACAACTGTGAGAGGGGTCCTCTCCCTTCTCAATGATATATTTTAACATCCATGTAGAAATACCCAAAACTGAACTTCCTACCCCATCTTTATGAGATGTATGAAAAAAAGTAACCTCTTTCCATACATGAAATAAAGACGCTTTTAAATTATTATTACCAATTTTAACTTCTTGCAGGAATAAAATGTCAGGTTTCCATTTCAAAACTACATCTTTAACTATGAACTTCTTGTGAGGGAGTGTAATCCCTCTTACACTCCAATAAAGTAGTTTGTAATTCATCATATAAGTTCAACAATACTGTCTTCTTGTGGAAACACACTAAAACTATCAGCTAATACAACTGATTGTTCATCTCTAAAATATTTAGAGGATGAAATGGAAGGTGATCTAGACCACTGATGAGAACGAGGTGGAAGAGAAACATGGTCTGTATTAGGAAAAGTAACCAGTTTCAGAGAAGTAGGTGGAGAACCTTCTCTGGAAGGGGAACGATGAGAACAAGAGAAGGAACTAGAGGGTTCTTTTTTCTTTCTCACCATTCTCCATCCATCTGACATAACAACATCCTTAAAAGAAGGTGAAGGTATTTCATGGGTATTGTCACTAATATGTGGATTATCTACGGGTGATTAAGTGTTGAAGGTGGGGGAGGAGGGGAAACAACATGTGGACAGGTAGGTTGAGAGATAATCTAGTTAGACAGAACCGAGTATGAGATAACTTGGGTATTTTTGCTTTTCCTGATATGAAAATCTCAGATCAAATGGCGTTTCTTTCGACAAAAGAAATAATCATTCATTTTGTTTAAATAAACTAGAGGCTAGATCAAATCAAACTTTGGACCAATCAATTTGATAGACTCAGGGAGTGGTTTATCCAAGTCCACTTCCACACACATCCTTCGATGCACCCTTATACTTGCAAATTTATCACTATTGTGTTTACACCAGATGGCTCTACCCAGTTGTGACATAATATACCTCAGAAAAGGTCTGAAGGCTAGATTCAAATAAGGTAATTCAATCCACATTGGATAACGAGAATGAGATGGGCCTTCAGGATGAAAGTCAAAACTCTAAGCCTATAAATAAAAAAATTGTCTACAAATCACCTAGTTACCATATTTCAAGACTACTTGGGCATGTCTAGCTTCTTTAAACATACAGGATACATAACCTTTGCCTAACCCCTTTAGGGCTTCAATCTCCCATCCTCTATTTTCTCAATTTAATCTAGCCCATTATTAAAATTTGATTCAGATGGAATGCCTCTAAGGAAGAATAAAATAATAGTTCTATTTTGACATTCAGATATTACATTAACAATGTCATATGGGAGCAAGAATTCTAGAGATTTACATATCTCTTTCGCATCCATCGCTTGATCTTCATTGGCATGTGAATCATTCTTTCCTTCTGCATTCGTATCAATAAGCCGTTCCACATCAACCAACAATTTTGAACCAAAAACATCTTCTTGTTGAATTATGTCTTTTATAATGCCTATGGAAATATGTCCAGGATCATCTCCAACTTGTTTTGCTACTGCTTTTAGCCTCATTGCTCTCCATTATTCGTTGGTTCTGTGGCTAGGGTCAGGGTTCACTATTTGTTCTAGAATGTTTACTCTTCATTGAGATATGCTAATAACATGGTCTTTATTTTCAATTAATATATACTTTTACATAAAAATTACTCCATATGAGGACGTCTAGGGCTCAAGCCCCACTTCATCTGAGTGATGATAATTTCTTTCTTAGAAAGTGGTGAGATATTTAGAACTAGGAACATAGGCGCGGGGATGAGAGTTTTACCATTGGAATACTTCAAGATAATTTTATTATATAAAAATAATAAATATAATAAATATATGAAACTAAATAGTAAAATAGTGTTTTTGGTATTATCCAATGAGAAATAGATGAAAATTTTCAAATAAAAGAGGGCTAGTTTTTTTCATAAATAATGAGGGGGAATTAACATTAATGTTTCTCTTAATAAAATTATTTTCAATAAATTGTATATTGTAAAAAGTGCATATAAATGATCCATACCCTTGAAGCAAGGTCATAGGCAAAATCCATAAGGGAACAAACAACAAAAAGTATGTTTCATTTGTGGTATAAAAAGACAAACTAAAATATTGTTGGTATAATACATACACATAGGGCTCATTTAATAATAAGAAGTCCAATAATCAATAATCATCACACAAAAAAAAACAAAGCACAAGTTTAGAAGAAGGAAAAGTGGAGAAATAAATAGCATCAGCAAAGGAATATTTCCAAATAGGAAGATAAACATTTAGATGAGGAATTCCTATATTATGCACAATCCCATTAGTAATCAACCTCATAAAGTTTTATCTGGTATGTCGACTCTGGTGCAACTCGACACATAACCAGAAGAAAAGATTGTTTTTATAGTTTGAATTAGATACCTCATATAAATCTTGTCTCTTTAGGTGATGATACATCTTATCACGTCCAAGGCATTGGCAACATCTCCTTACCATTTGGATGACATGACTACTAAATCTCTAATGTCATGTATGTCCCAAGTCGCACTAAAAACATTCTCTCTGTCAGTCAATTGTTTGAGCATAACATAAAGGTTAATTTTGACTGTAAAGGTAGTAGAAAGATGTGACTCATCATAGATAAGTCTAAAAGTTTTTTTTTTCAAGAGCATATAGAGTTGGAAGAATGATCCAACTTGACATCATTTAGAAGAACAATTAGGTACTTGTTTCAAAGGATTCAAATTTAGCGAATTTGTGGCATCAAATTATATATGGCCATGTGAGTTTTAGACACCTAGATGCACTAAGCCATCATAATATGGTGAGAGGACTTCCTCTACTGAAAAAGAATACAACTATTTGGCCCAGTTGTGTATTAGGAAAATAACATAGAACATCATTTTGAAAAATTACCTTTAGAGCTTTAGGAAAATTAGATCTGTTACATACTAATTTATGCAGAGCCATGAGACCTATTCACCATGGCTTTCAATATTTTTAGCTCTTTGTTGAGGATTACTCATGAATAATATGGGTATATTGTTTAAAGACAAAGGATCAAGCCTTCAAAATTTTTAAATATTTCAAAGCCTTTGTTGAGAGATAAAATGGTATGTTATGTGTAAAGTCACTATTCATAGTGATATGGCTTGATGAGGTGGCATGAAAGTGACATTGTTGTTGGTGATGTGGCATGGCCCATAAAGGATCCCACATGTGATAAAGTTTATGTGATGAGAGTGGGGTGTCCCACTCCACCAAGATATAAGGATTTTGTCTTTAGTAAATCACATGCTTCTACTTTTGGTGAAAAATGACAAGGGTAGATATGGGGCACCACCCTTAGTGGGAATCTTGATTTAGCATAAGGGAGAAGACAAAAGGTGTTTGTGGCATCTCTTGGAAGCTTGTGTACACATGCTATTAAATGACATAGGTTTATTATTACTGATTCCCTTCACATGTGTGAGTGAGATGCCATGTTTGGAGTGATATGAAAGTGGAGGTGGATTTGTCAAAAGTAGGAGATTTACTTTTGACCCTAGCTCATGATGCCAAACATGACTAATAGTGTGAATTTTGGCCCACATGGAAATGTGGTGCCAAATTTATCTCTCCTCATTAATTCATATCTTTATCCTTCTCATTTATAAATTCTATATAATTGTTCTCTCCTTTCTAATTTGTAATTAAGAAAAAAGAGTGCAAGGAATGAAATGCTTGCAAGCTAATGCAAGTAACTACAAGAAGTAAAGAGTAAAAGTTGATGCATTGTGTTAATGGATTCTTGTAGAAAGATGAAGAGGTGTGAAGGGTATGTCAACAGAGTTGGGGTACAATTCCATGGACATACCCAACAATGCGTATGTGTTATAACATAACGCATATGCGTTATTATTATAACATGTACACATTATGGCTCAAAATACCTAAGTCATAATGTGTACGCATTATAACAATAACATGTACATATTACTTTCATCTATATAAATGTGCATGTATTATAGTAATGTGTACATGTTCTTATAAGTAAGGTAACATGTATGCGTTAAGCGAACTATAAAATAAAAAAAATCTGAATTCTCATTTCTATTCTTTGCTTTGCATTCATGTTTTTATACTTGGCATTTGTGTTTTACCCTTTAGCTCTTCATTTTGCACTCTAGCTTGCATTTTACCCTCCAGATAATGTGGAAAGCATTGATTTTACTCCTGTATTCACGAGATCAACGATGCCACCATGAAGAAAAGGTAAGTTTTGTAGATTAAATTATTTTTTTAACTTTTTATGAAGGTTTTGCATAGTTTAATTTGTAATTTTTATCCAACAGGTCAGTATGCTTTGCCTAACTCTCCACTTGATCCTCTACCCAACCCTCCTAACCTTCCTATAGCTCCACTAGATCCCCCAGGCAGTCAGGAGGATATAGTTACTCACATAGTGGAGAACAAAATTGAAATTGAGCAGATAATTAAGAGAATGAGGGAGACCACTTCCATGAACACCCATCGCACCTATTTGACCAATACCCTACAGTTATTATTAGGTCAAGTTGACTCAATAACGAGTCAAATTGACAGATGGAGGTCATATAGGGATAATTGTAGGGATTACTATGCTAATCAATTGTAAACATATGAAGTGAAGAAGAAATAAATAAAAAAATATTAAAATTTTGCCTTATTTATCGACCTAGCCACCAATTCCCCATTTCCTGTAACAACCAAATATTTTCTAATCCAATGATGCCAATACAATTTAATTAAAGCCAATTTTTTGGAGTGATGGTGGATTATGTTTGACTATCCACCTTGTAATAACCATGAGGTCCCTTTTTACTTTTTGAATAAACTCTATTATGAGTTTGTTCTCAATGAAATTCTAAACTACTTTAACTATGGTGAGTTTCAAGGTTGAGGGAAAGGCTCCATGAAAGATCGACTAGGTACATGTCGTGCACCTAATCAGCCTACAAGGATCTCTACCCAAAAGCCACTTCATCTGAGGATTCCCTCTATAGTGAAGGAGGTTATGGAGATAGACATTTTACATGTGCTTAGTGTCTTACTGATATAATCATTCATCATACAAGTAGTCTTTCAAAAATAGATGCTCGAGATACTCTAGCTAGTGGTCGTACTTGACCCCACCCATGTAGATGTTGTGGTACTATATACACTGGACCTTTAGATGATGATGATGGTGCTTTAGGGGGCTTGGAGGATATGGTCTTGATTTATGAGTTGTTGGCACACATGCTTGGTTTGGATATGTTGGGAGTCTCTACACACATGTAGGTATCTTTTATATAAATTTCATGTTAAATTTTTAAGTTATATTTACAAATTAAAAAGGTAAATATTAATTTACATGTTTAAATTGAATAATATATATGTACTTTTTTTGTGTTTTAGGAGGAGACATTGTCTTTGACATCACAACTAGGTAGTGGGCTAACCCCTACTACATCTATCTATGTTAGTGTGACACCATATCCATTTACAGAGGTAGAATTTCACATGAAACTTATATAATTTAGATGTACATTCATACACCTTAATTACATCATTAGTAGATTTTGCGTAAGAAAATATAAAATTCCTAATATAATTTTATTGTTTGATGTATTAACATGGATTGGTGTAGTGTTAGAAACTCATCCTCCATCTTAGCTATTTTGCTTTTATTTCAAATTTAAAACTATGTTCTTAATAACCAAAATAGCGAGTTGAACATTTACTTGATATCCTATTATATGTAGTTCCCATAGTAGGTCAATCCCAATTAGTAGGATTGGATATATATATATATATATATATATATATATATATATATATATATATATATATATATATATATAATTCATTTGATAAAATTTGTTTGGTAAAATATATTTCTATCAATTTCCCAATCGAGCATAACATGTCTTTATCAATGTGCACACCACTCTTTTCTTTTAATTACTGGCCTCATATCCAGCCACTTGATTCCTTGTTATCCTAATCACATATAGCGGTTCAATCTTTATGATCGATATCCAAAATAGTCATAGTTAGTAATTCAATTCCCATCAATTCCAATCGAGTGTAATAATTTCATCTCTATCTATGGAGTTATAAATTTAGATGGCATATCCTCTTGATCCCATTGTACCTAGTCAATTCCAATTTCCAACTAGACTCTATTAGTAGAGCTATGTATAATAGGCCATTAGATCCCATTAGTTTATTAGGAGAGCATCAACTATAAACAATAGCCTATATGTATATGGCACATGCCTTGCGACCATATATAAATCGGAGACCTCAACCCCATATAGATAGATGGGGTTGAGTAGTTTGTTACCACCATCTACTTAGGGGTCCCAAAGACCTACTATATCTAGTTAGGGGAGAGGACTTATCTATATACATGCACTTTCATCACTCGAGTGGCATGCGGACTCTATAATATTATAACACCTTTCATTAGGAAAGTCCCCCTAAAATGAACATTGAGTGTCGACAAGACTATAACACCCTTTATTGACCTCAACCTATTTTCACTGTATACATATAGACCTTCCCTTAAAAAAATTGATGGCAATCTAAGTATACATAGTTGACCTAATATCACATATAGGGAAACCAAAATCATGCACTTGTAAAGAAGACTATCCACTCACTCTTATCTCTACAATATTCGGTTCTATTTTCTATATGTTTCTTTAGATTTTGATGAGACCTATTTTATAAGGTTCAGACACTCTTTAAAGGCTCAAGTATAGATGTCCCCCATAAAATCAATCTATCACTCTAGGTGTTTTAACCTAATTAAAACTCACTTTACAAACTTCTCAACAAAACCCTATACGTGTTACTTATCTTATCACAATGACTATTTTTAAGCGCTTTTTGATCACACCACTATTTAGTTGGACTAAAAAGTAATGAGTGTCTGTAAGCAAATTATTCAAGGTGTTAACATGATCAAAATTTAAAAATAAATAAATTTAGACACCATATCTCATAGCACTATCCTCAACTATACCAAGTCACTACCTTAAGATGATTAGGCCTAATGACCTTAATTAGGTCAAAATCTGAAATACACCTCAACAAAGCTATACAAGCATCAAAACTAGTGTATATAGGTGTATCAAGGATGTTTGACCACCTAACTTGAATTAAATGACTCATTTTCACAAAATTCACTCAAAAATTCTCCTTAACCTAATTAAAACTTAGTTTACACACTTTTCAACAAAACCCTATACGTGTTACTTATCACAATGACTATTTTTAAGGGCTTTTTGATCATACCAATATTTAGTTGGACTAAAAAGTAATGAGTGTCTGTAAGCAAAGTATTCAAGGTGTTAACATGATCAAAATTTAAAAATAAATAAATTTAGACACCATAGCTCATAGCACTATCCTCAACTATACCAAGTCACTACCTTAAGATGATTAGGCCTAATGACGTTAATTAGGTCAAAAACTAAAATACACCTCAACAAAGCTATACAAGCATCAAAACTAGTGTATATAGGTATATCAAGGATGTTTGACCACCTAACTTGAATTCAATGACTCAATTTCATAAAATTCACTCAAAAATACTCCCTCATTGTCTTGTCATTCTCTCTCATTAAATGACATTTCTTGCCTTTAGTGTGGTGTTACAAGTCACATGTTGCATATATCCACTTATCACATTCATGCTTCCCTTGACCTCATTATATTTTTTCACATCTTATACAACACTAATTTTGTTAGCAACTTTTTTAACCAGTGAACTACCTAAGTTATTAATTATTAAGTTGTTTGTTCAGCTGATGATTAGGGTGGACACTGCTCCATTACAATTTGAGATAAACTTGAGCATTTCTGCTTCAATGCCATCTACATAGGAACTCATCGAGGTATGTATATTCACTTGTAATTTTGAATTGTAATTTATTTCTTTTGTTTTAATAATCTTACTATATACTTTGATAAATATAACTTATATGCATGAATGTATTGTGTGTGCAGGGCTATCATATGACATTTAATAGTTTGATTTAGATGACTATTGTGATAACTCCTCATGTTTATTCATAATTTGACATGCCTATTCATGCATCTGAACTTGGCACTGACCTAGTCGAGCATCAACAACAAATTGAGAAGGACCATGAGATTACGGTAAGTGCATGTTTAGATGTTTTTTTATTATAATTTAAAATGAGTTTCTTAACTTGGTTTCATGTATACTTGTTAATTTTATAATAATTTTTTTATTTAAATAAGTTTGGTTATAAGCAATCTATGAGCGTAGTACTGATAGTCAAACATTGGAGTAATCTAAGGCATTCGAGATATCTCCATCTATAAGTAGGGCATCTTAGGGAGAGTCTTCTTCGAAGAAGGAAAAGAGAGGGAAACTATTTGATGATTATAATGTTGTAGATGATGTAAATTATTGTATTCCTATATGGAAATATATTTATTTTTAAAATTGTACATGCATATATGATCTATTCACTCGACATTAGATACTATGTTATTAGACATGATGTAATTGTTTGTATGTCTATATAGCAATGCATGTATTATTGACATTATATGCCTATATATGGTATTCACACATGGCATTCTTATTTTTTAAATGAATATTTAAGAAATCCAATGAAGTAAATCTTATTTGAATCACTTGTGTTTAGAGTATTATGAATTATTAGTTTTGAAGTATTCTTAAGGATTACAAATGTTATGAGATTGAGAATAACTTGTTAGGATAATGTTGCAAATCAAACCCTTATAAGAAATAAAAAATATCAATTATTGCATTTATATTATGTTTGTATACTGATGTAGAGGTATGAAGGATAAGTCTACAAAAACATCATTAGCTCAGTCGATAAACTCACCACCTATTCCAGGCTCAAAAATGCCCTTCCCAATACAAGAAAGATGTTGATTCTTAGCCTAATTTTAGGCATACATAAAATTAAAAATATAAGTCATATGGAGGAACAGTAAAATCTTTCATGTGCATATGAAATACCTCTAATTTAATTCTAAATCTAGTCCAAATCACCTCTAAGAGCAATCCATGGTAGAATTTGTAGTAATGGGTCCTAAAATGCAAATTTTTGGTAATGAAGAGATAACGTATTGACCTCTAACTAGCATTTTTGACTCCATGACTGGTAGGTAAAAATCCACCGATTTGATCACATCTACATAGGAGAATTATATGTGCTCCAATGACCGTGACATCAAATTTCACACGTTTTCCATACTGTTCTAGAGCACTGAAACACTGACAACAAATGTTGTCAAAGTTGAAGCTATGATCTGATAACTCAATTTTTTATGCTTGTTAGCTGAAAATTAGTACTAAAAACATGTTTGAATGGGTGGATAACATTTAATATTGGGTTCTTGTCCTCCCATCTAGCCCAATTGACAAACCCAACACCCATTTCAGGCTCAAGAATGCCCTTCTCAATACAAGAAAGATGCTAATTTTTAGCCTATCTTTAGGCATGCATAAAACCAAAATTGTAAGTCATATGGAGGAACCATAAGATCCTTCCTATATATGAGAAACCCATCTAGTTACACCTTGAATCTATTCTAAATCACCTCTAATATAAATCCATGGTATAAGTTGCAGTAATGGGTCCTAAAATGCAACTTTTTGGCAGTGAAGAGACAACTTGTTGACCTCCAACTAGTAATTTTACCTTTGGGACCAACAAGTGCAAATCCACCACTTATATCATGTCTATATAAGAAAATTACATGTGCTCCAATGACTGTGACATACAATTCCACCCGTAAGTGGATTTTAACTATTGTTTTGAAGCATGAAAATACTTACAATAAATGTTGTCAAAGTTGAAGTTATGATTTGAAAACTTAATTTTTAGTGTTTAATGGCTAAAAAATGACACTTTCAACACATCTAGAGGGGCAGATAACATCTAGGATCAAGTTTTTGGCCTCCCATCTAGCCCGATTGACAAACCCACTAGCCATTCTAAGATCAAGAATGCCCTTCCCAATATAAGAAAAATGTTGATTTTTAACCTAACTTCAAGAATGTATAAAACCAAAACTATAAGTCATATGAAGGAAACATAAGATCCATGTTATGCATGGGAAATCCCTTTAATTATACTCTGAATCTAATTTAAATCATTTCTATGATCAATCCATGGCATAAGATGCAGTAACGGGTCCTAAAATGCAAGTTTTGACAGTGAAGAGACAACTTGTTGACCTCCAACTAGTAATTTTGCCTCCAGGATTGATAGGTGCAAATCCACCACTTTGAGCATATCTATATAGCCAAATTACACATTTTTTGATGATTGTGACATCCAGTTCCACATGCAAGTGCATTTTCACTACTATTCTAGAGCATGAAAACACTGTCAATAAATGTATTTGGAAGGCTACAAGGAGAAACAAACTTGTCATGAGAAATTGTTCATGTGCACAAAAATGCCAACTAATTTTAGTAAGCTTCTCTTAGCTTCAAAAATATGAAATTATTTACTAACGGTGCCAACCACTTGAGTGTGGAAGCTAATTTGGCACTATTAACCTATAAAAAAATGTTACTAAGTAATTAAAGATGAAATTTATGCACGTACTACCTACAAAATCAAAAATATTTGGTAAAAGTGATTGCATCTCTATTTTACAAGTCAACATACCTATGCATTTCAATTCAATGAACCACTTGAATCCGCTCTAATATTGATAGTATCAAGAATAGCTTCATGGTCTGACTCATAAACTTTTCATAGATTATTGTTTCTTGGCTTCCCATGATATTTTTGCAATTAAATATTTTTTGTAAGAACCAAATTTTGTATAGTGTGGTATCTTCTTATGTATTTCAAAGTCTTCAAAAAACCATATACTTGAATTTTTTATAGGATATCATCAAAGCCAAGTTCCAGTGACTACCATAGACCCAGTGGGATAATCAATGTTTTCTTCATCTACGATCTAAGAAGTTAATTTTTTCTTTCCATCTATACACTGACATAAGTAATAATTTGTTCCCTCTTCATTGTCCTCATCTGTAATAACTGTAAAAACATGGCTTGCATCATAAAAACCAATTTTTAATGACACTATGAAAATAGATAATGAGAATAAATAATACATAAAAATTAATCTTCTACCTGGTTGTACTAGATTAGATATATGGTCAAAGTCATGTGATGATGTCGTGTTTGTAAGTTATAATGCTGGTAGAACTTGATATGTGTTGATTGGAATTACAGGTTTGAAACTTTAGTCATCCACCCACTTGTGACTCACACTCATTCTAAATAGAGTCAATGCATGTAGAACATAAACATGTTAAGTGTCACATATGAATAGTCTAAGAACCTGTATTTGAGCTACGAAATGAATGGAGCTTATTTGAACATGTTAGTCATATAATCCTCATAGTTTTCAAAGTTTTTTTCCTCCATTAGCCAAAAATTTTTATGAATGATAAAATTTGATTGAGCACCATGACATATGTTCTCATTACACCATTCAACCAAAATTTTTGCATTAATAAAATTAAAAACATTGTCAAATTTTAACTCCTTTTCAATGGCTCTTTTTACACATGCTCTAGCACTATCATGCTCCACTTTTCCATGGCTAGCCTTAATGAAAATCCAAATTTATTCGATACTAGTGGTAATGTGCATCCTACTCATCCAATAAAATATCCATGCATTCTTGAAATACGATATGTAATTATCTGACCAAATGCAATAATGTTTGAAAGTAATGCTCCTCTGAGTCAACTGTCCATAGAACTTCTCAAAATAACCTTATACAAACTTTGTATAATGTGATCGAACATCACTGATATAGAAATAGTACTCCCTTAATATTTTATTATCTTCCTCTATACTATCAGGTGCATGTATAAATGTTATATGCATGAATATGACAATTTGTGTTGAGTTATAATACTGCTATTGAACTTTCATTTATGGTTTGAATGTGTAATTTTCAGCAAAGTCAACCATTGAAATAATAGAATAAAGTGAGAATGTGTTTTTACTTAGCTTGAAATGTTTATCCAACCATTTATCCCTATACATGTGCCCTGCATACTCAATAATTTTTTTCATAAATTCGACCATCAATTTTGAAACATGTATCTCTTTCGTAATAAGCTCACACCTTTTAGATTATTTGCCATCTTTTACTTCATAAGTCACAGATTTGTATTTGCTCAAACCAAGTAATTCTTGTCTGATTGCCCCTGTATACTCCCTAAAGATACATTTTTTAAATTTTGGTAATCCATCGTAAATGTTAAAATTTTCATCCAAACATGCTTTATTATAAAAGAACCGTTCATCTAATATTTCACAAAATATATTTGGAATAAATTCCTTGGCTGATTTTGGTAGATTTTCTACACCACACTCTTGTAAAATGTTGTTAGTATGCAAAGTAAAATGATTATGGTGAAAAACATAATAGTGCATTAAAAATTTAATATGTTGCCTATAATAACAAGTGGTGCATATGTGATTTATTTTTACATAAAAATATTTGGCCATCTCAAAAAATATTTGACTAATTGCAATATGTGGATGTTTTTCTAAAAACTTAGAGTACAATTCTATTTGAATCATATCCAATAAATGTTTCAAATGTAGTTCATGATTACGATAACCAACTCTTATTTTCACTACATCTCTTGCATTGGATGAAACTCTTTTATAATCTTTCCAAAATAAGGCAAGTAAGTCTTTCAAAGCATCATCTATAGCTTTATCCTTTTATGGTTGTCTACCATAGAATGCCCATAGCTCTTTTGTATTGGGTTCATTAAGTCTTTCATGTCTTTCAATTTATTTCATTCATATTTTTATATTTATATCAAGTGTTTAACTTGTTTTTGAAATCAATCATTTTTTTCTTGTTTTAGTGCTTATTGCACAAGTTGTCATTATATGTCAGGCAATATTACAATCTTTGTTGTGTAATTTTAGGCGTACAATATGATATGCATCATGTAAATTTTTAACATTTTCATCATCCATGTTAGATTTTCTTAGTCCTAATGTGTATATTGTAGGACTCATCTTATCCAATTTCATCAATGAAACAAATAATTGACATCTTTAACTATCATACTATAATCTATGAAATAAATTATCCTAAATATCTTGATCCTGTCTTCTTGAATGGAGGTTAGACATTGTGTTATGCATTGATTTCAAAATGTTTTCATCAACTTAAATTAATTACTTATCTTTTCTATGCACAATTATTGGATGTGTTGTTATTGGTGGAATCTGTTCAAAGGGTGTTTGAAAATCATTATATGTTTCCATGAAATTTTCTTCATTGTTTGTTTCTTCATTATATGTTTTCATGATTTTTTTTTCATTTTTAATTTCATCATTATTTGAGTCCATTAAATTTTATTCATTGTTGGTGGGTAAAGTATCATGCATAGACTCTTCATCAACAAAATAAAAAACTTTAAATTTTGAATGTGAATTTTCAACATTATCTAAATTTTTATTGACAATTTCATCATAATTCAATCAATTATTATGAATTTCATCATAATTAAATTAATTATTATTAGTTTCATTATATTCAATTCATTAATGTCAATTTACTCATTATCTAAGGCATTTGGCTCATCAGGGTTAGTGTTTGTACTTTGTCTATAACAAAATGCTTACATTTGTACCTTGTTTTTCCCTCTCAACTCTTCTAATTGCTCCAGTGTTTTGTTTTTAAACTTCCTCTTCCCTAAATGTGAACTGGAGGCCATTTTGACAAAAACAACCAAGAATGTACTTCAAAATGTGGGGTCCAAATAAAAACTACAAAAAAATCACTTAGAATACGTAGGGAATGTCTATGAGGACAACAATCTCAATTTGAGATAAAAATAGATGTTGAAAAATAATTTTTTGTTTTACTTCAAGGAATACGTAAATGTTATAGTAACATGTACGCGTTCCTTGAAGTATAGGCATATACTAAAAAAAAGCATAAAGGCTCATACTCAATGCATAAAATTCTCTATAATATTATAATATGATGCAATAAGACTCAACAAGACTATAATATGATGCATAAATCCCTAATATGATGGAATAAGACTATCAAATGTTTCAATAAGGTTATCATATGATGCATTAAATCTCAATATGCTACAATAAGGCTATTATACAATGCAATAAGAGTATCATGCGATGCAATAAGACTATCATATGATGTAATAAGACTATCATACGATGCAATAAATCTTTAATATGATGCAATAAGACTATCATATGATGTAATAAGGCTCAATATGATAGATAAATCCCTAATATGATGCATAAATCTCCAATACATGATGCAATAAGACTCTTGATAAGATTATAAAGTAATAAGACTAACATATGATGTAATAAGGGTCAATATATAAGACGAAATGAGTTACTTTTGCCCAAAATCCCATATAGGTCCTTACAAAATTAGGTGAATAACGGGTTCACGAATTGACACTAATCACATTCATGAATTTATGCATTTGTGATGAAATCAAGGACTTAGGGGTTGCATTTGTTATAAAATTATGATTTAGGGTTAGCGGTTTAGTGTAACAAGTTTGTACATGTGTATATGTCATGAAATTAGGGTTTAGGAGAACTTTCAATGTTCAAGTGATAAAATTAAGTTTAGAATCAACATGTCATGAAATGTGACCTAATTTAGACCCTTTAATCACATTATAGACTCCAAAATAGGTTCAATGGGTTAAAATTGGCCACATTTGCATTCATATTTGCATTTCTAATTAAATTAGGTTCAGGTAAGCTATACATGTTACATTTAGAATATACAATCAATTGGGCCATAAATTTGGTTAGAGGTTCGATTTCACCATATCACATCCCTAATTGAGCCAATAAACTAATTGGTTAAATTCATGATAGATAGAATCATACTTAATTTTGTCCCAAATCATATATCATGCTCTTATAGTTATGTCAAGCAAGGATTCAAATTGGCATCCCATGCCTCCTCGATTGAATTACCCCTATAATTGAACCTTGATGTGCCATGTTTGTACCTTGTATACCCAAAAGTGTTAAATATATCAGAGATACATCAAGTCCTAGAAGTTTCAGAGTTGACAATGCCCCAAGAGGCCAAATCGAATTACATATTACCAGGTGTACCTCATACATGCTCAGAAGTGTCATCACTATTAGAGGTTTTAGACAGTGTTAATTTTAAGAGGTCCTACTAGAAAACCCATTGATAATATTTGGTTAATCTAGAGAAATTTGATTCATTGGTATAGTGAATCCTCTGTGGCTGATGGTGAATTATTTGTCAATATTTTTCCCCATACAATTGCATGGTTGAAGTGAATGACCAAACTAAATAACTGATTAGAATACTTGAAATGAATGATCAAACCAAACAACTAAAATTAATGATGAAGCCAAATGACTGAACTAAACATCCATGTCAAATGACTAAACCGAACAACTGAACTGAATGGTTAAACCAAATGGTTAAACTAAAAAGCTAAATTAAATGACTGAAATGAACAATTGAACTGATTGACAAAATTGAATGACCCATTTGAACAATGAAATTGAATGACCTAACCGAATGATAAAACTAAACAATTGAACCAAATGATAGCACTGGATGGCATAACCAAACCATAGATCTGAATGATAGAGTTAAATAATAGATCTGAATGATAGAGTTGAATGGTAGGGATGAATGATAGAGTCGATTGACCAAGTTAAATCAATGTGTTAGATGACGGCATCAAGACACACTGGCAAGTAACCTATATGGCTAGTCTATTATCTAATTTCTCGGTCACCTTTTTTACTCTATAAATAGTCAATCTTACCCTCATTTTTAACATTTTACAGAACTAATTTCTCATCCCCCTTTATATCCATGGAGAGAAAATTCATTTTTAAGAAATTATTATGCCTAGACATTTTGAGGCTCGTACAACAACTAGATGCATAAAATGATTAAATTTAGGAATACATATTTATTGCCCTGCTTTACATGCCCCAGTATGACATAGACACCATGTTATTAAAAATGCTCATGTATTCCTATGACCTTAACGATAAGATATTCATAGTCAAAGTAGATTCCAGAATGATTTTCTTTGATACTTTGCCAGGAGATATTCATGATCTAACAGGTCTTCCATTTCACAATGTAACCCCAGTGAGTTCTATATCAATACTTATAAATTTATTTGTATATTCAAAAATCAACTTTTGTGATCTAAATTTTTTGTTTTCTCTTTTATTTTAGATAGTTGGAAGAAGGATCTCCACGTTGAAGCCATTAGTCACCCTTTTTCAAATCAATGGTTCAATTTTTTCAAGCCATAATAGTATTTAAAGGAAGAGCAGTAAATATTCCCTATTGAGCATTATTCTACATTGTTCGTACTCTTTTCAAATATAAATTTGACTGGTGCTATTTTATTTTTGTTAGGATAAGGCTTGAATCAAATTATACTTCTATGAATACCAACTTCACTATTTGTTGTTCAAAATTTATTTTGGCATTGTGCTATGAGGTCTACTTTGACCTCCAAAAAGCACAGGGTCCCACTGTGCTTGATAAAAAAATGATGATAAACTCTTTGTCTGTGGATGATCAGGAGGTTAGTTTATTTATTGATCTAAGGTTTAATATTTGTTTGTTTGTTAAATGGTTATCAAGGTAAATATTAATAAATGTTTAAACTTTTTTTGCTACAACTTACATACAAGAATGTGTTCCTCACAAAAACAATCTGTCTCAAAAAGATAGCATGCAGTTAAAGAATCTATAGATTCATAGTCTACTAAATCATCCTTGCAATCCTATCAGCTTGTGAAATGTCCATGAGTTGCTTCGATGTCATCTCCATGTGCAAGTTTACTATTTAAAAATTTAAAATGAGTTTTTAATTTTCAGGACTCAAGTGCATTATTTTAGTTATTTGTTTTATTCTTGTAGTTGACTCGACAAGAATTCATATGGTGGAAACAACCACCACCACAACAAATAGTAACATTTCATGTGTCTTCTCGACCCTCTATGGAATGTATTTTACATTGCACACGCACACGCACACACACACACACACACGCACATATATATATTAGTTTTTTATTATAGTTTTTTAGACTGAAAGTTTACGTAATATACCAGTGCAAAACACCCTTATCACTCGTAATATGCTACGTAGATTAGAGGATATACTATCTCCAGATACAAGTATTAAACCTTTAATTTCAAATTAGCATATAACTTTATTTTTACAATTTATTTATTTTCTAAAATAACTTACATTTTGAATGCCATCCTCTATCTGTGAGGAACATTATGCCATCACCTTCACCATTCAACTCATTTTATGGAAAGGGAAGGCACTTCCATTACAAGCCCCCCAACAAACTATAACACTATAATTATTAGGTTCTTATTCCCCTCTTTCTCTTTTGGAGGTTGATTGAGTGTGCATGGATTTACTTCTTTGTCATAAATTGAACTTGACGAGAAATATATGTGTTTTAAAAGTGGTGTTGATGTTGTAACTGATTTCAATCCACACAATTTTATCCAAGGAGAAGCAACACATGTTCATGTGACTACTCAGAGGAACCGTCATGCAGTTCATCAGACAGTTTGACCTCAATAGAGAATGTTGTCTTGTATGATGATGAATTCAAAAAATTACTTGTGTGGGAGATTCAAGCAAGGGCAATGGTAAAATAAATAAATGCACATTATCACAACCACTTCGAACAAGAAAATTTGTTTACATTGGTGCAACAAGAACCCACAAATATTGATGCTTTGTTTGCCAAAGCTAAATCTGGGTTAGTTACTATTTTTAATAGTTACAATGATAATGTGTTAACTATCATGCTTAACAAGTTGGATAATTTGAATGTAGAAGCCCATGTATATTATAATAAATGGGCAAAAGACACCAACCTTGTTATGATTTTGAGTGTAGAGAAGGAAAAATCTTTGGTAATATATATTCATTTTAATCAAATTTCATGTCATTTTTATTTTTGTTCACATCTAATTACATTACATTTTAAAATTTAGGCAAAATATGAGAACTTGAAAAAAGAAACCAAGGTCCTCAATGTGCATCTGAAAAATACATGGAAAAGTTTATTATATGCCATTCAATTAAAAGAGAAGCTTGTTCTATTGAACAAACAAAATAACACACTATGAAAAATTATTAAGGAGCAACGATGAGATCCCAATGCCTTATTTAAGCAGAAGACAGTTGCCTATCCTTGTCTACTTTCTATAGGAGATGCTGGAAAAGAAGATAGGAAAAATCTTGATTGTATTAATGTTTCGACTTTAGATCTTGAAAAGGCGGGGATATTGAAAGACAATAGTGGCATAGAGGATGTTGTGGTTGAGAAAGTAGTTGAAAAAGACGCTGAGAAAATGGTTGAAAAACTAGCTGAGTAGTTGACAATTTGTTTTATATATTTGTAAATAATGTTTTATTTTAAAATATATATTATGAACGATAATTTATATTTTATAGATATGTTGATCAAATTATTGAGTGTTAATTATTAGATGAGACACGTAAATTGAAATTGAAATTTTAATTTTATGATGTTGTAAACTTGTATGGTGTTAGGCTCCCTTTTTATATTTGTGATGCACTTGTGAAACTCACATTTTAATATAAATGGATGAATGTCAACATATATCTTTATATAGTGTTCCCCCTAACACAATCATAATATATTAATCTTTTGCAGTCATCACATAGTAAGAAACATAAAAATGCATTTCAGAAAATGTATAATAATTATTGAATGTTATGATAAAATAGTGAGTTATTTTGTCTAAAATATCTCTTCTTTATTATATTTGGATTGTTTCTTTAGTAAATTATGATTTGAGATGCATTTGAGGCCATAGAAAAGCACATTCAAATATGGTAGAGGTTTGTGTTGAAGACAGTATTGTGATAGTCAGTAATAATGAGGATTCAACAAAGTTAAAAATATGCATTATTGATTGTGATCATGAACTATAGAATAGATTAATGGATTGTTTAACGTTATGAGGATGTTTAGATATATAAGGACTCTTGAAATCATTTTTATTCATATAAAAATTGGTATAAACAAGAGGTAAGGTCTTTACAAATATGTGAATAGGTATCCTATATAGCATGAGTGTTATTCATACTCATTGATATGTGATTCAAAGGTTATATTTTATTTGATAACTTTATTCTAAGAAGAATTAGTTTTAAGGACTCTAAACAATTAGACATGTTTTTAAATATCCTCACGAAAGTGATTTGGCATTGACATAGTTATTATCGTTTTTGAACAATTAAAAACATATAATAATTTTTGCTTCTTATGATAAACATGTGATAATTACTTACAAATAATTATATAAAGTAAAACATGAATACATTAAAGGCACATAACAAACTATAAGCAGTCCATAACAAACACATAATAAGAAAATTAAACACATTGCAAACACATATGACGTACTATGAAGGCACAATAAATACATCACATATGTAGGAAAAAAATAGATCTATAAAAAATATGTATCAAAGACATAAAGATAAAAGAACCATATCAACCTACATTGTTCCCCCTTACAAAATCATTAATTATTAATCTTTTACGTTCAACACTTAACAACAAACAAGGGAATGAATTTAAGAAAACATATAATAATTATTGCATCTTATGATAAATATGTGACAAGTACTTACATACAATTAAATAAAGTAAAACATGAATACATTGAATAGTAGTCTCTACAAAAAAATAATAAAATTATATGAAATTGAAATTTAGAAACTCAAAACTAATAGTTTTGTAGTAGAAAAAATCCTACACAAACTCGATTATCGGCAGTGACATTTGCATCTGTCGTGTTAGTGCCAGATTCAGTGTCATTATTTACATCCTCTTTATTTGTCACTATATTGTTGATGCCTCTTTTTTTCAGTTAGAGAACTTCATGTTTCCATAGTTGTTTCATAAGGAAACATATCCCTTGTATAAGGTGAAACATATAATCTCAAATAGGTTTCTAAATTTCTATCCAATATGTTTCTAAGTTTTGACTTTATGAATTATAATGTATTAAATACTCTTTCATCTTCTACTAAGCCTAGAATCATTGTTTGATAGAGCTCATATAATCAAAAATATTCACTTAGACTTTTCTACAATATACTATTAGGATAAAGTTTTTTTCATAGTCTTGTAATTTCTCCATTCTCTGTTGATTCACTTAGAAGATGATATTGTTCAAACATTGTAATTCCAAAATGGGTTGATTGGAATGTTAGTAAATCCTTTCCCAAAGTACATTTAATTTCTACTCCATTAACCTCTGCACATTTATCGAAATGCATTACAACATAGCCCATGTATTTTTTAAATAAATTGCTAGCCATCTTTTAAATATTATTACTGTTCTAAAAAATGGGATTCACAACTGCCATGGCCTCCAACAAATCATCCATTTAAAAATAATCTCTGATCTTCACAAATAAGTTTTGAGAAACTCTACTTAGTTTCATTCGGGTTTCAGATAGAATAGTGTCATATAAAATATGTGCTACGGGTAGTTTTTCGGATTCAGCACCCACAAGATTATGTATTTTATAGAAAGTGTGCATTAAAATATCCTTTCCATTATCAATGATATAAAGATGATCATTGACATTCAACTTCAAATAGCTATCAGGGTTCTTTAAATTGGTCAAACATTGCCAAATACTAAAAACAAGGCCTTGAAACATTTCATTTAAAGTGTATAGTATGTCTAGAGATTGACATACTCATTTTCTCAGTCGTGTGAAGTCCACAATATAAGTAGACCTCTTCTAAGCATCTTTCATTATAAAATTCATTTTCTTCAACATTAGAAGAATTGGACATAAAGTCAACAGTGTTTCTAAATTTGTTAAATGGTACAACAAATCTTTTGCCTTATCAATTTCTCTATGATATTTATACATAAAACCTACTAATGATGGATATTCTTTAAAAATTTGACATGCAGGTTCATATATAGAAATACACCTTGTATCAACATCTTTCAATAGTTTCTTACCATTAGTCACTCCTATTGAAAATTTTTGGAACTTTAAAATTATTTTTGCACTGCTTGACATATAAACATGTAGGTCATGAATGAGCTCCTCCACTTTGGACACATTAGCAAATTTGCTAACCATTTTATATGCAAGATTCATCCTATGAGCCATATAATAAATTGGAATCATATATGGGGCAATTATTATTTGTATCTGAACATACAAACATTTCAATTCCCCTGCATAAATGATGCACCATCAGCCCCAACACACCCCAGCTTCGTAGCTATTACATAATCATCCATTCTAGCGTTATCTTTCAAATTTGATACAATCAATTTATGAAGAATTTTTACATTGCAATTTTCTACCATTTTATGAACTGCTAGTAGATGGATTGCCTTTAATAATTCTTAAAAGTATACACATGCATACAAACTCAGACTATTTTGTCAATTGTTGTGACCTCATCGATGGACAGTGAGAAAAATAGTGATCTCTTAACACTTTCATTCAAATCTTCAATCTCAACCATTGCTAAACATTTTCCATTTATAAAACACTGCTATCTGACCAATGTGATTGTAGAATATCCAGAGATCTATTACGTTGAAATAAAATCTTATAATCTAAAAAATTAGAAATAGGTCTACCTTTTTTTAGAATATGGTATATATTAGAGAACTGTATGTATTTCGCCTTTAGATGAGACTACTTAACTTTTCTATAAATTTCTTCAATTCTTCCCCCTTTCTCCACAATATATTTTTTATATTTCTTATCATTTTCATGTTTCTGTGCATATCTTACATGCATGCATTGTTTTGTAATTTTCCACTTATGTGTTCTTGTTATCAGTCTATCTGGGTACTTCACTATCTCATATATTTTTCCCAAATATTTCTCAATTGTTTTTAGTTTCAATTGCATTATGTGTTCTTTTCTTAGTTTTTAGCTATATATTATACATCTGCATTCTTTTAGAATATCATTAGCATTCTCAGGCTCTACAGGGTTTATAAAAGAAATTTTTATAGTCCAGTCCACCTTAAAGGACCTTCCAATTATCCATCTTCTTATCTTCCTTTGAGAATATTTCTAAGTTAAAGTTTCAGCTGAGCTTTATGTTTGTTGAGAACCACCAATCTCTTTTGCCACTTGAGTGTCATTATCATTTTCATCAATAACTGGAGGAGCGTCTTTGAGTGGTGACATGTCATCATCAAAAAAATATTTAGGGGGTGATATATTATTCTGGTTGATTCTTTCTTGTGAGATAATAGTGGAGATTTTTGCGTATAAAATTATTTTAATATTATTGAACAGTTGAAGTCATATTTCTGACAAACTAAAAAATAATAAATACCTGGATTTTAAGTGCATTGTGATTATGTTGACTTTTTGGTTGGCTCTTTAAAATAAGACAATATGGATGATTTTCCTGATGATTGGCCTATCCTTTTATTGTTCCCACCAAATGCCATGATGGCCTATGCTTTTTAGCTTTGTCATTTGATACTCCTATTTGGTATTATCATATGATAGAAAGGTTTCAACGTTGGTTTACCAATTCTCCCACTTAGAGTTGTTGTTCAGTTCTACCATTTGGCTATGTTGCCTAGCTTGCCATTCATCATTGGCTTTTGCATATGATATTCATCTCTATCACCCGATGTTGTTATTTAGCTCTATCATTTAGATCTATTTTTTGGCTCTATCATTCAACTTTTTCATTTGGCTCTATCATTCAGCTATGTCATTCATATCTATCATTTGACTCTAGTATCTGGCATTGTCATTCGATGATACAGTCTAGCTTGTTTTTCAGTGTTATCATTCTTTTTCTTTGTTCATAATTATTATTCAGTTCTATGCTCCTCCAGTTTTGGTTCTACTTGTTTCCTTGGTTGGTATCAATCAAGCCCTCAGGGGATCTATTATATATATATGGTGAATGTAAGTGTAATCTTATTTATTGTTGTAAAGGGTTGGTGAGCCAACCCCCTAAAAAAATATATATCCCTAAAATTTTGGTGATACAGTCCCATCTATCGACCCTAAAAAATCACCAAAACCAAAATCTTAAAATTAGAATATTTATGAATTAATGAATATTCACCACTAAAATTAAACCTGGTGTCAAGTCCTAGAAGTGTTAAAGAGCTATGAGATCCCTATAAGGCCTAATTCAATGAGATACATCACCACGTGTGTATCTTATACACACATATACTTGTGTTAGAGATAAAACTGTCAAGTCCTAGAAGCATCAAATTTGTAAGAGCCTCATGATGCCCAATTCAAAAAATAATCACATGTGTAGGTCTAGTACACTTGGATAAGTGTTAGAGTTATCAGATATGTACATATATTCTAGATCCTAAATGCATCAGAGATGTTAGCACCATGGGAGTCCTTTTTAATCAAAGATGACCATGTGTAATTTTGTATACCAAGTGGTCAATTTGAATAGATAAGAATGATAGGCTAGGCTTGGCCCCATTGTGTCAAGTCATCAAAAGTAATCAATGATCCCATTAGCAATAAAAATACTTGGAAAAATATGAACACATCTCAAATGCCATGAGTGCCAAATCTAGGCATGTGCATGATGTGCACTCTCTATACATTTATTAGGTCACATGAGTGGAACTCATGATCTTTGATACCTCGACAAGCCTTATCACCTCTAACCAATCCAACTAAGGCTCGAACACAAATATCATACATACATATAAGCCAAAAAATTTTAAGATTGATATCAATCCCATCATCTCATGTATTGTAAATAATTCACATGATGCGAACCTATGATAGGCTAGGCTTGGCCCTATTGTGTCAAGTCATCAAAAGTGTACAATGATCCCACCATTAATAAGAAACAATTTGAAAATTATGAACACATCTCAAATGCCATAAGGGCCAAATCTAGGCAAGTACACGCTACACTCTCTACATTTATTAGCTCACATGAGTGGAACTCATGATCTTTGATACCTAGACAGGTCCCATCACCTCCAAACAATCCAACTAAGGCCAATTCACAAATTTATTATTCATACATATATGCCAATAATGTTTAAAGATTGACATTGATCCAATCAAATCATGTCTAGTAAATAATTCACATGATGCAAACCTCTAACTTGCCATTATTGTACAAAAATTATCATGTAAAGCCCTTCAAGGTCTAATTTGAATTGAGCGAGCACCGAACATTATTAGTTTTGTATGTATGGATTCAAACTATTTAGATCCCTCTACCTTAAATTACCTCTAGATCCCAAAGTACATTCATATTAAGTCCTACACATAGGAGAGAACACAATTTAGCAATGGAGACCTCAATCTTAAATCCCAAGCCAAATCAAGAATTTTGAGATATCACTTTCTTGCAGTCCACATCATAAGGTTTAAGCTCATTATAATGAAATATGAATAAGATGATTGAAGATATGTACAAAATATATAACATTAAAACCTTCAACGCGGGTGTACACACTGGTATTCAATTATGATCAACCATATATATGAGGTGAGAAGTTCATCATCCACATGAACAATTATTGGGTCCCTCTACTCAGTATCATCCTTGAGAGGAAGCAAGTCTCAGATTTAGGGGACATTATCACCTTTAATGTATCTCAAATAGGATCAATAGAGTTTGAGTTGGGGTAATTTATACATATGTCATACTTGGTCAATATCAGGTGTACGCCACCCTATATTTCTAAAGCATAACCATCCCTTAATGGTTTCAAACAAAGTCTCTAATGCATTTAGATATTTTCTAAGTTATAAATTTATCACTACAGGTACCACATATTAAAATAATATCTTAAAACCACATCATCACTAATGGATACATGTGACCATTTCAATTTTATTGAGCTCAAAACCACATATTATACAAAACAAAATGTGTAACTAACTTGACCAAAATATTTAAGAAAAACATGTACATACCTTGTACCCATCATCTTACTTTCCTATCTTACCATTCCAATTACATAGTAAGGCATAGAACTCTATAGTATTGATAAGAACCAAGTGTTATCTACCTTGTTTTTGAGCTTATAATTGTTACATCCAAGGTGCAGCTAGGAGTAGTCCCATGTCAAAGACACACTCTTGAGATGAAGTCGGAATAGATGGAGTTGTTGATGGTTGTCCCATGTGTGATGGAGGGGTAGATGAAGGAGGTGCACGGAATGGAGGATTAACCATATTTTCACAAGAGATCTTAATTTTAGGCAACATTTGAATAATTTATTTGAATACATTAGGGGAATCTTGAATAATTGTAATAATAGAAGACTCTTTTTAGAATTCTAATTGGGACCTCAAAATGCACTTATTGAATTAGATACACTAAGTGACCTTGGAGGAAACTTAGGGGACTTTATTCATCACATATTAGGAATGTTTTTGGGACAATCCAAGGCATGATTCATAGGTATTGGGCTCCATTAGATAGAATTCTTGAAATAGATATCCAAGAGATGCACCGTTACACCAAGAGCTCAATTCTTCTTTCTACTTACACAAGATTATCTATACTACATTATCCAATTCAATGGGTTTGCCACTTAAACAAATTAGTTCAAAATTTATAAATAAAGTGTTTGGTCAAAGATATCAAAAAAAAGGGGTAAGATAGGATTTTAGGCAAGTAGGATAATATCAATAACAAACATGAAATTTAAGGGCAAGTAAGATTTTAAGAAAGTAAGGTATATTCTTTCCCTACTAAGGGAAAGGTCCCAATAGTTGTGCATATAATATTAATAGACGTACATATTAATATTATATTATATTATATATTATATAATATTAATATTTTAACATTTTATAATACATTATTTATTTTTTTCGAAGTAGTTGATCCTGGTACGGGTATGGGTATGAGGTTAAGGTATGCTGGTATGACAATTTTTTTGGCCTGGGTGTGGCTTGGGTATAGCCTTAAAATATATAATATGGGTATGAAGTTAATGTATGCTGGTATGACAATTTGTTTGGCTTGGGTGTGGCTTGGGTATAACCTTAAAATATATAATTATAAAAATAATTCATACTGGTATCAGTTCATATCTTCACTTAGTAGGGCAATGATGAAGCCAAAGGTCTAGCTAGGTATTGATCAAACATATTGGTGTATATAAATATTAAAGTGCACAAGAAGTTGAACATGTAATATCTAATACTTGTTCAACATTTATTCTATAAAATTAAAAGTAACCAATCACATCTTGATAAGTAAGAGTTAAGTATTGATACTCTAATGCATAATGATTGGTACTCTAAAGGTTAAGTTTTGATCATAGGTATAAAAAAATGCATTTAATGACGTCTCATGATAAAATCAATTATATTGTAAAATGTATAATGTGTTAGACTTTGAAACCTTAGTGATAAGTAGTTAAGATGACATTAAAATGTGTAAATTTATTGAAGTCTAATGCGATGCTAGAGCACCTTAATTCACTGTCCAAAGTTAGGATGCATGGCTAATGGGACCTTTCCCTTATAAGAAACATGAAATTTGTTTATTTTATGTTATTTTAAAACAACTCATACGTGATATATAATATGTATGTATTAAATAAAATATTATATAATACATACATGTTATATAACATGTATGCATTATTTTAATATAAATTAAAAACCAAGTCTCTAGGCTTGGAAATGGCTTGGATTTCTGAGCCAAAGGCTTGTGACTATGCATCTACAGTTGAGACCAAGAGTTTTGATAAAAACCAACAAATTTTGACTATAATCACTAAATACGCTATGGATTTCAACATCAAAATTCAAAAAATTATTACCATCATGATGAGCACACTGTCCTCTTTTAAAATATAGTTTTTTATATTTTTTAAGCTATTTTAAGGGTTCAAACTATATTTATTTCTAACTACACCATTTTTAGGCCACTATATGCCACACATATATATGCCTATACATGTTTAAGTAATTTATTTTTCGTTGATCCAAATTCAAAAAAAGTTATATGTTAACACACTCGGCCTAATTCTACACACCTTACAAAAATTAATCTTCATTTTTTTTGAGGTAGTTAGGGGGCCCGCATGGTCGGCTATCCTTTTTTTTAATCAATTTTCAGGATCTACTTAATTACAAAATTAATTCAAAAAAATTCATTGAAAAAATATTTTAAAAAAATCATAATACACTAGAAGATATTATCTAAATATTCACCAAAGGATTTCAAACAATATGTAACGATGCTCAAAAAATGGTGGGTTGTACGTCCATCTATCTACTATGTTTTCTTGAAAAACAAGAGGTCCTCTTCAAATTTTAGATGTTTGACCTAATTATAATTAACCATTTTTTAAAAAAAATAGTTTTTTAGAAACTAGACTCGAAATGCTACAATTCATATTTTTATACAATTTTCAAATTTTCAGTGTAATCATCTCAAATTATCTAAAAAAATTTAAATTTCTAAAATTTTAGAAAAATCATGTCCACAAGTAGGCCTTTTTTTGTCCCGCAAATGTGTGCACTTACTTTGAGGGCTTAATGAATTATTTTTGCAAGCTTGATTGAAATATTGAGTGTGTTAAGTCATTAGGTAGAGAGATTGTAAAGAGGTGTATTCTCTTTGTAACTACTGCAATTATAACACTAGATAATTTCTCTATGGACCTAGCCAAATTAGTAGACCATGTTATATTGGTGTTTTCTTTTGTGCATGGTTTGCTTATGTTTTGTTAGTTGATTTATTTCTATTTTATAGATTCTCTCATTTTAGAATTCATGAGGATATAATTTTGCATGTATATATCCTAAAAAGTGTTATCAAAGAAAAGGTTATTTATAAAGTTTGAATTATAAGAAGCTAGGGATTATAGCTTGAGTGGGACCTATGGCAGATGATAGCAAATCAAAGGTGGAGAAGTTCAATGGATAGAACTTCAGATTATGGAAGATGCAAATGGAAGATCATCTCTTTAAAAAAAATCTCTTGTTTAACTATTTTTTTGTGTTTATATTTTTTAAAAGACAAGAAGAAATTTAAAGAGGGGTGTGGTTTAGAAGAACCTGATTTTGTTGTATACACGTGATCTAGTCGATTGTAAAAACTCCTCTTTGGATCAGGAGGATGACCTATAGATACAAGAACTAGAAAAAGGTGGATTATTAAGATATATGGGTGGATTTTCTAATGAAATCTAGATCCAAAAGGCACTAGGCTTCTTTGGAGGCTATCAATCCACTCTTTAAGACAATTAAGTTATGATAAATGGAAGTAGGTACTTGCATGAAACAATAGAAAATATTGAAATCAATGCAAGAAATGCTTGAAGGGAAACAAGTGATTTCAACTAAAATATCAATAACTTAATGAAAACTAAAGCTAAGGTTTTCAAACCTATTTTGCAAAATAGTTTAAGCCTATGTGGTGCGACAGAAACTCAAAAACATGAATTTGGATGAAGGTATATAGGCATTAATTGCTTGTTATTTTTGGTAAACTAAAACACATAATAACTGGTGCCAGTCACTATCAAATGGTGTTGGTTGAAGGATGATTGGTGCTGATCGAGGGATGATTGGTGCCAGTCAAGGGATGACTGATGCCGATCAAAGATGACTAGTGCCAGTCTTTATAAGTTCTGGTTTTGTCAAAAATGGGTGTGGGGTTGGATGCAGGAAGGTCTATATAGGATATTTCTAGGTTTGGTAATTGAATTGAGGGAAGAATGGATGCTCATAAGTATACAACTCAGGAAATGGGTGGTCAAGTGACTGGGAATGGTCTGTGGGTGCTTGGTGGAAGGTGGAGTGCTTGGAGTTATAAAACTCCAACATAAAGGGGAGTATGGGAGAAATGAGAAATGAGTGCAAGCAATAAAACAACTAAAGACAACACAAAACTTGATGGATGTATAGATATACTTAGCTCTGAAGTTCATTAGCTTGGAAGAATGTTGAGGTTGGGTGTACGCTGTTTAGGAGCTTAACGAAATGCAGATAGAGTAACAGTGCCTGAGCTCTTCGTGATGAGTTATTGGGACACTTGTATCTCATTGGTCTCATTGTTGGTTTAGCTAGAATATTTGATTCACTTGAGAGTTTAATATTCTCAAGAAAAAATATGTTTCAACCTCATGAGATAGGGTCTTTAGGTGGCATTAAGTAACCATCTTCAATCTTATTCAACCGGTGCCAATCGAGGGATGACTGGCGTCGGTCAAGGAGAATAAGTCTAAACTTAATAAATTTAGTTGTTTGCACTTAAGGATAGTTGTTGAGACCAACATAAATGGTTTGAGGTAATAAAGGCATCATTGGGATGCATGTAAAAGAAGTCAAGGGGGTTAGGGCAATAAATGTCTAGGTGGGAAATAGTCCTAAGTTAGGTGTTAATCATTTGGCCATGGGTTTAGGTGGGGAGGTGGAAATAGGCCTATTTAATTTAATTAACTAGTTAAATTAACCAAAAGGGTTAATAATGGGTGTTTTAAGGATTTTTATAATTAATCCTAACCCAATGGGGTTAATGGGGCCAAAGGAGATTTTATGATGACTAGAACCATATTGTAGGGTTTCCTAGTGTCTACATTTTCCCTTTTTTTGTTTTGTAGTTTGTATCAACAAGTTACTAAACAAAAATGGATGGTTGGTGGGAGGTTGGATGTCCAAATTATGGTAGGAAGTGCTCCCCCTTAAAATGGAAATTGATGGTGTGAAAATAGAGTCGAGTATAGGCTTGACAAGCAGATATGAGTGGCAAAGTAGATAGGATGGTATAAAGTGGCAAATAAGACTACATTGAGGAGGACATGTGACAAGTGAATCAGGCCACCACATTAGGTATAACAGATATGGGTGCACTTATAAACACAAGTATCCATTCTAAGGTGTCTGTGCTTGTAGGTGGCCAAAAGTAAGATGATCTTGAGAGAACAAAATTTGTTACAGGTGCTGGAACCATAAGTGGGAACAATCCAAGGCATTTGAAAAGTTTGCATACAAAATGTATGAATGGGTGAAATGAATGCAACTAAGGGTGATATCATAGATCATGCATAGACTAAGCTACCATAGTTGAGGTAGGTTTCAAAACAAGGTTGGTACTAGAATGATAAGTGATAGGATAACTGGCTATAACAATAGTGTATACATGTTAGGTTAGCACTTATAAACTCAAGTCTCCTAGACAAGGTTGATGTGTTTATAGGGATCCAAAATTATGATGTGATCCTAAGACAAAATGGTCACAAGTGTCAGGACCTCAAAGGGTCATGCTCTGATGCACTTTAATGGTCGTGCACAAAAGGCAGTATGAGTTCATCAAGTATGGTGAGGTAGGTATGTGGTCAAAATGACAAAAGTGAGGTTTGGTTTTAAAAAGAGTGAATGGTAGGCCAAAATGACCAATGTTGAGGTTATTTGGTTGGTGGGTTGGTGGAGAACAAAGTGTTCTTCCGTGTATGAATGGTTGTGATAATGTGGTTATTTTGAAAAAGATCTGGTTGGTGGTGCTCAAATTAGCTATCCAATTTGGTGTAGCACTTAGTTTGGTAAAAGGGGACCCATTATCTAGTGAAAGGGTGTAAATTAAGTAATTGAGGTTTTTTAATGAGTTAAAAGGGAATACATACACCCTGTCAACAAGTAGTCATGAAAGTAGAGGAAGTAGACTAAATGCTCCTATTATAAAAAGACCATAATAAAAATATGGGTGGGATTTTAAAAATAGTCTCCTTTCGTGCTTTGTATTATTGTTATTTCATTTGTTAAAAGAAGTGACTTGATCAAATAGTGTCAAGAAGCTCAAAATCCCTTGATTTTGGAAGGGTAAAAAGGGAGGTGGATGATAGAAAGTAGGTGA
This sequence comes from Torreya grandis, assembly GCA_037957365.1. Lineage (NCBI taxonomy): Eukaryota > Viridiplantae > Streptophyta > Pinopsida > Cupressales > Taxaceae > Torreya > Torreya grandis. The sequence goes on from JARHVA010000096.1 coordinate 3,725,636, forward strand.
AAGGATGATAGTGTAACCTTCTTATGGGGATAACTTACCACTTACGTAGGAGACCTAGGAGTTAGTATAGATAAAGTCCATGCCTTTAATTTAGTGTAGACTGATCAATATGTGAAGTCTACTTTTTGACTTTTGTGAAAGATGATTGAAGCTTTCATATACAATTTTTTGCTTATTTTGAACTTTGACTATGGTTCTTTTGATGCTTTTATTTGATGGGTTTGGAGAGTTGATCGATGTGGAAAAATTCTAAGTTATTGCTTGCTTTGATAAATGTTTGACTTAGCCATCCATTAAGGGAGTGGTCTAAGCTTTGGACTTGTTAGGCTTGGATAGTTGTCCTTTAAGGGAGCAATTTATCGTAGGTAAGCAATTTGATTGTTTGGGCAGCTGTCCTTTAACGGAGTAGTCTGTAAGCTTTAGATTTTTGTCCTAAGTGATATTTTGGTATCCCAAATTGATTTTTATGAATGTTTTAGGCATGGAATAGTCTATATAGGTTTGAAGGTTTATCTTTATGGAGGAAAAACCATATCACAAGAGGTTAATGATGGGTAAAAGAGGTTTAAGTGACAATGACAATGGAGATCCATCTTGTAAGGGACAAAAAGTATCCATGATAATCATGCCATGGGTAGAGCTGTGGCACCCATGCTTAGGATTAGGCTAAGGCTATGACAGAAAATTACATGATCCTATATCTAATCAGTTGTCCTTAAAAATAAGGAGATGAAGGTGATAATATCATAAAATAAGGGACGAGCTTAAGTTAGACACAAGGTGATTAAGAACTTGTTAACAAAAGAAAAGATGTAAATGCAAAGCATTGAGGGGTGTAGGATCTGAAATGCCCCAAATCTAGACTGATGCAAAACTGATTTGAGCCAATGAGGAGTGAAGATATCCCTTAGCTACTTTTTCAACACTTAATTAGACATGGAAAATATTTGGATAGACATTTCTTAAGGAGGAATAATGAAACAAAATAATGTCATTTGTCTCCTCAAGGTTGGTTAGGTGAGGGTTTTAGGATTTAGTTAGCTTTGAGGGTTTTGCTTATTAGACTTTGGTTTTTCTTTAGGCTTAACGGTGTTTGTTTAGGTTGTTTGGGTGATAAGGCAAGGTTTTGGGATAGGTTCTGGGTATGACCGTGACCGATGTCGGTCAGGTTTGATTGGCATCGATCAATAAGAGATCAATATTAGTTGAGGGTTAAAGGCAAAAAAGGTCTAAGGTTAGATTGATGATGGTCCAATAGAGATCAACATTGGTCAGGTTTTAGAGGCAAAAGAGGTAAAAGGCATGGCTTGGAGGTTGTTTGGGTTTTGATAAAAAGTTGGTCAAGGTCAATGTTGGTTTAGGGTTGCTATAGTGCTAGGATAGGTGTAGGTTAAAACATGTGTGCGAAGGGTTGGTTTGGTCACTGGTTAATGTTTGTAGGTTTTTGTTTAGGAAATAATGTAGGGTGTTAGGAAAGAGGTTAAGGTTTAATTTTAGGTGAAGTTTGGGCTATGAATGGTCAAAGCTTTTGGAGGGAGAGTTCTCCCAATCGATCTTTAATGAATGGTTAAGGCAGAAAAAGGCTCTCAAGTGAAGATGTTGGTTAGTCAAGAGGGTTTAATGGGGATGAAGTTGACTTCATTTACCTCCCAAGGATTGTTAGTTTGTTCATTGTTAGTTGGTGTAGAGTTCAAGTTGTAGGCAGTGGTTCAGATGGGATTTTCTCTATGATACTAGGGTGATGGAAATGTTGTTGAATTGGACTTTGGTGGGTTTGGGATCCAGAAATGATGTTGATAACATCATCCTAAAATAAAGTTAGGTTAGACAAGAATGTCTATTTGTCCCAATGAGGATGCTTTAGTGTGATGCTAAGGAAGGGTTTAAGAGGTTTGGGATTCTTAATTGAGCTTGACTATGTGTTATGGGTAGCTTGGTTAAAAAGATGTCCGAGACTACTTTCTTCATTATTATGTAAGAAAACTCGAATGGAGGCTTGATTTGGTAGGTGAATTGTTTGTGGTTGAATTTACAGTTGGGTTGATTGTGGTTGTTTGATTTGGTTTAAAGGTTGGTTGGATTGGTTGAGGGTGGTAAGAAAAGTGGTTGATTTTGTTTGCTTGGTTGTTTGGTCTGTTGATTGAGGTAAGATGACAGACTTGACCTTGTTCAAAAGGGAATCAAACTAAAGACAATATCATTTGGTAGATGAACATGAAAAAATTATAGAGTAATTATATTGGCTTGGTTGTAGTTGAGGTTGGGTTGGTTGTAGGCAAGGTTGGGTTGGTTATAGGTGAGGTTGGGTTGGTTATATGCAAGATTGGGTTGGTTCTAGGTGAGGTTGGGTGGATTTTAGGTGAGTTTGGGTTGATTATAAGCGAGTTTGGGTTAGTTGTAGGCAATATTGGGTTAGTTGTCGGAAAGTTTGGGTTGATTTTAGGTGAGGTGTGGTTCACTTTAGTTGAGGTATTTTGTTCCACTAAAAGTGGAAGGTCAATAGGTGAGGTAGTTTGAGTAAGCGCTCGCTCCAGTAAAATAGGAAGTGAAAGAGGTAGGTTGGTTCGATTTTTATCCACTAAAAGGGGAAGTGAAAGAGGTGGTTTAGTTTGAGTTTGATTCACTACAAGAGGAATTGGAAGAGGCAAGGTTATTTCCTTCATTATGGTTTTGAAAGAAAGTTGAAAAGGTTCCACTTGGTCAACAAGTTGATTGGTTAAGTTGATGTTTCAATTATAGTTTCCTTAGTTATAGGTTCATTAAGGACCAAATATAAGGCATGGACCTCATTATTTTGATGATTTTTATTATTGGTTTGCATAATAATGGGTGTAGGAAGAGGTTTAATGATTGATTGCTTGAAGACATTCAAGGCTAGGTTGACGGAACACAGAGACTATCCTTTGGATCCTCCTTTTGATCAATAAGGTTTTTGATAAACACCTTAAAATACTTACCTCTGTCTACCACATGTCTTTTTATGCAATGATAAGTAAAAAAATCATTCTCTATAAACCAAATTGGTTTTGGAAGAGAACTATTGATGTGTTTGATTTGAAAAAGTTTTATGACAAAAGCTCTTAAGAGTTTATCAAAGATTAAGACATATGATTCCCCCAGTGGGGTGTACTACCTAAGAAGAGGGTACACCAATGGATATTGAGGTTGCAAGTTAATTGGTTGGTTTGATTAAGTTGGTTGGTTTAATAAGATGGACTGACTTGACAAGTTTGGTTGATTTGGTAGGTTGGGTAGGTTTGATATGTTTTATAAATTTGATAAGTTTGGTAAGGTGGGTTGATTTAATAAGGTTGGTTGATAGTTGTTAGTTAGATAACTAAGATGATAGACCAAGTCTTAGTTTTAAGATAAAGAGGGTTGCCCCAAAGTGGGTTTAGATGTTTAGGGTAGGTAATCTAAAGTTTGATGAGGTTGAGGTAGTTGATATGATGGTTGGGATATGTAACTTAAATATTGGTGAAGTTGAGATAGTTGTAGTTGAAGTGGGCTATGACAATGGTTAAATAGCTTTTGAGAGTTTGTTGGTTGGTTGGTTGTATTTGATATTTGATTGATTGTAGGCAAGGTTGGGTTAGTTATAGGTGAGGTTGGGTTGGTTATAGGTGAGGTTGGATTGGTTATAGGCAAGGTTGGGAACACAAGTGGCTTGTGATGCAAGGTATAGTTCTAAGGCAAAAGGGTTTTTTTTAGGAGGTTAAAAAAGTTGGGATCTCCTTGAGAAAATATAGGAGGGTTCCCCATTGAATAAGGCAATAGAGATGAGGTGGATGACAGCAAGATGGTGGAATATTTCTAAGGGGGGTCGATTCCTCACAACTCAAACATAGAGAAGACAAAAAAAATCAAGAATAAAAACACACACTAAGGTACATTTTAATCTTAAGGGTTATTTTTGTCTTGATTGTGGATTATGCCTTAAGTTATAGGTTATGAGACTCAACTTGGCTTTTAGAAGGGGAACTAGAAAATGAAGTTTAAGGATGGTTTTAGGTAGTTTAAGGCTCTCAAAATCTGTATTAGAATTTGGTATGTGGCTTAATATTGGGGCCTACCCACTCACTTCACACACCGTAATGATAAGGGTGTTGGGTGTTTATTCAAGATATACCACTTTATAGAGATTATACTCAATCAAAAAAATGAGTTTTGGTTTCTTCCCTTGATAATGATGTCTAAGTTCGATAGCCAAGGGTGAAGGTTTATCGCTAGGTGATGAATTCATAGTCGGGCCTTATGCCAGTGTTTGATGTACGAATTATGTGAGTGGTTTGGTCTTATATGTATGACAAAAAAGTGATATTCTATGATTAATTTCACCATTTAAAATTAAACTAGGTGATTTAACCAATCAAGAAGTCAATGGATGCAAGTTGTTTTTAGACCCAAATTTTTTATATTTATTATAAATGAGTACAAGAACAACAAAAAAACATCTAAATGCAACAAAAGAACACAAGAAAAGACAAAGGTCCCACCAAGCGTGCCAGAATGTTTCACAATTTTTTGTATTTTTTTTTAGAAGACAAGAAGAAACTTACAGAGGGGTGTGGTTTAGAATAACCTAATTTCATTATGCATGTATGATCCGGTCGATTGGAAATACTCCTCTTTGGATTGGGAAGATGACTTGTAGGTAAGAGAAGAACTAGAAAATGATATAAGTAAGATATATGGGTAGATTGCCTAGATAAATCTAGATCAAAGAGGCACTAAGCCTCCTTAGAGGATGTCAATCCACTCTTTAAGGTAGTTAAGTTCTAATAATTGGAAGTAGGTACTTGCATGAAACAATGAAAAATAATGAAATCAATGCAAGAAATGTTTGAAGGGAAACAAGTGATTTAAACTAAAATAGCAATAACTTATTGAAAACTAAAGATAAAGTCGTCAAACCTGTTTCAAAAAATAGTTTAAGCCTCTATGGTGTGACAAACTCAAAAACTAGAATTTGGATGAAGGTAGATAAGTGGGAATTACTTGCTAGTTTTGGCAAAATAAAAAACATAGTGACTGGTGCTAGTCACTGTCAACCAATGCTAGTTGAGGGATGACCAGTGTCAATCGAGGGATGATCAATTCCAGTCATAGATGCTTGATGCCTATCTCTGTATGTTCTAGTTTGGGTAAAAATGGGTGTGGAGTTAGATGCAGGAAGGCCTGTACGAGCTATTTATAGGTTGGGGAATGGTTGTGAGGGCATAATGAATGCTCAAAAGTATATAACTCAGGAGTTGGGTGTGAGTGGGAATGGTCTCTGGGTATTTAGTAGAAGATGGAGTGCTTGGAGTTATTGAAATCCAACACAAAGGGGAGTATAGGAGAAATGATAAAATAGGTGCAAGTAATATAACAATTGAAGCTAATATCATAACTTGACATATATAATTAGCTTTGAAGTTCATTGGCTTGGAAGAATGTTGAGGTTGGGTGTAAGTTGCTTGGGAGCTTGGAACAATGTGGATAGAGTAACGGTGCCTAAGCTCTTTGTGATGATTTTTTGGGGCACTTGGATCTCACTAGTCTAGTTGTTAGTTCACCTAGACGATTTGATTCACTTTGGAGTTTAAGCTTCTTGCACAAAAAGATGTTTCAACCTCTTGAGGTAGGGTCTTTGGGTGGCATTAAGTAACCGTCATCGGTCTTGGTTAATCAGTGCCAATCAAGAGGTGATTGACTTCAGTTAAGGAGAATAAGTCCAAACTTGCTAAATTTAATATTTTACACTTAAGGCTAGTTGTTAAGACCAATGAAAATGGTTTGAGGATAATAAATGTGTCATTGGTATGCATGTAGAATAAGTTTAAAGGGTTAGAGCAATAAATGTCTAGGTGTGAAATAGTCCTAGGGTAGGTGTCAATCATTTGGCCATGGGTTTAGGTGGGGAGGTGGAGATAGGCCTATTTAATTTAATTAACTAATTAAATTAAAGAAAAGGGGTAAATATGGGTGTTTTAATGATTTTTATAATTAATCCTAACCCAAAGGGGCCAAGGAGGCCAAGGTGGGTTTTATGATGACTAAAACTATAGTATATAAATTTCTAGTGTCTACACCTCTACCTACATTTGGAAGGCAAAGCGTAGAAGCCAAAAATAATACTAGATGAAGATTGGGATTTGATACATATCAAATCACTCAAAACCATTTGGCTATGTCTTGCATCAATGGTAGCATTTAATATCTCTCAAGAAAAGACTACAAAAAGTCTTATGAGTGCATTAGGAAGGTTATATGAAAAATCCTCTAGTTTTAATAAAATTTTCATAATGAAAAAAATTATTTAATATGAGAATGTCTAAAAATGGTTCAATAGCAAATCATTTGAATGATTTTAACATGATTACGTGATAGTTGAGTTCTTTTAATATTGAATTTGATAATGAAGTCAGGGCTCTCCTTATAGTATGTTCTTTGCTTTAGAGATGGAATAACTTGGTCATGATGGTGAGCAACTCTGTCTCAAACAATACCAAACTAAAATTTGAATATGTTTTGGGTGTGATCCTAAGCAAGGAAATGTGAAGGAGAAGTATTGGTGAAAATTTCACATCGGAGTATGCACAGATGGTGGATATTAGAGGGAGATAAAATAACAAAAGAAGAATAAACCATGGAAAATCAAACATGAGGTCAAGATCAAATTCAAGAAGTAGATTAGAATGTTGGCACTGTGGGAAGCTAGGACATAAAGAAAAAGATTGATGGTTTCTAAAAAAAAAATGAGGAAAACTAGCCAAGAACCAAAAATAAAGCTAATAAAGAAGAAAATATATAAGGTGATGTGTTACAAGATGCTCTTATTCTTTCTCTAAATGATATTAATGAATCTTAGATTTCAAATTTTGGTGATTCTTTTCATGTTACTCATCATAGACATTAATGTATAAATTATGTTTAAGAAAATTTTGGACATGTTTATCGTAGTGATGATGAACCCTACAACATTATTGGAAAATCAAGTGTTCAGGTTAAATTATAGAATGGGAACACTTGGAAGCTTAAAGATGTTAGGCATGTTCCAAACTTGAAGAGAAATCTAATTTATGCAAGATAATTGAGAAGTGATGGTTGTATGATAACTTTTACTAGTGACTCATGAAAATTTATCGAGAGTGCACTATTGGTAGCAAGAGGTGAGAAAGTGGGTACCTTATATTTAGCCACAATAAGTACTAATGCATCTTGTGATTTTATTTCTTCAAGTACAGATGCAATTGTGTGGCATTATAGACTTGGTCATATAAGTGAAAAGGGCATGAAGATCCTCCACTCAAAGGAGAGATTGTTAAGTCTAAAATAGATTAACTTGGACATATATGAGTCCTTTGTGTATGGAAAATAAAAATATGTGCGGTTTTTGAAATTTGGACTAGTCAAAAAGATGAAGAAGTTAGAGCTTGTCAATATGGAGGTATGGGGACATGTTTAGGTATCTTCACTTGTTGGTTCAAGGTATAATGTTACATTTAATGATGATGCAACTCAGAAGGTTTGGGTTTATTGTATTAAATAAAAATATGATGTATTTGATACATTTAAGAGACTGAGAGATTTTAGTTTAAAATAAAACAAGTTTAAAGAGCAAGTGCCTTAGATTAGATAATGGTGGAGAATACTATAACAAGAATTTTGACAAATACTATTCATTGAATGGAATATAAAGGTAGAAAACAAATCTAAGAACACCACAAAAAAATGGTGTGTTAGAGAGAATGAACATAACCATCATGAAACGTGCTAGGAGCATGAGGTTCTATACATGATTGCTATTACAATTTTTAATAGATGCGGTTGATACATTCATGTACCTGATAAATACAGGACCTTCAATTGCCTTGGATGGTGGCATTATAAAAGAGGCATGGAGTGGTAAGAAGGTTGACTACTCTTTTTTGAATTTTTTTGATTGTGAAGCTTTTGTTTATATTGACAAAAAGAATAGGTCCAAATTAAAGGCAAAATAAAAAAAATGTACTTTTACTAGATATGGTAATAATGAATTTAGATTTTAATTATGGAATGAGGAAAATAAGAAAATCATTAGGAGTAGAGATGTTATCTTCAATGATAAAGTCATGTATAGGAAAAAACTGCTAGACAATATAAGTTAAGAAGGAACACATAGTATTAAACGAATCACAAATAAAAATGTCCCAAATATAGCAATGAAAAATGTGCAACAACAGGCACCCCAAACCCTTGTTGTGAGATCTACTAGAGTAAGTAGACCACCTAAAAAGTTTTCTCCTTTCAATTATTTTTTACTTACTGATGGTTGTGAGCTAGAGAGATTTGAAGAAGCAATGCATTTTCATGCCAAGAAGAAGTGAAATTAAACAATGAATGAGGAGTATGACTCTCTCATGACAAACAAGACACGAGTTTTAGTGAAGCTTTCAAAAGAAAAAAAAGGCATGTTGGGGATCAACCAACAATGTTGATTACAATATGAAAGCAATAAAACATGGAATTAACCAGAATGATAAGTAAATAAAATCAGAAATAGCAAAAACCAAGAGATACAAGAAACCACCCTGAAAACTTGTATTAAACTCTTTACAAAAGGAATACAATTGAAAAAACTCATTTTCTTCTACACCTCTCTCAGATGTACAGATCTCTATCTAGATCTCTTTCCCTCAAGAGCTCTCTCTCTCTCAATTACAATCAACTCCAACAACTTGGAATGATTCACATATACAATTCTGTACTGTTCAACTCAACATTAAAATAAGCTATGAAGATCTAATCCTATATATAATAATTAGGAAACATGAGCATACAACTATAGCCATCATATGCACCTCTTAATCAAAGGCTTTAAACAATCTTACTAATAATAGAGATGCAGACTTAAGACTAACACTTAATCTTAACATGCAAACACTCTGTTCTGTCCATGAAAATAACTTTTTGGATGCACAGGTAACCGACATCAGTTCCTGCCTGTTTGCTTGTGACCGACGTCGGTCGATCCATGACCGACGCTGGCATCTCCTAGTCTGCTCCTAATCGACGTCGATCGCTCCTGACCGACGTCGGTGACTGTATAAACCTGCAACTTCTACAATTTGATCACTTGGTGAAGCTTTTAGCTTCACACCTTAATAATCTCTCACTTGGAGATAAACAGCTACACCAGTACCTGTACAACAACATCTTCTAGCTCCTCCATCTTCAACTCAATCATGAAGACCAACAAAAGTTGAATGAAGATTCAACATCTCCTTTGTTACCGGCTTGGTAAACATATCAGTAGGATTCTTATCTGTATGGATCTTCTCCAGCTTCAACTCACCATCCTCTAATACCTATCGTATGAAGTGGTACCTTAGCTGTATGTGCTTGGTTCTTGAGTGAAACGCTGAATTCTTAGCCAAATGAATTGCACTCTGACTATTACTGTATAATCTGCAACTCTCTTGCTCCTTTCCTAGCTCTTCCATGAACCGTGTCATCCATATCATCTCTTTGCTAGCCTCTCTGACTACAATATACTCTACTTCTGTAGTTGACAAGGCAACAACTTTCTGTAACTTTGATATCCAGCTAACCGCTGTTCTATCAACAGTAAAAACATATCCTATGGTGTTCCTTCTGCCATCCAAATCACTTACCATATCTGAATCTACATAACCATGTAGAGAAGTATTTGAACCTCCATAGCACAAATGCCTACTACTGGTTCCTCTCAGAAATCTAAGGATCCACTAAACTGCTTTCCAGTGTTCCTTTCTTGGATTGCTCATATACTTACTTACAACTCCCACTGCTTGAGCAATATCTGGTCTAGTACATACCATTGCATACATTAAACTCCATACTGCGAAAGAATATGGAACTCTACTCATGTACTCTACCTTATCATGTGAATTAGAACATTATTCTTTACTCAACTTAAAATGTCCAGCCAAAGGTGTGCTTACCGATTTTGCATCCTGCATATTGAACCGTTTCAACACCTTGTTCACATAATCCTCTTGAGACAAAATCAACCTGTGATTTTTCTTGTCTCTCTTAATGCTCATGCCAAGAATTTTTTTTGCTGCTCCCAAATCTTTCATGGCAAATGTGTGAGCTAATTTCACCTTAAGTTCAGAGATATCATGCATGTGTGATCCTGCAACCAGCGTATCATCTACATACAACAACAAAATAATATATCTACCATTATTCAATCTCTTAAATATACACAATGGTCAGATTGACACCTATTGTAGTCATGCTCAGTCATAAACCTGTCAAATCTCAGATACCATTGTCTAGGAGCTTGCTTGAGGTCATACAAGCTTTTCTTCAATCTGCACACTAACTTCTCCTTACCTTTGACCTCAAATCCTTCCGATTGATCCATATATATTTTTTCATCCAAATATCCATGAAGAAAAGTTGTCTTAACATCAAGCTGATCAAGTTGCAAATCTTCAATAGCAACTAAAGACAATACAGTCCATATAGAAGTCATTTTAACAACATAATTTTTTTTTACCAAAGTCAATACCTGATTTTTGTGCAAATATTTTCACTACCAACCTGGCCTTATATCTCATCTGTCCATTCTCACCTTCTTTCAATCTATAGGTCCATCTGTTCTTCAATGTCTTCTTTCCTGCTGGCAACTCAACCAAATCCCATGTTTGGTTCTCTTTCAAAGGCTCTATTTTCTCAACCATGCCATGCTCTCACTGATTCTTAGATTCTACATGAATTGCTTCTTGAAAACTCTCTAGTTCTCCACCATCAGTAAGTAATAAATAGAATAATGAAAGAGAATATCGAATTGGAAGTTTACTTACCCTTTCTGACCTCCTGATGGGCGTCTAAGACTCATTCACAACACGTTGTTCGCTCAAATTCTCTAACAGTGACCGACCTCAATCACTTCCAAGCCTGTAACTGATCGACGTTGGTTCTACCTGATCGACGTCGATTCTTTCCTTGCCGACGTCAGTCACTATTTGATCGACATCGATTTTTGTCCTACCTACGTCGATTCTTGCATGGCCGACGTCGGTCTCTGTGTTTTTTTATTTGTGATTATTTCTTCTCGCGAGCTCAATTTGGACCGTCACCTCATCCAATTCTCCATTGCTCTGCCCAGATTGATTCAGCTTCTTGAGCTGATCACTATACATCACTTTTTTATTGAAAACAACATCACGGCTCCTAATTATCTTGTTAGTTCCTAGATTCTAAAAATTGAATCTGAAATCATCAAAGCCATAGCTAATAAATGTGCACCTCATAGACTTAGGAACCAACTTCTTTCTATTTTCTTTATCAACGTGCACAAAAGCTTCACAACCAAAAACTTTGAGAAATGAGAGATCTACTTTTTTACCTGTCCATGCCTCTTCTAAAATTTCACCATCTAGAGCTGTAGAGGGTCCTTTTTTAATCAGGTACACTGTAGTATCCACAGCTTCTGCCTAAAACTCTAAGGGCAAATCAGCATGCAATCCCATACACCTTGCACGCTCCATTATTGTTTTGTTCATCCTTTCAGCAATTCCATTTTTCTGAGGTGTCCTTGGAACCGTCCTTTGCCTGCAGATTTCATGCATATAACAATACCATTTGAACTTGTAGCTGCAGAACTCACCACCATTGTCAGATCTCAGGCTCTTCAATCTTCTACCTGTTTTATTCTCAACCATAACTTTCCAAATTTTAAAAGTCTCAAATACATCAGATTTTTTCTTAATACAATAGACCCATACATTTCTTGTAGCATCATCTAGGAACGAAACATAGTACTGTGATCCTCCAATAGAAGCAACCTGAGTCAGTCCCCACACGTCTGTGTGAACAAGCTGTAACTTATGCTTCTTCTTGGTTGACCTAGTTTTGAGAAAACTCACTCTCTTCTGTTTTCAAAAAACACAGTGCTCACAAAAATCTAGATCTATGCTTTTCAAATCTGAAATCTTACCTTTTGACTTAAGAATGGACATTCCCTTCTCACTCATGTGGCCGAGCCTAGAGTGCCACAATTTTGCATCCACATCTGAAGTAGATAATACAGAAGAAGAAGAATTAGTAACATAATTACATAAATAGAGAGTACCTACTCTCTTACCTCTGGCCATTACAAGTGCACCCTTAGTCACCTTCCAAAATTCAGCTGTGAGAGTTACTGTACAACCCTCATCCCCTAACTTTCCTGCAGAAATCAAATTTTTCTTCAAACTAGAAACATGCATGACGTCTCTCAGCACCCATGTGTTTCCATTCTATATTTTCAGCTGCACTTTTTCTTTGCCAACAATTTTACAAGGCTCATCATCCCCTAAATACACTATTCTAAAATCTCTATGGACATAGTCACTAAAATATTCTCTATTAGGGGTAGCATGAAAAGATGCACCAAAATCTAAAACTTAAGATTCTATATTATTATGCAAAGAGAATATAAGAGCATCTTGTGCAATACCTGCAACTTTTGCTTCTTCTTTTCCTTCGTGCTGATTGTCCTCTTTAGGCTTTGACCAGTAATCTTTGCTTATGTGCCCTATCTTTCCATAATTCTAGCATTGTGGCTTCCTGTCATTTCTGTATTTGGATCTACCTCTCACCTTTGACTTAGACCTTGATCTCCCTTTCTTGCTCTTCTCTTTTTGCCTTTCCCTGCTCTCAAAACTTAAAGCATTCCCTGATGTTTCCTCTGTGCTTTTCTTGCAAATTTTTTTATTCAAGATTACACTAACATTCTCTACTTTTAAAATATTTGAAGCAGATGTAGCATTACTAACTGCCATTACCAAGCTATGCTAGCTTTCAGAGAAAGAACATAATATTAATAGAGCTTTAATTTCATCATCAAACACAATATTGACTAAACTTAATTGATTTACAATTCTATAAAAATCATTTATATGATTAGATACAGATCCACCTTTCTGCATTCGTAAATTAAATAACTACTTCATAAGATATACCTTATTTGATGCTGAGGATTTTTCATATAAATTTGCTAAAGTAGTCATCAACTCTATCGTAGACTTTGCCTGTGATAAATTAGATATCACAGTAGATGTCAGACTCAATCTTATAGATCTCAGAGCCTTTCTATCAAAAACTTCCCATTCTTCATCATCCATGTCTTTAGGCTTCTTTAAAACCCCACCTAACGATAAGTATAGATCTTTCTGATATAGATAATCTTCTATCTGCATTCTCTAATGTTGATAATTTTTGCCATTAAACTTTTTCATTCTTAGTTTACTTTCTTCTGCCATTGCTTCTCTCACTCAAACAGAAATTTTTGCAAAAACTCTTGTGAGTACCCTGTAATCAATACACACTAACCAGATCTGAAACACCTGTTAGTCAACTTGAGCTCTGATACCAGTTATTGGGGATCAACCAACAATGTTGATTACAATATGAAAGCAATAAAACATGAAATTAACCAGAATGATAAGTAACTAGAATCAGAAATAGCAAAGAACAAGAGATACAAAAAATCACCTTGAAAACTTGTATTAATTTTTTTATAGAAAGAATACAATTGAAAAAACTCTTTTTCTTCCACACCTCTCTCAGATGTACATATCTCTATCTATATCTCTTTCCCTCAAGAGCTCTCTCTCTCAATTACAATCAACCCCAAAAACCTGGAATGATTCACATATACAATTTTGTACTGTTCAACTCGACATTACAATAAGCTATGAAGATCTAATCCTATATATAATAATTAAGAAACATGAGCATACAACTACAGCGATCAGATGCACCTCCTAATCAAGGGCTCTAAATAGTCTTACTAATAATAGAGATGCAGACTTAAGACTAACACTTAATCGTAACATGCAAACACTCTGTTCTGTCCATGAAAATAACTTTCTGGACGCACAGATAACCGACGTCAGTTCCTCCCTTTTTGCCTATGACCGATGTCGACCGATCCATGACCGACGCCGACATCTCCTGGTCTGCTCCTGATCAACGTCGATCGCTCCTAATCGATGTCGGTGACTGTATAAACCTGCAACTTCTGCAATCTGCTCACTTGGTGAAGCTTTTAGCTCTACACCTTAACAAGGCATTGCAGAACAAATGGGTATACAAGTTGAAAGAGGAAGATGGAGATAAAAATAAATACAAGGCCAGATTGGTGGTGAAAGGATTTGCACGAAAAAAAGTATATATTTTGATGAAATATTTTCTCATATTATTAAAATGACTTTTAATAGAAATCTTTTGAGTATATTTGCAGTTGAAGAATTGTATTTAAAATAATTAGATGTGAAGACTACTTTCTTTTATGGAGATTTGGAAGATGAGATATACATAGATTAACCAAAAAGTTTTGAAGTGAAGGGTAAGGAAAAGTTTTTGTGTAAACTAAAGAAGAGCTTGTATGGCCTTAAGCAAGATCTAAGGCAATGATATAATAAATTTGACAGTTTTATATTGAAACAAGGCTATTTTAGATGTCATTCTGACCATTGTATATGTTTTAATAAGTTTAAAAATGACAAATTTATTATCTTAATTATGTATGTGGATGGCATGTTGGTGGCATGTTCTAACATGAAAGATGTTAATATACTCAAGAGACAGTTGAAAGATTCTCTAGCTATGAAGATCTAGGTGTTTCTATACATATCCTTGGGATGAGAATAACTAGAGATAGAAAGAGTCAGAGTTGACACTATCACGGGGAGAGTGCATCAAGAAAGTTTTGGAGAGATTTAGCATGTAGAATGCTAAACTGGTTGGGACACCTTTGGCAAGCCATTTCGAGTTAACAAAGGAACAATGTCCCAAGATATAAAAAGAGAGGAATCACATGTCCAATACTCCTTACTCATCAATAGGTAGTAGATTAATGTATATAATGGTCTGTATAAGGCCATACATTGCACATGTAATAATAGTGGTGAGCAGATTCATGAATAATTAAGGAAAGGAACACCAATATGAAATAAAGTAGATTATTCACTACCTAAGAGGGATGACAAATGTAGTGTTATGTTATGGTGGATTACATGTTATGACCTCTCAAGTTGTACTTAGAATAATGCAGTATAATTATTTTTATTTTACATTCATTTCATAGAAACATACTTAACAACTTATCCAAACAATAATTTAGAACAATAACAATCCAAACTTAAATATCGAGATGCAATATAACTTATTACAATTATAATGAAAATAAATATATTAGGACTCATCTACGACTGGTCCACTAATATAGCAACTGATATTCAAATATATATAAATAAAACATAATTATATGTTTATGAAGTATTCAACGTTAATATTATAAATAGATACCATGCCCTCTAGAGCTCGATTCAAACCATCTCGTGTATCTCTGACAATATCAACTATGGTACTCAAGTAAATAGTATTGTTATGGAGAGGAAAAACATCATCCGAGCACTTTTCTACATCAATCACAGACCAACAATATCCCACACTAATCTCATCATGAAATAACCATCCCTTCATGGATGAGTAGATAGTGATAGTGCAAGAAACTATAGAACAAGTAAGTATCTAAGTGTGTATAATTTTTAAAACTAAACATGTAATGTATCATAGAAAATCCATTCTATTTCAAAATATCACACTGACATGTAAATCATACATACCAAAAGATAATGTTTCACTATACATTATTTAACCACATTATTTATACTAATTCCATACTACTAACAATCATATCACATCTCATGCTAAACATAGGAGTAAGTAAAATGTACTTTATTCCATCAACGAATCAATGAAACTTACATTATTATCTATTTTCAAACCAAAAATAATGATTACAATTTATACACCTAAGTAAAATTCACATTAAACTGTAGATTTTAACTACCATAATAAGTTCTATACAAACTACACCCCATGATAACCCATATTATCATGGTTTAATTTTTAAGGCATTATTATTAATTTTTTTCCATCAATCATATAAAATAGTCTTAAATACATGGAACTATAATATTCTATTCAAATAAATTAAATGTAACAAGCAAGATTTAGTTTTCACAAACACATAAAAATCTAATCTAGAATTTGTTACACACTTAAAGCTTGTATGCACACATACATAAATCCTTATTGTGTGAAAATATACTATTCACCATGCATATATTTACATAGATATGGTCTAGACATAATAATTACAGTATGTACTATCCAAATACAACATTCTTTAGTACCATTAACTTTATGACATCCCATTTAATATCATATATCTTTCTGCATGAGCACCCTCCTCAAACATGAACAAACAATCTGACACTTATAAATATAATCAATCAAGTATGGGATTATACTGTCCAAATATATCCTAGATGTTTTTGCTGAAAAAAGTAATCATAATTTTTAGGCACACAACTCAATGCTAAATTATATTCTATAAAATTCTAAATGTCTTTACATATTAATACTTTCACAATATGTACTACACAAAAGTTTGTAATACTAACAACATATATATACTAACAGTTATTTATGATAAGTCAAAGTTTTACAATATTTCTCAAACAAAACTTTCATGAACCTTTAAGATATAATCTGAGTATTACGGTCAAGTAGACCTCTCTAAAAATCAAGATTCATTTCTCGTTAATCATAGTTATTTATCAATATAGAAGAAAATAACCTCTAATTCAAAACCATCATATAAGGCATTCATAAGTTCTTTTTATATGTCTCAACTCTACACAATCTAGGTTCATGTATTTAATTCTACAAGCTAGATCAAACACATAATCTTTTGTAATAACTACTAACACACAATCATCAAAAGCATGATCGAAACTTTATTGAACTTTTATTTATCTTTTCATCAATATCTATGACAATCAAGTTAATCTACTATTCGGTTATTATATAAGTCATTTAAGGATTCTATAGTATCTTTGTAATAATTAACCAATTATTGTAATTGATATCCCTAAATCACAGATCGTATTTAAAACATATTCCATTGGTAATAACATGGTAACCCTTTTTAGACGTGTAACTATTTGATACATCAAATAAGATTATAATAGATGTCAAAGAGTTCATACGCTTTCTAAGTTATCACTCACCATGCATAATATGCACTACCAAAGCATATGTTTAAAATACACAATTATCATTAATTATTGAATGTATACTCATTTATAACATGAAAACCTCTTAAAATAACTTATGGGTCTCTTCTTATGGCCTCATTTTTTATTAATGTGTCTTTTTATTATTGAATTATAAAAATGTTTTGCCATATATCCTAAGTAACTTTGGTTTAACTAACATTACTAAACACAATGCTCAATCGGACCATAATTCACGGTTTGATTTTCATCTAATATATTATATTAAATATAATATGTAACTAAGGGTGAATTTATTTCCAAACTAAGTATACAGAGCATTTCAACATAATTTTGGATTATGGGGCAATATAAAGAGGCAAATATAATTTTTGCTTAATCACTGTTCTCAAAAAGATCCCATGATAATTGTGCTCATTTTCTTTTTAATGCCCTGTGATTTCATTATGCATCTGGGGCTTGCGATGCAACTTGGCTCAATTGCTTACGAAAATTTGAGGCAAGAATAAAGTTCCACCCAATATTTGATCTTGCATTAAAGAGGGAACATAGTTTTTTATGAATATTTACTATTTATTTCTTAAGCATAATATATGGAGCATTCCTACTTATTATATAATAATATCTACTCTTAGTGTTGCAGCATAAAAAATCACCAACATCATAGGAAATAATAAATCACTATATTTAAATATACAAGTAACTTAACCTATTAGCAAGTCATTGATTTTTTTAAGTGAATCACTAAATATTTACTACTAATGAGTTATTGCATTATTATAATGGGTTGTTACATTATTATAATGAGTCACTTCATTATTCAAATGAGTCTGTATATTTTTAAAATCAAAACATATAGATAGATTAAAGCTTGTAGTAATAGAATTCAACTGGGGAAATTTAAAAGAACTCAGAGGTGAATCATAGTAATACTTTGGCCCAGAGGTCTTAGCTTAAGCGCAAACCAAATATAAAAACTCTGCTATATTTATAAAGCATTGACCAAAGAAATAAAATGTAGTCTTTTAATAAATAATACAATGTAGTTACTATATCAGTTTTCAATGCAATCACACACACACACACACACACACACACACACACACACACACACATATATATAATAGGTCACTAATCATATCCAAATCATTTATTTTCTCACATAAGATTTAACAATTTACTCACCTGGCCAAGCCATTTGACATTGAAATGGCATGAATTATCGAACTTCCTCCTTTGCGCCATAAATTTTCCTCTCTTCTCCTTTGCTATCCACCTTTCCATGCGTTTTTCTTCACCTTACTCTCACCTTACATTTCCCTCTTCCATACATTCTCTTTTATATTTTCTCTTCTTCATTTTCTTTTTTTCTTCTTGCCGTCATACTTTCTCTATCTTATACTAATCTTCATCTCACTTTTTTTTCATGAGTTAACTTTTCTTAGAGTTTTATTTGATTTATTTTTTTATTTTAAAATTTATCTCTATTTTAAATGCTAACATTATCTTGAGTTTTCATTTAAACTTTAAATCATGCAATAAATCGCTGCTTTTTCTATTTTTGCTTTACTCCACTTAACTTGAGTCTCATTTGTTTTCAAATATCAATGCATGTTAATACTTTATTCACAGTAATTTAAAAATACCTATAAATAGTTTCCAATCATGAGTCTAATTTATTAAAGACGTTATACGTTATAATCTTGTGCAATGTCAACTAAATGATAAGTTCAAATAACATAAAGACTACACGATGAGGTAAGTATAGCACTTGGTTATAAAAAGACAATTGTCAACATTTAATAAATAATCAATAATAGAAAAAATGATGTCGATATATTAAAAGGTCAATAAAACATATGGTTAATATTAATTTGATAGTATTTATATTTATTGCATGAGCACTGACTTTTTAACAATCGACAATAATTAACATTATTCATATTAACCGTACCATATGAATGTAATCATGACTACTAACAAAGAAATACACACAAAACAATGCTTATTCGATACATAACCAAAATACAACAATAAATAAATACTGAAACATAATATATTCATTAAATTAATATAATGACAATCAATACCATAATGCAATCAAGTTAGTGTAAACATCAAATGACATGATCATAGAACATTTTAGCACTCAAAACCATACTATCTATCTAAATCAAACAAGAATAAAACATGTTATTATATTATTATATGTGTGTTGGGTCACTAGTAATTCCTCTGTCATCGTTCAATCATCCCATCTATTCTATTCTCTCTGATGATGTTCTTCCTCGTCATGTTTGGAGAGTAATATTAATCATACATCATCACAAGTAGGTAGTTAGTCTAGGTTATCATATATATCAATCAATGATGTAAAATTAACAAATATACATCTTCAATGTACAAAATAATAAATTACAATTGTCATATCATGTATACTAATCAACATCACTATCCCATGATAGTATATATCATAAAGCTCCAATCAAAGTAATAATAATCAATTGATAACCATATAAATCTATAGATCCTAAGTTTATAAAACATAGGGTGAAATCAAGATGTAACATCCTCCCTCACTAAAACTAGTCATCTTTTTGATGACATTTTTTCAAACATTAGTTTTGAATGATAACTAAAGTAACTAGAATTTAAAAACATAGTATCAAGTATCAAATCATACAAATAAATTGTATAACTCATCAAAGCCCTCCCAAGTAGCACTATCTTCATAGAATTGATCCTACAAGACTCTAATTTATGATATTTTCTTTTATGTAAGTAAGTTTTATGAATGTCGCTTATGTTGATTAATTTTATCATTACCACCTTGGGGTCTAGAACTGCAAGACAACCCTATAATATCTCAGTAAATGTTTCACTGACTTCTCTAAAAACACATGATATTATCACAAAAGCCAAAACAATTGACCAAAGAGACTTTAACAAAACCTTCCAGTCCCTATGCACATCTCTATAACTTAAAGAATGTATTTCTCATACTATAAATAATTATTTAGAAAACTTGAAAAGAATGATGTGTATATGTTAAAACTATTGCTATTCTGTGTAACTTAGGACAAGTATAACATCTCAATAATGTCACTACTCTACAAAGCTCCTAACAAGTATGATGATGAATAGGAACTGAAAATACTATATTTTCAACATATATAAAATTATGAAATACCTATATATAGTATACATATGTATGGCCATACAATTGAATTTGATAAGTCTATTAAATCTTGAATTCAACAAGTCTATTTATCATATTCAAACTCAGTAACAACTGAGTCATTATGAGGCTAAGATATCTTCCTATTGTTTAGAACTCATGTTCTTAATTCACCACTCTTCTCTCATGTCTCCATGACCTAACAATCTCTATAATGTGCACAATGTTCAATAAAACACAAATCTATACTAACAGATCATAGAAAGTAATATGTTAAATGATTCCAGATGTACCAACATATATACAAAAAAATTATATAATTATTTTGTAATTGCATTAAGTTACCACTAGCCAAACATAATTAGTATCATATTCTGCAACTTAACCTATAGCGTTATATTCATAGTAAAGAGGAAATGATATCACAATTAACATAACATATAAAGGTTAAAGATCATACCTTCTTTACAAACTTATAAGTGAGATAATGTCTCATTGATTGCACGACTAACACACAAGTTAAAATTTTTATCTTAATTTTTTTAGACTATTAAGATGGTCTACACGTCTTATACCTTGTTTTTAAATAAAAGTACATATAAAACTCTTCAAAACATGTTTCTAATAGAGAAAAATATCAGTCTAAACAAAAGTATTTAATAACATAATTATTATAATAAACTATAATTAATATAAATTCAATGTTAGCCACTCTTCATTGTCAAGTTATTAAGTTAGATAAAATAGTGATTCTAAAAAGGTCACAAGTGAAAAGTTGAGAGTAAATATCTCAAAAACAATTCGCCTACATTCCTTCACATGATGAAAATAAACACTATAACCCAAGTTGTCAATCACTACCTACTTATCAAAATTTGTAATACTATCATAACTTACTTTCACAACTGGAAAAAAAATATTAACCATAAGGATGCATCAATCCATCCAATCCTACAACTTCTCGCAATAAGAAGTCAAAAACACTATACCATGAACTCAAGGGAATAATATTAAAACAACAATTCAAAAATATGTTTTCGCTTAAGAAAACACTAAATTAACATCTTGAAAATATGGATCTTCTCTGTAGTTTAAAATGATGTAAGAAGGAAGTGAGAGAATAAACTCTCACCTCTAATATAACTAAGAGAGATGACACTTCTCTCAAGTATACATAAATATAAAGATACTAATCTACACAAAAAACTCTTAACACAAAGGAATATCAACTAAGACATCTACATCCAATTACAAGAAAATTCCCACTACACCAGATGGTGCCAATCTAGAATGGTCTTATAGGATTTTCAATCTTAGGATCTGTGTAAGACACCAAACTAATGCATAAATAATTATGTGAGAAACACTCCAAGTTTTTAAAAATACTCACAACACGAAACACAAATGATGAAGGTGACTTGATTACTAAGAAATATGTAATCATATTCAAAGTGCTCAATTAAAAAGATTAAAAACATAGTAGGAAACTCTTGTTCACAACTCATGAATTATGTTATGTACTTAACTACCCAAACACCTTAAACAACTATCACCAATGAGACACTCAATAAACCAACCCTTTAACAACTCTAAGGGGGTATCATGCTCTTAAGTTATACACTCAATGTGACATACATGCATTCACAATCTTCCTTTCTAATATATAAAAAGATACAAAAAATACTAAGACTTATTAGGTCCCAGAGTTCGAGCCATAACTCTGATGGTAGGATTAATCCCGCATCCACATCACAACGAGTAGGTAGTTAGTCTGAGTCATCTTATATATCAACCAATGATGCTAAACTAACAAATATATATTTTTAATGTACTAAATAATAAATTACAATTATCACATCATGTATACGAATCAACAATATCATTATTCCATAATAATATGTTATAAATCTTAAATCAAAGCAATTATAATCAATTGATAACCATATAAATCTATAGACTCTAAGGCTATGAAATATAGGGTGAAATTGGGATGTAACATTAGATGTTACTCTACATGGATATGTTGATTTAGATATGACTGGTGATTTGAATGGTAGGAAAAAGACTACCGAGTATTTTTTCACTATGGGTGGTACAAGATGAGTTGGATATCATGTCTAAATAAAGTGGTGGCACCTTCTACCACAGACGCTGAATATGTTGATGTTACAAAAGTAATCAATGAGATGATATAGTTACAGAGGTTGATAAAAGAGTTGAGACACCAACAAGGAAAATGAATACTTTTCAGTAATAGTCAGAGTACCCTTTATTTAGCAAATAACTTAGCATTTCACTTTAAGACTAAAAAAAATTATTTGAAGTATCACTTCATATGGACAGTATTGGAGGAGTAATTGAAGTTAGAAAAGATACATACCAGTGAGAATCTTATAGACATGATAAAAAAGGTGGTTACAAAATTGAAGTTGATTAGTCTTCATGGATGAAGAAGATCGAAATAAAAAATTGGATCAGCAGATGTAATAAAAGGTAGTTGTGAATACTAACTTCAAATGAAAAAATTATTAAGTAAAAAGTCACTATTCACAAATCACTATTCATGATGATGGGACATGCAAGTGACATGGTTATTGTAGATATAGCATGGCCATGAAGGATCCCACATGTGATAAAGCTCATGTGATGAGAGTGGGGCACCCCACTCCTCTAAGAGATAATGATTTGTCTTTAGTAAATGACATGCTTCTACTTTTGGTGAAAAATGAATAGGGTAGATATAGGGCACCACCCTTTGTGGAAATCTTAATTTAGCTTAAGGGAAAAGACAAAAGGTGTTTATGACATCTCTTAGAATCTTGTGTGCACATGCTAGTAAATGATAAAGGTTTACTATTATTGATTCTCTTCGCATGTGTGAGTGAGATGCCATGTTTGGAGTGACAAGAAACTGGAGGGGGATGTTTCAAAAGTGGGAATTCACTTTTGACCCTAGCTCATGATGCCAAACATGCCTAACAGTGTTTATTTTGGCCAATATGGAAATGTGGTGCCACGTTTCTCTTTCTTCATTAATTCATCTTTTTCTCCCCTCATTTTTTTAATTATATATATTTGTTCTCTCCTTTTAATTTGTAAGTAAAAAAAGAGTATAACGAATGAAACACTTGAAAGGTAATACAAGCATAAGAAGTAGAGAGTAGAAGTTGATGCATTGTGTTAATTCATTCTTTTATAGAGGTGAAGAGGTGTGAAGGTTTAGTGAAGTCTTTTTGCAAGTTTGATTGAAAGCTTGGGTGTGTGAAGATATGAGATAGAGAGATCGTAGAGAGGTATTTTTTTGTAATTATTGCAATTATAAGGCTAAATAATTTCTTCGTGGATATAACTAAATTGGTGAACCACATTATACTGGTGTCTTATTTGTGCATGTTTTGCTTATGTTTTGCTAGTTGATTTATTTATATTTTATAGTTTCTCTCATTTTGTAATTCATAGGATATAATTTGACATGTATATATCCTAACATAGTCGTAAAATCAAATCTCTCTACTCAGATCTAGTGGGGAATACACTTGTAAATAGATTTATATGAAATAGCATGATATTCATTGATTAATGAATCCACATTATACTCCACAACATAATGGGTTTTTATAAGTTTGAATCACAATATCATTTAAATGGTTGCATAATTTATGATTTAAGTTTCACACACACATATTGGGAAGAAGTAATACACACATTAGTCTATCTATTGAATATGTCACCTACTACATATCTTGATTGGGTAACTCCATAGAAAACATGGACATGTTATAAACCCTCAAGATCTCATCTTTGGGTTTTTGAATGTAAGGCATACATGCCTATTCTTAAAAAGAAGAGAAAATAAAAACTAGATAAAAAATGATGACATGCATCTTTTAAGATATAATGAAGAATCAATGGCTTATAGACTTAAGGATCCAACAAAAAGGAAAATATAATAATCAAGGAATTTGAGTTGATGAGAAAGGTAAGTCCAATCTACTCTCCACACACATGATTTAAAATTTAAACCTACAGATAGTTTAAAACATGATAAAAGCATCAATGATGAATTATTATGGGGATAATGGTGATGATCAATCAGATACTATAGTTTCACCACCCACAATAATAACTGAATGCTGACCTAAATGACATACGAGTGAATACAAGATGCTAAATCAGGACTTCTAGACAAATCCACCACTAGAACAAGGACTTGTAGCATGACTTAAGAAGAGATCAATTTTTACCTAATGAGCATTGTTGTTGAATCAATTGAACCCTCTATGGTATAGGAATCCTAGAGTCAAAACCATGGAAGGATGCCATGAATATAAAATATCAATCATTGATGTAACACATCACAATGTAGCTTGTAGATATTCCACCAAGAAAGGAGCCAATCAGATGCAAATGGGTTTTCAAAACAAAATACAAAGTAGATGGTAGTATTGATAAGCATAAGGCAAGATTGTTGTAAAAGGATATGATAAAAAAGAAGGCATTGACTATGAGGAGTTTTTTACTTCGAAGGCTAAGATCAAGACTATCATAATGATATTTGCTATGGCCTCATAATTCAGACTGAAAGTTAACCAAATAGATGTGAAAATTTCATTTCTAAATGTATTTCTATAGAAACAAGGCTATACGACTCAACCAAAAGGTTTTGTCACACCTAATAAAGAATAAATTTTGTGTAGTCTCATCAAATCATTTTATGGTCTCAAATAGGCTCCTAGAGCCTAGTATATAAAAACTAATGAGCATCTCATTTAACACGGATTCCAGAGGAGACCTTATGATCTAAATATATACCTTAAACTACAAAAGGGATATATATTAATTATTTTTTTAAGTCGGCAATATAGTCATCATTAAAAATTCAGTAAAGATGATTGATGCAACGAAGAAAGATCTCAAGTGATCATTTGACATGATAGATCTCGGGATACTACACTATTACCTTGGACTAAAGGTATGGGAAAAAGAACACCATATATTTGTCTCCCAAATGAAATATGACAAGATAACACTTGAGAAAATTTGGATGAGTATTGTAAGCCTTTTTCTACACCTGTGGAGACAAGGCTTTAGTTATCTCGTATAGATCCATCACCATAATTAAATACAACTCTTTATAGGTAGTTTATTGGGGGTCTCATTTACTTGATCTACACTAAGCCAGACATCAATGACATTGTTAGATATCTCTCATGGTTCATGCAAGAGGTGATAATGTCTCACGAAAAAGTAGAAAATCAGATACTGAAATATATATAAAGGGTAAAATGGACACTAGCCTAGAATGCAAGAAGAATGTTCAATTATTCTTGATAGGATATTTGGACTTAGATCGTAAAGTTAATATTGATGATATAAAATCCAATTATGGATATGTGTTTTTTTAATAGAATATGGTCTTATATCATGGGATAATAAGAAATAATACTTTGTTTTTCAATATTCCACTAAATCATACTATCATGCGGCAAGAGGATTTGTCTACAAAGCAAAATGGTTATGCCACATACTTGAAGGATTGGGAGTACCACAAAGCAACCTACCATCATAAATTGTGACAATGAAGGTGTTATTAAAATTACTCACAATCCCATGTTTAAATATCACACAAATCACATCGAGGTAGAAGTACATGTCATATTTAAACATATAGAGCAATACAACATCTAGCTTAGGTTTTTACTGACATAAGAGCAACATGCAGATGTCTTCCCAAAATCACTAGCATGGCATAAATTTTAGGCATTCAGATAATCTCTCTCTTGTTCATGCTTGAGACCATCTTGAATTAGGGGTGGGGGTGTGATTGATATTAGGTTTAGCCTAGGGGCAATATTTAATTCAACATAGTCAAAATAAATGTGAGTAATATATTATTACTCATAGTAGTTTGTAAATTAATGGGTAGTTGGTTTGATATTAGTAAATTCCTAAATCTCTTACGTTTGGTTTTGGTTGAGATATTGTAAATCTCATATGTTATTTAGGAGCTATTAAATGAGAAACTTCTTTGTAGGGATATTTAAACGATGTTCACCCTATTGCATAGGGCCTATGATGAGCATATCTCTATGTATAAATTCAACAATGTATTAGTTGAATAGATTAACTAAATTAATAAAACATATTTTTTATCTTTCATTTTTTATGTTTCATGATTGAATAAAATCCTTGGCTATAATGTCATAAAGTTTAGACAATAATTTTGAAGTCAATATGAAAGGATCTCTCATTATTGAACTTGAAGCAATTTTGGATAGGTGAACCCATCAATTTCGTAATCAGTCCATCACTAAAGTCTGGTCTAATGGCATGGGATGTAACAAAAATATGTAACTTTAGAAGCTCTATTTCATCTTCAACAATAATTTTCTCATCTTTAGCTTTGAAAATACTTTTAAAGGGGATGCCATGTTAAGACCGCTTCATCCTAATTCTTTCTTTGTAATTATTTTTATAAATAAAAATAACTGATGCATATATTTTATAAATTATTCCTTAAACTAATTGTACTTATCTCAGATTTATGAAATGTATTAACTGAATAATATAAATTAACCTAAATAAAAACTTAAATTAACAAAATTATATATACAAATTATATTCTATTAGGCTAACTCAATGGAAGTTTTCCTTTTGAAAAGGTTAACAATTCTATAAATTTTTTAATATAATATTATCATCTTCTACTTCAATTACAATTTTATTTTTGTGTATTAACAATATTTTTTAATTTATCCCAAAAAGGTTCATATCAAAACTTTAGTATGAAGAGTTCACTAATTAAAATATTTTGCATTCATTTGTTACCTAGACACCTGTGAGTGCAAAAAGTTGGTTTATTAAAAAATTTATTTTCACTACTTTTAATAATTTTAAATTTTCCTAATCTTATACATGTTAAAGCAAATAATACAACATTTAATGAACCCTTCCAAATTGAGTCTTATTACCATTCATTTTTAATTTTATTAATTTTAATTTTTCAAAAATTTACACTTGTTTTATAAAAAAAAAAATCTTTGGTGTTGTTGTATCTGCCATATTTTATTAATACTTCCCTGGTATTATTGTTTTTGCTTGGGGTAATTATTTTTAGCTGGTCACCGTTGACTACCAATCATTAGCAACTATGGATTAAAAATTCAACCTGGTTTCTAATGTTCTCAGACAGTTCAGAATAATTTATCATTTTCCCAGTTATCACTATCCTTCGAATAGTGGTTTGGCAATATTTTTTTAAAACCAATAAAAAAATAATAAACATTTGTAATGCATATGCTTCAAATGGTCAATTGCATTTAAGCTACACATTTTCTAATAGTATCTAGTTTATTTAATTTTTTACAGAAGACTATGACAATGGGAAGTCTAAGGTTCAAATGTCGAGACTAATAAATTATAGTGATATCTGGAATAGTTGAAAAATGAAGACATGTGGACACTTCATCAATGTAAGTAGGCAGATACTACAGCTGCAACACTACTTTGGTTAAAATTATATTTATTCTAGTTTATTTTAAATTGATCTTTTATTTATGTAAATAATCTAAAGTATGAATATTAATTAATATTTTTATTTTTTAATTGTTATTATTAATTTTATTGAAATATCTTAATAATAAAATTCTATTTTTTTTTTTAATAGATATTGGAGTTGGCAAATCCCGAACCCTATAATGAAAGAGAAAATCATAAAGCAAAGAACACGAACCATCAACCATAGATTTAAATACTTAGAGCAAGCATGGTTGTGGTGCCAAATAGGGCACATCAAGACAAAACAAATTATAAAATAAATCAAAATAAAAAACTATCTAGCATAACTAAGAACCTCCCTTGTTTTCTTTATTTTGAGAGTGAAGTATCATAGAGGGAGAATAAGGAGTAAGATGCCCTTTTTTCTTACTCCTCACAATAATCCAATCTTCTTGTTTACATATATTACTTGAATCAACACTATAAGAAATATGCATATCCAATGATGAGCCTCTAGAGGCCTTGTTCTTGATATCTAAATCCAAAATACTAATTCTATATGACCCAACATCTTTGATATCAAAGGTGGGGGCACAACATGAGTCAAATGCGCTTTCGAATCCTTCTCAAGAATGGATTATGTAAGTATTCTTAATAGAAAAATAGGATTGTTGTCCAAAAACGCTGTAATAAGATCATCGCATGCATCCTTCCACCACGAAGAATCCACTTTGTGCTTACAGCTTTAACAAGATGTAAATAAATGATGAATTGAAGCAATTTTGATCCCTGAAGGGAAGCCCCTCATAATCAAGGGTTTGAGACTAGTACTGACTATTGACTCTCAACTGAATCATTATTGGAAAGCCCTGAGAGATATCCAAACAAACAATAATTTTGGCAAAGGTAGTGTGAGAGAATTTAGAGGTAGAAGCATCAATGTCCAAATTTCATCCAAGGTTCCACCAATACCCGACAAACAAAAATCCACCTAGAACTAGAGAGGAAGATACATCAGCGAAACCCAGATGGCTATGAGGGAAATATTTTCAACCGGAGGATTAAAATTTAGGAACCAAGGTTTCGAAAGGAGGAGGTGTTGATCCCAACTTAAAGATTTGGCCGGAATGATCTTATCACCTTCAGCAAGACTATCAAAGACTACGATGAAGAATCCTTTGGCACAAGGGTAGAGTTCCATGTTGTCCTCCAAAACACGCTACCACAAATCATATATCCACTGATGAAAGGCCAGAAGGATAGGCCAAACCCTGTCAAATCTACACACTAACACCCTAGCTACAAACCATTCCTCTTTTCGGATCACCTCCTCAAGAGCCTCCTTCTCGAAAGATACAACTCATGTAGCCTTTTTAATGCCCAAATGTATAACTTTTTTTCCCAAACTTCTCCACATGTGGAGCCACTTCAAAAGAAGAAGGGCCTATCACATGTGAAACATCCCCAACAAGGGTGGATGAAGGAGCCGTAACATTAGGATCTTGCACGAAACTCCCTCCAAAAACGCCCTTGATCTCTTTGCTTAGTGGATTTCTTGTGAATTGTGGTAGACAGATCTCCCAATCCTTTCCGACTGTTTCTCCTGACAAACCGTCAGTTCATAAGTAAACCCTAGTGGCAAAAGGGTGCACAATCTTCATTACAACTTTTTATAAATTTAATAAGTTTAATAACGGTTTTTTCAAATAAAATATTATTCTTATAAATTATTTTTTAATTTTAATAACTTTAAAATTTCAAAAATTTATACTTGAAAACAAAATATTATTTTTTAATTTTAATAATTTCAAAGTTTAAAAAACTTATACCTATGGACAAAACATTCATCTAGATTCAAATATCAAAGAGCTTTACATAAAACTTACATAATTAAGTAATTTATTTCCAATTTAGAATGTTTATTATTTAAAAAATTGTATGAATGCCGAAGACACAATATTATAGCTGCGATATTCTCAGCTCTTTATACAAATTGAAATCACTAGAGCACAATTCTCACAATTCAAACAATTTTTTTATAAGAAATTGGAAACCTTCCTGGTATAATATATTTTTTTGATTAAAAAATATAAATTATAGAATAATAAGGATTAAATTTGAAGGTTTAAATATTATGGAATTTTTTTATGGAGTTTATTTATTTAATATTTCTTTTTAAATATTAAGATAATTAAACAGAAAAAAATAAAAATATATATATTTATTATAATTTTTTTACAAAATGATTTATCCAAAATATCCCCTTAAATTTGATCTAGTCTATCCAGAAAAATTGATTTTACTAAAATACATAAATACAATTTAAAGCCAACTCACCAAGCCAAGCCAATTAATGAAACCCACAAAACAGAAATTAGTGTAAGCAGTTATCACTTAATCCATACTGCGGTTTATAAAAAAGTTATTTATATATAAATAATGAATAATCTCATAATTTTGGAAGCCCAAAATTTTGGAACGTGTTAGACAAGTTTTTCTGTAGGAAGAAAGACTATAGTTGGAGCAATCTGTGAATCCACTGTCAGGCCACAGTGGATTCAAAACACAGATACATAAAACAAAACAAACACATATATTCTAATTTGATTGACGAGCATACCGACTACATGGTCTCTGCACAACATCAAAAAGAGATACAAGGTATTACCGAAAGTTGTAAAGGTTTTTATTTGTCCTTGTTTCTATTCATAGAAAGTTGTATGAGACTGCTCACTGTTACTGGTAAAATGCACATAAGGAGGTGCATTCGTGGTTAGAAAGAAAGATCACACAGGAAATTGTACAGTGCATTTGAATCTCATAGTGAATGTGGACATGGTTGTGACCACAATGACAACATGGTTTCTTTATTTGTACACATTTTGTCATGCATTGTAGAGGAAAAGGGCAATGTGGGTCTCAACTTTATCTTACATATTCTAGAGCATAAATTCTTCAACATTAAATGCAGATTCTTTATTTACTGTTGGAATGCATAAGTAATACCAATGTTAATATCAATATCAATAGATAAGACGGTTACAATAATAAGGTTGTTGATAGAAAGTCATGACCCACTCTCCATGTCACAAAAAACAAATAAGCTCAAATCAACAAAACATTCACAAACATGTCAACAAAAAACCAAGAAATTTTAAAACTTCAACAAAACATATTGCAAATAATTAAGCATATGGTGTAGCTTCAAAAGTAGAGGGTGGCAGATCATCCTTGAACAACTAGGTACTCCAAGTAGAAGTCTTAGCTGAAAGAAGATTAGCTGCCACCAAACCATCTTAAATAGGGTCTGGGGGAGCCAAAGAAAGAGTAATGCCCCAATTAGGAGATGGCTAAATAAACATGCCAACTCAACCATTTTCCTACATAGAAGAGCTCTATTGGGACGAAAAACAATAGACTTACCACAAGTTGGTAGAAAACTCCACCCCTGTCAATGAGGAGGAATAGATAAGTGATTATGATTGCAGAAGCAACTTCATCATCAACATGGCATTGGGGGAGGATATCCATGTGGTAGATGATCTGGGGATGCGGCTCATAGTACAAGGAACACTCCCCCAATGGTTGAGCAACTCTTGAAGGTGTTGCAATTCAAGAACCACCTTCTTTAGTTGAGCTTGTATCTGTGTAAAAGATGAAGAGATCATAGTCACCTTATCATTAACAGTAAAGAGACAAAATATTTATTCATTCATTGATCCGGGCAACAATTCAGATGACAATTCGGGTGATGGTTCCACCTCAATTGATGACGAAACTTCTAGGAGCCATAACTTTTGCACCGTAGCTCCAATTGACTCACCGTTTGAACCGTTAGAAAGACAATAATGAGAACATCGTGAGTTGTCATGGAGCTCTGATAGATGAAGTTTGACCCCCTAAAACCTAATGAAAGTGTCTAAAATTTAAATTTTAATAGTGCAGTCTAAAAATAGTAATTCTTCAAATTCTGTATTGTTGTAAATCGTGGAAGTTGAACCAATTCATCTCCCTTGAGATTGGTGACCTTCCACATCCTCCCCACATCTTCAAAATATGTATAAATGAAGATGTAACCCTAAATGAAATTTAGACATCTCTTCTTAGAGATAAACATATATTTGGGTCTACAAATTTGATCAATAAAACATCTTTTTTCAGAGATAGCATTATTTGAATTGTTTTGTTCTTGTTTCTTAAATTATCTTTTAACCAAAGCTTTCGAGTTTTGGATCAGTGGTATCATATTGGTTTGTCTTTAGAGTGTATGATCCCAAGAACGAAGTCAGATTACATGAAGCTTAGGTGAAAAATTGAACTAGCAGACCATCCACCTATTCACTCCAAACGACTTCAAATGGCAGACAACACCGAGACATCCGATCCTTTTAAGGAAATGGTGAATGAAGCCCTCCAACAATAGCACACGTAGAAGCTACAACAATTCGCTCAAATTCTCCAACAAATCTTGATGGAAAATTCTAGCTCCTCATCTGCACCCGCACATCCTTTTAGTGTCCCAACACTCTTCAAGGTTCAGGTGAATTTTTATATCCCTACATTTGAAGAAGAAATCAATGCTGAAGCAGTATAAAATTGGTTAGATCAATTATCATCTTATTTTTTTGTAGATAAATTCACCGATAAAGAGAAGATTACTTTTGCTCTTCTGAAAGCATCATTGCCTGTCAAAAATTAGTGAGAAGTGTACAAAACGAGATTCAGTGCAAATGATATTGGCTTTGAGACAGAACCTACTTGGGATGATTTCATAGAAGCTGTGAAGGAAGAATACTACTCCATTGGAGCATATGACGATCTATATATAGAGTGGCAACAACTTCGCTAAGGTAGCGAATAATCTATTCAAGAATACACTGATATTTTTCATTCTCTATCTGCAAGATTGGGCATCCAAGAAAGTGAGAAACACAAGGTTCTCAAATATCATGGTGGACTACAATGGTACATAAGGGGAGAAATAAAACTATTCAATTTAGAAATCAGTGGTGAAGTGTACAAGTTTGCAGTGAAGATTGAGCAGAAGCATGGAAGAATGAATACGAAGAGTTAGCCTTCAAAATAGAGAAGTGATAAAGAAAATCAAACACGAGGCCAAAATTGGAAGCAAAAGGAAGGAAAGGCTGGGAAGTGGTGTGATTATCACAAATATGGAACTCACTCTAAATAAGAATGTCGAGCCATCAAGTCCTTGCTTTCTGAGTCACAATCTTTAATAGCTACTGCTCTGCCTCATATAGACCCTACAGTTGAAGAGGTTGAAGAAGAGATTATAGATGCTGAGCTTGAAGCCATTGTTGCTTCATCACAGACCCATGAGAAGAGGCTTGATGACAAGGAAAGGTTGTTTCACTCTAAGTTATGGGTGAAAGGGAAGCCTCTGCATTTTATTCTTAATATTGAAAGTCAAAAGAATTTAAGCTCTGCTAATGTTATGAAAAGCCTAAATCTGTTTATGAAGTCTCACCCAAATCCATACGGTATGGGATGGTTGAGTCCAGGGAGAAACCTCTGTCACCCACCAATGTCTTCTCTCATATGCAATAAAACCTTCCAAGATGAGGTCTTATGTGATGTGGTCAATCTAGATGTTTGTGATGTACTCTTTGGTCAGCCATTCATGTATAATCGACATGGCATATATGAATCAAGAAATTGAAAGATTACTCTCACTCTTGGAACATGACACTACAGGGTACTAGAGGTACCACCTACATCTGTCTCTTTGATTAGTGCCAAGAAATTTATTCTCATGGTGGTCAAGCCATAAGAATCCAAAAGGACTGATGGTCAAATAGAAATGGTGAACAATCAGGCCCTGCACAGTTCCATAAATCATAGTCCCTTCCAAGTCTGTATCAGGAATCAAATCAAAGTAAAACTACCACACTTGATGAAAAATATTTATGCAATGGGGCCCATTACTTCTCAAAGAGGGAGGAATGATCCGGGCAACAATTCAGATGACAATTCGGGTGATGGGTCCATCGCAATTGATGATGAAACTTTTGGGAGCCATAACTTTTACACCGTAGCTCCAATTGACTCATCATTTGAACTGTTGGAAAGATAATAATGAGGGGAACATCGTGAGATTACATGGAGATTTGATCGATGAAGTTTGACCCCCTAAAATCCAATGGAAGTGTCCAAAATTTTAATTTTAATAGTGCAGTCTAAAAATAGTAAGTTACTAAAAATAGTAATTTCTCAAATTCTGTATTGTTGTAAATCATGGAAATCAAACCAATTCATCTCCCTTGAGATTGGTGACCTTCCACATCCTCCCCACATCTTCAAAACATGTATAAATGAAGATGTAACCTGAAATGAAAATCAGACATCTCTTTTCAAAGATAAGCATATATTTGGGTCTACAAATTTGATCAATAAAACATCTCTTCTCAGAGATAACATTATTTGAATTGTTTTGTTCTTGTTTCTTGAATTATCTTTCAACCAAAGCTTTCGAGTTTTGGATCATTGATAAACAATGCTGAAGAAGTCATAACTTTCCATAATCTAAATATTACTATAGCCCTAAAGAAATTCCATATAAAATCTATATATGCAAACCACTAAGAATTTTCCCCAAAGAATTCCATGTGCCAAGAAAATGGTTATGGTTGAAAGGGTTTAAAGAGGCTATGGATCCAATGCAAATAAAATTGGGCTTTGGGGCAAGTCCAAAAGAGGTGTTTGAAGGACTCTAGTCTAGAACAAGCAAGATTTTTGGGATAAGAAATTCTAATATGTAGAAGATGGTTCCCAAGGGAACAACTCTAATACTCCAAGTACTCAAGAAAGTGATCGATTTTGGGCTCAAGTTCAGCATTCAAAATTATGTTAAGTCTAATAAGCCATGTCATGGGTGAGGAATTCAGAATCTACTGGATGTTCAACTTTTCCAAAATTGAAGAAAACAAGCTCATTACTCAATAGAGGAGACCTGGAGAGTAATTTTAAAAATGAGTATTAAATTTTCATATCTAATATTTCCACCAAGCCCATGGAGATCACAAACTCATCTTATGTAGCATAACAATGAGCATCATCTCTTGGATGAATATAATATAAGGTAAGTCTAAATTGATTAAAATTTCTTTATCTTTTAGTCGAGGCCAATTAGCCCAATCATGATAAGAAATCAAAAATTTAATTTTGTGAATACTTTATTTGAAAATCCTTAAAAACTTTTATACCAAAATATAATTCAACTAATAGAATATTTAAGTTGGTCATAGCATGAGACCACCAAATATTATCATCATTAAAGGACAAGCTAGTATGAAAACTAGCACCCATCCATTTTAAATAGGGGTTGACAACATCTTAAGCCTTCCAAATAATTTTAACAATAAAATATCCTTCAATTTTGATTGGGGCAATGGTAACAATCAAATTGTGAAACTTAACATTTTTCCAACCTGATTTACCATAAGGCAAGCCAGAGATAATACAGTGCCATAGAATAATTTTCTAGACTTTGTTGCCTTCAATTGTTTGACCACCAATTTAACACACAGAGCAATACTTTTCTTACAAATTTAAATAAATCCCATACCACCTTTCTAGGGATGCTGAGAAAAAATATCCCAAACAACTCTATGATACCCTTGATTTAAATTAGCTTGGCCCCTAAGAAATCTCAAAAAATATTTTCCAATTTATCATAGGAGGCTTGACAAAGGGCCCAACAAGAATAATAATAGACTTGGGTGGCAATCAAAATATTAGAGCAAACCTGATATTTTCCTACTAAAGAGAAAGGCTTCAAAAACTAGTACTTCACCTTTTTCTCCACTCAATCAATGACATATTTCCAAAAATCGAAGGGAGAGCTATCAAATGCAAACAAATTTCCAAGGAACTTTAATTTATTCACTCTTTCAATCCACTTCCAATTATATTTATTAAGCCCTTTTGGAAAATGAATCATGCTCTATCTGTAGCATTGGGTTTTGGCACATTGTAAATTATAATCTGAGGCTTTGAAAAAACTATCGAGGCAATTTAGTGCCTCTTTGAAATAAGTTTCTTGCTCATTGAGAGTGAGAAAGGTATCATATAAAAAGTGAGCTGAGAAGAGAGACCAGGAAGATGAAGACAACTGATGAACCCTTGCTCCACCCTATGAGTAAGAAGATATCCAAATGCCTATTTGAAAAAGACATACAAATCTAGAGCTAAATGAAAATCATGTCTAATGGACAAAAATATGCTAAATTTATCAAATTTGAGCCCATTGATAGTGAGGTAGGCCAAACATTCAAAAATCAAATTTTCTATTGATATACAAAGTTGACCAAAACCTAAGGCCTGAAGCATAGCTAGAATAATCAACTAGTAAATCCTATCACAAGCTTTCTCAAAGTCAAGTTTGAGGAATATGGTTAATTGATGAGAGTTTCATGCCCATTCCATTCCTTCCTATACAACAATGAGATAACCAAAATGTATCTAAATTTAATGAAGTTGAGATGATATGGTCTAATGATTGTAGGTGTATGAAAATTCGACCTATCTCAGAATCATCAAATCTAGTATGCCTCTTGAAAATATACCAAACACCCACTAAGGATCTCTAAAATCTCAGAAAAACTCAGAAAGTTCTTATTGAAGATTATAGACAAAAGCATTGAAAAACCTTCAAACCCTTTAAAAAGACAAAAAAATAACTATCATGAAATTAAGTCATGTTTATAGTTGATCCCAAAGTTTTAAAACCTTATGAAACTGATGGCACAAACTATTTTACATGAAAACCTACCAGATGAAATATGACTAGCAGGGAACATTTTTCTCTTTTTCTTTTTCTAAATTTAGATAACACAAAACTCAAAAAGAAGAGTAAAATCTAGGAAATGGTGAATCTTCAATATGTTAAGTAAATAAATGGTA
Organism: Torreya grandis; assembly: GCA_037957365.1. Taxonomy (NCBI): domain Eukaryota; kingdom Viridiplantae; phylum Streptophyta; class Pinopsida; order Cupressales; family Taxaceae; genus Torreya; species Torreya grandis. The sequence goes on from JARHVA010000096.1 coordinate 3,762,320, forward strand.
GATCTATAACATACAATTTGAAACTCAAGATTTCACAACATGAGCAATGACATTTATCTACTATAAAAGCTCTGATACCATGTCAAAATGGGTTACAATCAAAGATAAAATGGATAGAGTCAGATGGATGAAGAAATTACCTGTATATAATAGCAAAATCAAACATAAGCAAGAAAGAAATAATTGTTCAACAATGAAAATATTACAATATTATAATTATCATAATTAACCATAAACTTTTTAGGAAGGTACATTATATAAGTGAAAGATAAACACGTCTTCACTTCCTCATGAATATGGGATTATCTTTCACAATGACTTAAAAATACACCTAAGCAAGCTAACGAAACATGTTTAAGAAAAACCATTAAATGGGATAAAAACCTACACTAACACCTTCAATGCTCTTAAAACAATCTTATTCAATAAAGAAGATTGGAAGTAACATTATGGAGAATAAGTCATAGGTCTCAATGATTGTTATCTTCACTAAAAGTTAATATCAAATTAAAAAGTATTGAGTAACTTTATAGAGAATAGTTACTTGAATACAATGAATATGTTTGCTACTTCCAATCCACTATGCTAAGTCCTAATTGAATGGAAAAAATATATTGTAACTAATACCATACAAGATATTCCATCATATAAATAATATTATATAATACATTCCTATCTATTTTATGAGATATTTCATTATATAATCGGTTTGAGAAAAAATATTTGGAAAGCACTTGACCAGATAACATTTGTAGTGTGTCTAAGGAAGGTAACATTTCATCTCTCTAAAATGTTGAAGATACAATATCTTTCAAACAATATATTCTGTAGAGGAGGCGATGGTTTCCATCTCTGTTCATCTCACATTTATTGTGAATGACATTTTGACATGCCCTGTTAAACAAGGTTAACATGACATTTTAATGCAATTTAAGACTGGTTGGGGTTTTTCAACATGGCTCGTTGTTGCTTATTAAAGAAACCTAATAAAGCAGCAATGTTCTTCATTGTATAAATTTTTAAATCATGTAAAAAATAATGTATTTTTTTGTACTCTATTATTGGTCAAATTTTCATAAATATTGAGGAAGTGAAACAAGCAAATTATGATCACAGTTATTTCATTCTAGAAGAAGTGAGATAAGTATCTAAAAGGCCAAAAAAAACAAGATGGAAGGGGCAAAGAACATGTAGCATTAGAGGCTATCCTAATGGTTTTCTTAACTTAGCAAAAATTTCTTATACTAACATAATAATCAATATAAAACACTATCCAAATGTTAATATGAAACTTAGAAATGGAAATATTCTAATTGTGTTTTGTGATATATACATCATATTTTTTGGAAGATGCTTAATAACAATATATAACATTGGTAACAACATATTCAAACAAGTGGGCTTCCCTAAAACTTGATTCTTGAAAGATTGGAGGTGTGTAAATAATTACAACAATTGAAAATTTTATAAATTCTCAATTGACATGCTCTCTCAAAATCAAATATTGGTTTGTCTATAAATTTTTATTTATACACAAATAATATCTCATTAGTTATTTTATATTGTCATGGATTGAATTGTATATTCAATTATTGTATTTCAAAAAATTTAATTTTACAAATATGGTAAATCTTACAAATTATATAAAGCTTCTATATTATAAATACACACTTTTGATGGAAGAAGATAATTTTTAGTATTTTTATTTATGAAATTAAAAGTTAAAACTAAATATTGAAATTTGAATATCATAATATTTAATAATAAATATGTTAATTATAATATTATAAATCTAGATACACACTTTTGACGGAAGAAGATAATGTTTAGTATTTTTATTTATCAAACTAAAAATCAAAACTAAATATTAAAATTTGAATATCATAATATCTAATAATTAATATATTAATTATAAACTTTAAAATATTTGAAAAAAGTGTTTTGTAAAACTTGCAATCATATAAACCTTAAAATATTTGAAAAAAGTGTTTTGTAAGACATGCAATCATATTCATAAATGATGTAGAAAAGTTGTTTAAAGGTTGCTCTTCATGTTCAGTTCAAATTTTAAATTTAGTCACACCTAAAAAATGAGATGTTTTGGGAAGTACATTCAAATTTGAATATGATGTCTTTTTTGAAAAATATAATGTTCATTAATTTTTAATAAATATTTAAAATTAAAAAAATATGTATTATTTATTTAAAAAAGAAAAATATAATTAAATAAAAATAATAATTTTATAAAAAATAAAATATTTTTAAAAAAATAAATAAGTATTAAGAATTAGGACCTTCTCATAGGACTACTGCCATACTGCAGGGGCTGATAATGAGGTCATGTCAAGTCATTCAACAAAATTCATGACACAATGTACGATCGAAGAAAGAAACTATCTTATTCATTTGTTATTATTCATGACACAATGTACGATCGAAAAAAGAAACTATCTTATTCATTGTTATTATTCATGACACAATGTACAATCAAAGAAAGACACAATGTACGATCAAAGAAACAAACTATCTTATTATTCATTGTTATTATTCAAATGTGGAGACTGCATTCATCACTGCAGTCTTATACAAGTGAATCTGCGATTTTTTTAACTGGCTAGTAAATTAACGATCGTGTGTACTATAATGTAGTATTTTAATACTTCTAGTGTCCTCATTGTACTGCAGTCTGTAGACATGGCGCAATACAAATGTCAATCCTACCAGTCGTACCATGATACATAACATTCTTAGATCTCTGAGCTGTGGATATGGATAAAGATAAGGACAAATCAAATCATTTACACCATGGTACCTTCTGTTACACGTTTTATGCTCTCAGCAGGCCAGGTAGCACTAGCAGGTTGCAGAAGCGCTGTTAAATTTTAAGCACAAGTCACACAACAATATAGTGGATCACTCAGAATATCAAAAGCATACCTACTTTTCGACGCTTGGAATCAATACCTCAGAGTTTAAGCTTCTCAACTGGTCGCATATCTGTTACATTGATACTGGAGAATAAAGAATGTGAGCGTGGCTCGAAGTGATTGTTTCTGAATTAGGTGAAGCTCATGCCGCCTAATTATTTTCTTAGTTTTATCCTTTCGTCTCCGGATCAGGGTTTGTAATCATTGTTTTATTTAAACCTAATTTTATCAGATTTTACACTATTCCTACAATAGACGGGCGATAGATTTTCTTCTCTGTTTAAATTTTTTTTTCTTCTCTGTTTAAAATCATTCAAACTTTAGAGTTTCTTCCCAAGTATATATATATGGGTGCGGATATAGATATGGAACCAGTTTATATTTTTGGGCTCCCATAAATCATTGCTTTGTAATAAAATCACATTCCTTTTACCAAATCAGGGAATTAAGTGTACAAATTACTTTCAAACATTCAATTAAATCAGGTTAATTAATTGTACAAATTACTTTCAAACTTTAATTGAATGTTAAAAATTCAATAAAAGGAGTAAATTTGACAGTTGACTTGTCATAGTTTTTTTTTTGGATGATTATTATTTATTTAATATTATCATTTAAATATTAATATAATTTGTTACAAAGAAATATATTAATAAAAATTGATATATTTATTAGATTTTTTAAAAAAAAATTGACAATTTATTCAAAATTTTATCGGATATAATTTATAAATAAAATTTATTGTAATTTGATATTACAAAATGTAAATACTAATATATAGATCAAATTTAGTATTTAGTTTAATATATTAAAAGCACTTTTTAAAAACATATCATCATATTTATTATGCTATATTGGGAAGAAGGCACCAAAGATGCGCGTGTGGATCTTTGGATGTTGTTCTTACTTCTGTTGATGACATTGTCTACGGGTTGTCGAGGCATTGTTTTATGCCATTATCGACATTTTTTCTTTAGCGAGTAAAGTGACCGGTTTTGTCAGTGCATTTGAATCTTACTACATTTGGTTAAGGGCATGATGGTAATGGTAATACGTATTTTGTTATTTTCCTAGGTGTTCTTCTACATCTAGGTCGTATCTCATCATTTGCTTGCATAGCTTACGCATTCCCTGTTTGAGCTATTTCTACAACATATTTAAGAACATATTTAGCATCATATGTGAATTTTAAAAGAGGGGGCCTCTTGTTTCCTCCACTAATTCAACTGAGCTTAAAATTACATTCACCAAAGCTTAAAATTACACTCAACACATTGAAATTATTTAAATATATTATTTTTGAAATTAGATTTTTTCTCAAGTATGACAACCATCAAAATGAACACAAGGTATTTTTTATCATCAAATGCTAGATTATCACATAGATTTATCAAAAATGCTATAATTTAGAAAAGAAAACCAAGCAAAACAATACCCAAGTACAACAAAAAAATGTTGTCTAGCCTTGAGGAAAGTCATGCAAAACCCTCTATTTCAAACCTAAAAGCCTAATTCAATCAAGCTCACAGTAAAATACCTTACCTTTAAAATATCCGCATAGAATATGCAACCTACGGAAGCCAACAAAAACTTCTTGTCCCAACCCACCGGCGTCCCTTCAGTGCTTCTTACTTTGGCAAACACAACAAAACATAGTATAATTATATTTAGTACATTTCATGCATGCTTTGTGCGCTTAAATTGAAATGGAAGAGACTAACCAACTTTCAAAAAACATGTCGCTCATTTTTGACTATTTAATTTCTACCATAAACAAAATAGTTATAAGTGTATGCATAGAATAGCCGATAAAACTTTCAACTGGTTCACACGGTTTTTTTACAGAGTTGAAAAACATTGTTCCAAGCTAGTATGCCTCTTATAATTAAAATAAATAGCTCGTAAATATGCAACAAACCAATAAATACTTGATGACATTACTCCTAGAGATAACTTTAAAGGGTTTGCTACGGAAAAGAAAATAATTTTATTCATCTGTAATAATTTAGTGAATGCCCTTGCTATCATAAAAAATAACATAGTTTCTCCCGTAAAAAAAATGGTAGTATGAAGAAAAAAAAAATTAATAGAAATTTAGCACCTAAGACTCTAATAGAAATATGTAATTGCAAACCATTGCATGAATAGCACTCTGTAGACTGATATCACGCTCCTAAAACCCTCAAACTTCTAATCCATAAAAATATTATTGAATACTAAGATTTATAGAAATTACAAAGGCTAGAGCTTATATGAAGAAAAACACTCTGAAACCCTCATATTTTATTGTAACCTTGTTGAAATTATTTAAATATATTATTTGCAAAATAAGATTATTTTCAAGCACAAGAACCATCAAAACAAACAAAGCCACATGGAGTAATCACATAGATCTATCAAAAAATGTTGCAGTTTAAAAAAGTAAATCCAATAAAAGAAAATCCAAACACAAAAAAACCACTGTCTACAATAAAAACATTTTTAAAAACCCTAATATTTATTGAAAATACACTAACCAGAGCTTCAAATTATTTCAATATATTATTGAAAAGTTAGATTTTTCTCAAGCACAACCATCAAAATAAACACAGCTATTGTTATCACAAATTTATCAAAACACCTTACAATTTAGAGATGAAAACTCAGCAAAACAATACCTAAGCACAACAAAAAATGATCGTTTAGCCTTGAAAAAGCTATGCAAAGCCCTCAATTTCAAACCCAAAATCCCAATTCAAGCAAGCTAACAGTAAAACACCTTACCTCTAAACTCTTCACACAAGATATACAACCTACGAAAGCTAAATAAAACTTGATGCCCCAACCCGTCAGCATCTCTCCAATCCTCCTTGCTTCGATGAACACAACAAAACATAACAAGCTTCTAAAGCTATCCAGATCTTTAAAACCCACTGCTATGTTTTCCATTGGTCAAACTCGTATTCAATGCCAAATATCTAAAAAAAACCATTCACATAATGTGAACAAATATCACATTGAATGGGATAACAACACTAGCTTGTACAAGCCCCTCCCATGCATGCCACACCATTAATGCGTGGTTTCAATCTAATTAAAATGAGCCATAATATCTTTAAAAATCCAATAAATCAGAGTCAAACAAATAATATTATTTTATACACCACATCAAAAAATTGTTATTAAACTTTGTAAGAGGACAAAAATTGTTGACATGTTTTTTTGCAAGCTAGCTAGTCTATTCCATTTGAATTTAAACGCATAGAGCATGTATTAAATGTACTAAGTACATGGTCCAAAATATGAAATATCTTGATTTGTCTAATAATATATTGATTGGAAGGATACCTCTTCATCTAGGCATCCCTGTTTTCATGGTACTCAGAATATCAAAAGCATATCTACTTTTCTATGCTTGGCATCTATACCTCAAAGTTTAAGGCTTCTCAACTGGTCGCATCTCGGTTACATTGATACTGGGGAATAAAGAATGTGAGTGTGGCTCGACAATGATTATCCCTGAACTAGGTGATGCTGATGCCGACTAATTATTTTCTTAGTTTTATACTTTCATCTCTGGACTAGGGTTTGCAATCATTGTTTTATTTTCTTTAAGAATTTTTTTTAAACCTTATTTTATTAGATTTTCATATAATTTACATTAATATAATTTAGATGTTTATTATAATTTTAAAAAATGATGATTTTTTCAAAATTTTATCTGATATAATTTATTAAATAAATTATTATAATTTAATATTAAAAAATGTAAATATGAATATATAGATCAAATTTAGTTTTTAGTTTAATATATTAAAATCACTTTTTTAAAACATATCATCATATTTATTATGTTATATTGGGAGAAAGGCACCAAAGATGCGTCTGTGGATCTTTGAGTGTTATTCCTACCCTTGTTAATGACATTGCCTACGAGTCATCAAGGCATTGCTTCATGCCATTATTGGCAATGTTTCTTTAGCATGTAAAGTGATTGGTTTTGTCAGTGCATTTGAATCTTACTACATTTTGTTAAGGGCATGATGGTAACGTCAATCCCTGTTTCATTATTTTCCTAGGTGTTCTTATACAACTACGTCATATCTCATTATTTGCTTGTGTAGCTTACACGTTTCCTGTTTCAAGTTATTTCTGAAGTGTATTTAGAACATATTTAGCATCATATGTGAATTCTTAAAAAAGGGGGGCCCTGATTCCTCCACTAATTCAATCGAGCTTAAAATTACACTCACCAAAGCTTAAAATTACACTCACTAGAACTTAAAATTCTTTAAATACATTACTTGCGAAATTAGTTTTTTTCTTGAGTACAAAAACCACCAAAAAGAACACATGTATTTTCGATCATCAAATACCAAATTATCACATAGATTTATCAAAAAAACCTGTAATTTAAAAAAGAAAACCTAAAAAAACAATATACAAGCACAACAAAAAACCATTGTCTCACCCTAAGGAAAGCCATGCAAAGCCTTCAATTTCAAACCTAAAAGCCCAATTCAACCAATCTCACGGTAAAAAAACCTTACCTCTAAACTCTCTACATAGAATATGCAACCTACGGAAGCCAATGAAAACTTGTCACCCCAACCCATCAGCGTCTCTCCAGTCCTCCTTGTTTCGATGAACATAACAAAACATAGCTGTGTGCTTAAATTGAAATGGAAGAAACTAACTAGCTTAAAAAAAAACATGTCACTAATTTTCAACTATTTAATTTCTACCATAAACAAAATAGCTATATGTGTATGTATTAAATCACTGATAAAACTTTCAACTAGTTTACACATTTTTTTACAGAGTCGAAAAACATTGTTGCAAGCTAGTATGCCTCTTCTAATTCAAATAGATCACTCAGAAATATGTAACAGAGCAATAAGTACTTGACGCCATCGTTCTTGGAGATAGATTTAAGAGGTTTGTTAATTGGAAAAGAAAATGATTATGTTCAACTATAATAATGTAGTGAATGTCCTTCTTATCATAATAAAATAACATAGTTTCTCCCATAAGAAAAAATAGCAGTGTGAAGAAAATAAATAATTAAGAGAAATTTATCACCTATAGCTCCAATAGAAATTTGCAATTGCAAACCATTGCATGAATAGCACCTTGTAGACTGATATCACATTACTAAAACCCTTAGATTCTTAATCCATAAAACATTCTTGAAACCCTAATATTTATTAAAATTAAAAAGACTAGAGCTCCTATGAAGAATAACATTCCCAAACCCTCGTATTTTATTATAACCTAATTAAATTTTTTTAAATATATTATTTGGAAAATTAGATTTTTTTCAAGCACAAGAACCATCAAAACGAATAAAGCCACGCCGAATAATCACTTAGATCTATCAAAAAACATTACAATTTATAAAAGAAACCCTAGCAAAACAAAATTCAAGCACCAAAAAACCATTGTTTACAATAAAAATATTTTTGAAACCCTAATATTTATTGAAATTACACTAACCAGAGCTTAAAATTATTTATGTATATTGTTTGCAAAGTTAGATTTTTCTAAAACACAATCATCAAAACAAACACAACCATTTTCAGTTATCGCATAGATTTATCAAAAAACCTTGCAATTTAGAAAAGAAAACCTAGCAAAACAATACCTAAGCACAACAAAAAATCGTTGTACAGTCCTAAAAGAAACCACGCAAAGACTTCGATTTCAAATCCAAATTCCCAATTCAAACAAGCTCCCAGAAAAAAAACCTTGCCTCTAAACTTTTCGCACATGATATACAACTTACAGAAACTAACAAAAACTTGCCGCCCTAACCCGCCATCTTCTCTCTAGTCCTCCTTGCTTCGACAAATGCAACAAATCATAGCAAGCTTCTATATCCATCTAAATCTTTAAAACCCGTCACCATATTTTCGATCGATTAAACCCACATTCAATGCCAAGCCTCTAAAACTCAACCACACGATGTGAACAAATGCTATCTTGAATGTCATAACAACACCAACTTGTACAAACTCCTCCCTTCCCTATCATATCATTGATGCACAATTTCGATCTAAATAAAATGATTCATAATATCTTTAAAAAAAAAAATCCAATAAATTTATTTCAAACAAATAATATTATTTTATACACCACTCTTTATCCATTAATCGATAAAATCTGATTGACGTGTGCACCCAACAATAATTCTAAGTTAAACCTAAACTGTCCCTGAAATTTCTCTCGTGGACTAATAATACTACTCCATACAACAGGGGCTAATAATAAAGTCCTATCAAGTCATTCAACAAAATTCATGACACAATATGATGAAGGAAAGAAACTATCTTATTCATGTCCACATACATTACATTATTTCAAACGTTCAGACTGCAGTCTGCAGCGCATTCTCATACATGTGAATCTACAATTTTTGACTTGCTGATAAATTAACGTCTTTTTCATGTCCACATTCATTACATTATTCAAACGTTCGGACTGCAGTCTGTAGCGCAATCTCCTACATGTGAATCTGCGATTTTTGACTGGCTTGTAAATTAATGATCGTGTGTGCTATAATAACATACTTTAATACTTCTAGTGTCCTCATTGTACTGTAGTCTGTAGACATGGCGCAATATAATGTCAATCCTACCAGTCGTACCATGATACATACCATTCTTAGAGCTGTGAGTGTGGATATGGATAAAGATTATAAGGGCAAATCAAATCACTTACACCATGGTACCTTTTATCACACGTTTCATGCTCTCAGCAGGCCAGGTAGCAGGTTGTAGAAGCGCTGTTAAATTTTAAGCACAAGTCAGAGTTTAATTTTATGCGCAGGTAGTGGTCAAATTTGAAGGGTTAGTTTTAATTTCAAGTTGAAGGGTATTTATGCATCCAGCGCTTCGGTGATGAATAGTTGTAAAAAATAGTTGTCTTTCAATTGAAAAGTATAAATTTAGTCACTCTTTGATTGACAAGAGTAAATTTAATACATATGTCACTAAAAGTATGAATTATAGAAGCTTCAATTTTAATTTGTTGAGGAATGATTCAATCAAAAAAATAAAATAATTAATAAAATTTTGGAAATGCAACTTACATAATTTATTCAACAAAATTATAGCATTCACTCAAAAGAGTACAACGATCATAATTAATAACATCTTACTTTATACAAATCAAATATACTTCTATTTTCCAACAACGAGATTAAAAAAACTTTTAAATCATAAAACTGGGTTGAATAAAATCTAACTATGCAATGTTACACTAACAATATCAACTCAAATATTCATAATTTTCATATCTAATTGGTTCATTTCATGATAATTCCTCCATATGCGAAGGTCCAATTTATGCACCCACTGAGCCCATCCATTAGTGGGTATCTCTACTCACCCCAACCATCGATTGGAGATGTAAGTAGAAATACAGTAGCCAACTTGAAGCATACAATCAAAATAAAAACTGTGATGTGTAATAACATCATGTTTTATTTTTACCCATATACACCACCTTTGTTAGTGCACAAAAAAATTTCAAAACCAACTTAGCTCATTACTGATGTATATACACCCAATCCAACAAAAAGAAATATTAACAATACCTATTCATAATCCAATAATAAAACATATATTAATGTAAATGTTGTATTAATTATTATAAACATTTTTAAATAATATTTAAATATTCTATGTCAAAAACAAAGTAAAATATACATTAAATATTTTGAGAGTCTTTATATATATATATATATATAAAATGGGATTAAAGTGAGATTGGTCTCATAAAACTATATATATTTAAATATATATAAATAAATTACAACTACAAGTTTTAGTAGAATGCATTAGCCTATTTTTAAAAAATAACTTAAAGTTTTAGGAGAAATGTGGGACCAAGAGTGGAAATTTAGTGTCGCATAAATGTCATTAATGGAATTTTGTGCAACTGGGAGTGGGTAGTTGTTAACTTGTTTGTCCACCGTCCATTCACCTCCTTGAGTATAAATTACCAATCTCGATTCTCACTGTAAATTAGTATTATAAATATATAAAACCAATCTCAGAGTGGTAATTGAGCACTTATAGTAAATTGTGAAATTGATTTTATATATTTATAATAGTAATTTACAGTAAAAATTGAAATTGATAATTTACATTCAAGAAAGTGAACTGCATTCTCTATTTTAAGCTGCCAACAATTAATAATGGCGATGTGCCAATGGCCACTGAAAGTAGAGTGTGGAGGCACAACCGGATTCTTAGAAGTTAGAGATACTCTCTTACAACTTACAAGTGATATAAATACCTTTCAAAATGAGATAAAAGTGCCATAACAAAATAATTGCAGCCATAACCCTGTTGGTTCCTTTTTAAAATTATTTTGAAAGAACCAGAAATCAAGTTCGCCATACTGGGGTTTGCAACCAAAGCATTCATTCTTTATACTCAAAATCATTAAAATCAAACCATGACATAAAAACACCAAATCGAGTTTATACCACTCTTATCTAGGGTCCCGAATAAAACAAGAAAGCATATAATTCATCCTACAATCAAACCCAGCGAGCCATCTCCCAAAACGGTTGCAAACAACAATCATCTACAGGTTTCTAGAATTGAATTTTAGTGGATTAGAAAAAGTAGATTTGGCCTTCTAAGACCCCAAGGAGTAGTTCAAAACCTCAAGTCACGAAGACCCACACAACCAAGTAGAATTTCAAGAATACATACACGAATAAAAGCATGTTCGTGTTCTTTACAAATTACAATTACAGTAAATATGTTCAAGCATCCACTATTCACAAATGTGAAATTGATAAAGGGGAAACATTTGCAGAATTAAATATGGAAAAACCCACCAATTCGAACAACAATATATTTGCATTCAACAAAAGAAAAACACCTTACTTGCAGGGTTCCAGGGGGCTGTGCAGAGGAAGATTATTCCCCAGCTTGCTCTCCCTTTTTTTTCACTCTTCCTGCTTCCCGGTCCAAAAACCGGGACCGGAGCCCCTCCCCAATGTTCCACTTCCCTCCAACAGCTCGACATGCCCTCCTTGGCTCTTCATCAACCTTTTCTAATGAAAATGACAGTTCTCCCCAGGAGTTCGAACCAACCGCTAACCAAACCCTATTCGAAATATTTCTCAAAAAACACTTGAGTGGAGGAGCTTCGACATTTTGGCCATCATGGCTAAAAGAATATAAAATGTCCAGTGAGCAATTATCCCTGATAAAATATTACAACACGTGGAGTCTATGTCCAAGGAATCGTGACAAAACATTCATGCCCAAATTCCAATGCCCATTGCCCACTAGAGAGTTTTATTCGTATTTTTAAACCGCCGCTCGGGAGTTGGTCTGCCACATAGGCACATTGGACGGTGACATGGCAGGACCGATTGACGGGTATTTTAAAACCTTGCCTTTCTTTTGTCGTTTCCATAATGACTATGCATTTTTTAAATGTCACGTAATTTTTGGATTTTACATTTTTTTCTTACGGCCCTTTTTTTTACGGACTTATGAGATGGTTTTGGACCCCTTTGATGCGCTACGATGGGTTCAAATTTGACCCTTGTGCGCATGTAGCAGCATGCAGAAGCACTATTAAAATTAAGTACACAGCAGACAAAAATCGAAGGTGATGGGTAATGTTTTGTCAAAGGGAGGAGTACCTCCTTCTGGGGTGAGCCCCGAAGGAAATGCCACGGTCGATGGGAAACAACTTTCCAGATCCACCGACAACCCACCAATGGGTCACATGTAGATTGGACTCAAGAAGAAACGGGTTCTGGGATCTACTCCAAGCGCAAGGGTCAGTCACTAGACCCTCACATACAACTTAACAGAGCCCAGTCAACAAATTGGTCGGTGTCCTCTTACAATGCAGAGAAGACAATGGATCCTAAAAGCTATACACACAGGGAATAGTACATAAATTATTCTTTAATTATTTGTCAAAGGTACTGTAAATGTACACATTAAGATGCAAGTTTCTCTAGCCTACACGGGAGATCCATCACATAAACGTTAGGTGTTGGAACACAGAATGCCATTTCAGTTAGCTTCACATCCAACTGTAAAAGAACCTTTCTTACTACCTGTAGAATACATAATTGCAGAAAAAATTCGAATGCCAATACCATCCGAGAACATTTCCCAAGTTTACTTCGCCATTCCATAAGAAAACATGTGGATGGCATGCAGTGTGTGAAGGACAGATGAATGGCACATAGTGTGTGAAGGATAGATGGATGGCACAGAGTATGTAAGGAACAAGTAGAAGACTTAAATTATGGGTTCCTCTCATGTTTCCCTTTTTCCTTGACTTTTTAAACATAAAATGAATGTTAATAAAAATGATATATATTATATATTATTATAATATTATGATATATATTAAATCTCATATATATATATAGATATATTTTTATTTTGATATAAAATTATTAAAACAAAATTATTAGAAAAATATATAATAGTAAATATAAATATTACTATATATATAATCTTATAATATATTATATTTACGTTGAAGGTTTTTCTTTGGCAAGGTCATTGCATAGATTCATCTCAACATATAAAGATGTCAAGCTTATCAAGGGTTACAAAAATGCTTCCAATGTGACGAATATCATTCCCACGAGGTTTAGGAAATAACAGTGGGATGAAACATCTTGTCTAGACAAGGCCTTGTACAGGTCTGACTTGGCAACCCTCATGGGAATCACAACCTTGTCAGAGAGCATCAATAACATAATGTACTTGGTGCTTACCTCGACATATGTGGTTGTGGAGAGGTTCTATATGAGCTTCTACGGGTTCCATGCCACGGTGGCATATGAAAAGAAACTTGTGTTGTACGCATGAGTAGGAAATATAGAGAATTATTATTGGTTTCATTTCGAAGATAGAAAGAGGTTGTTTTGATTAACAAACCACCCATTGAGGTCCCATAATCCATCTTTTATCTTCCATTCATCTATGCCACCAATATATTGATACTTAAGAGTAGTTACCTTTAGGGTTAAGAATATACAAAAACGTCATACTCAAACATTTAAAAGAAAGGGCAAGGCCATATAGAATATGTAAATACTAAATTTATTTATGGTGAGTTGCACAGTGATGGCGAAGGACAATGACAAGGTCTTTCAATTTATATTGTCAGAGCAAGGTAGTAACATATTTGAATAGATATTCCCTTTTGTCAAAGGTGGATGAGGATGTCATGAGAGTTGATTTGGTTACAATAGGGCTATACATCTCATTTATAAATCAAATTAATGATGTAATGCCACTGATGTTGGGACAACACATTAGAGTCCCATAATTGATTTTGTAACTTCCACTCATTCACAACACTAATATATTAACACTTAGATAATTACATCAACATTAAGAACATATGAAAACACCATAATCAAACTATTGGAAGAAATGTCAAGGCCATACAAAATATATTGATCAAAATAATATTCACTATTGTTTAAGTTCTTTCTTAAGCTCTCAAGGCAAATTTTTATTGATTTGATATTTACACGAAATAGATGGATGTGATAACACATTTACAAGGTAACAACGCACAAAGGATTTAATATTTGCACATTGACCCACGATTTCTCTATTATAATCCATAATATTTAAATTTAAAATAATATTTACCTATTGTAGCCTATCACAATAAAGTGCGTTCCGCTGCAAATTCTTTACATATATGCACATAGGATTAAAATGCTCAACGACCAAGTTTTACATGTGCAGCTCATGAACTAATTCATTAATGAAAATAAAGAATACTCAAATAATTTTGTAAAAATTCAATCATACATAAAAACTAAATAAAAAATTAAGTCATTCAATATCATTAATTTGTTTTTGTTCATAAACTTTCACATATAATATGAACTATTAATAATTCATTCATAAAGTCAATTTATAAATTAATTATTCCTTTTTATGTACATTGTCATAAATTTAACTATATATATTTTCAGGTAGTCAGAGTACACATTTAATATTCTTTGAAATATAGAACTCTCCATGTAGCCATCCAACTATACACATAACTTCCCACTCCATAGGCCAACTTTCTGGAGGTCATAACTTTTGATCCGTAATTTCGTTTGAGCTCTTCCACTTGTCAAAATAACTGTATCGAAAAATTTGATTCTTCCATAAATCATTATATCCATTTGGATTTGATTTCAATATTTTTTGAAGGTCAAACGTGATCATTTGAGAGTATGAAATTAACGTGTAATGATTTTTTTGAAAATTTTATATTTTTAAAAATTGTATATTTTTAGAACTGGACGTCAACTTCAATTGAATTTCATCCTATAGGTTAATTTTAGTATTTAGATTATTTCAAAAAATAATTAGAGTTGTGTACACTTACTTGCAAAACTTACTATAAATAACAACTGTTAAAAATAAACATTTTTTTTAGTTTTTAGATTTTTTGAATTTTTGCATGTCAACTCTAAATTTCAAATTGAAGCTTATTTACGCATGGTTTGGGTTTCTAATTATTTCAAGTCACTCAATACGAATTAATACAAGTTATTGTTCAAAATCTTGGTCTATTGGCAATTTTATTTGTCTTGTTAGTTTTTGGGTTCATTATCTAGTATCAAAGAAAATTTGAATCTTGGAAGAGTAAAAAATTGTGAGATGATGAAGTGTTATTGCGTAGATGAACTAGACTATACAATCGTTGCAAAGACAAGTTTGACAATTAACAGAGGTTATCACCAATCAGCAAAGAAGACAAGGTGATGATGAGGAAGACACAAATTGTGATGAAGAAGTTCAGAAAGAAGAAGAATAATAAGAGCAACCACCATTAATGGAAGAGAGGGTAGTTTGAGCTTTAGAAGTAAGAAATAAAGGAATCAAGGTTGATGTCGCAAAATATAGAGGTAATTTAAAATCAGAAGTGTTCATAAATTGGATGAATAGCATGGAGAAGTTTTTCAAGTGGAAGACTATGAGAGAAGACAAGAAGGTAAAGTTTGCATGCACAAAATTGAAAGGTCATGCAATGATTTGGTGGGATTCTCTGCAGAAAGAGACACAGAGAAAAGGTAAAGAAAATATAAATTCATGGAAAAAGATGAAGAAGTTGAGAGAAAAGTTTCTTCCTATGAATTATGCATAAAACCTATACAAAAGATTTCATAATTTGAGGCAAAAGATCATAATAGACAAGAGTATACAGATTAATTTTATAAGCTTTTCATATAAGTGGAATATGATGAAACAGAAGAGCAAAAATCTGTAAGGTATGTAAATGGTTTAATTTCTTTTATTCAAGATGAATTAAGCATGCATAGAATACTTAACATAGAGAAGGCTTATCAATTAGCTTTGAAGGCAAAAGAAAAATAAAATAGATAAAATTTTAGAACATCTATTGGGGTAAAAAGAGGTGGATCCCCTCTAATAAGAGGATGAGGTGGGTTTAATACCACAAAAGGTGGATTTAATGCTAATAAAAGTGAATCATCACATGGTGCAGAAAGGCAAGATGATAATAGGCAAGGGTTTCAATACCAATAAAGAGGAAGAGGATTTTAGAGAGGAGGTTATGGTAGTGTTAGAGGATGGTTTCCAAATCATCATAGATCTTTTATCTATTATAGCTATGGAGCAGAAGGGCATAGAGCATTTGAGTGTCCACACTATCAAGATCAAAAAAGGAAGCAAGAAGATCGTCCAAGAGCAAATATGGTTGAGGCTACAATAGAAGAGCATAATATTGAA
The DNA here is from genome assembly GCA_037957365.1 of Torreya grandis. Taxonomy (NCBI): domain Eukaryota; kingdom Viridiplantae; phylum Streptophyta; class Pinopsida; order Cupressales; family Taxaceae; genus Torreya; species Torreya grandis. Next base: position 3,778,992 of record JARHVA010000096.1, read on the forward strand.
GTTTCACCAACAGAGGTTGGAGTGAATCTCATGATGAGAAGAACCATGATCACTCCAAGGAAGGAATAAGAGCAGCATAAATAAGGTGGTGATGCATTGTTATGATCAAATATTTATAGATGGTGGTAGTTGTGAAATATGATTTCTAAAGAAATGATTGAAAAACTAAATCTATAATGTGAAAAACATCCTAATCCTTATCGGATTTCATGGTTTAAGAAATGAAATGAAATTATAATAAATAAAAGGGGTTTAATCAAGTTTTAAATAGGAAAGAGTTATAATGATGAAATATAATGTCATGTTATTTCGATAAATACATGTCATGTGTTATTAGGAAGACCATGGCAATTTAATAAGAAAATAATTCAAGATGGAGTAAAGAACACGTACATTTTTTGAAAAAGTGGTATAAAGGTAGTTTTGTTACCTCTTAAAGAAGAAGAGAAGATAGAAAGCATGCTCTCTACTAGAAAAGTTATCTAAGATATGAAAGTAGCATGTTTTTGTTATGCATTAGTAGCAAATAACGAAGAAACATAAATAGTGTCAATACCAACAGAAGCAATAAGAGTGTTGAATGAATATGCAGATGTTATCCCTGATGAATTACCATATAGTTTACCATCGAAGAGAGATATTCAACATCACATTGATTTTATTTTAGGATCAAATCCACCCAATCAAGCAACTTATAGAATGAGTGTCACAGAACATATAAAATTAAATAAATAAGTTACTAAATTGCTAAAGACGAAGGTGATAAAGGAGAGTCTGACTCCATGTGCAACACCAACATTTCTAACTCTGAAGAAGGATGGAGGATGGAGAATGTGTGTGGATAATAGAGTAATTAATAGAATTACAATAAAGTATGTGTTTCTTATACCTCATTTCGATGATATGATAGATGTGTTTGTAGGAGCAAAATATTTTAACAAGGTTGATTTAAGGAGTGGTTATTATCATATTCGAATTCGTGAAGGAGATGAGCGCAAAAATTGCATTCAAAACTAGGGATGTCCTATATGAGTGGATGGTGATGCCATTCAGATTATCTGATGTACCTAGCACATTTATGAGGGTGATGAATATAGTGCTATGAGAATATATTGGTAGGTTTATGATTATTTATTTTGATGACATTTTGATATTTAGTAAGACTAAAGAAGAACACTTACAACATTTGAGAATGGTAATGGATTTGTTAAGAAAGGAGTTGTAGGTAAATTTGAAGAAGTGTAGGTTTATGCAGAACAGTTTGGTATTTTTGAGATTTATAGTATTAACAGATGGTGTGAAAATGGATGAAGAAAAGTAAAGGTAATTGTTGAGTGGTCTATTCTAAGAAGCATTACAGAAGTAATAATTTTGCATGGCTTAACAATTTTTTATATAAAATTTATTAAAAAATTTAGTAGTATTTTGACATCAATAACAAATTGCATGAGAGGGAAGGAATTTGCATGGACTAGACCGGCCACAAAAACTTTGAAATTTTGAAGAAGATTACAGAAAGACCAATTTTGTCATTACTATATTTTAATAAAGTGTTTGAGGTTTTTTGTGATACTTCATTTGTGAGAATTGGCATTGTGTTGAGTCAAAAAAGAAAGTCAATAGCATATTTTAATGAGAAATTGAATGAGGTAATAATAAAGCATTCTACTTATGATGTTGAACTTTATGCAATTATACAAGCATTAAGACATTGGAGACATTATTTAATGCCTAAGGAGTTTATCATATTTACAGATCATAAGGCTTTGAAGTATGTGAATACATAAAAGAAGTTGAATAGTAGGCATGCAAAATAGATTTCTTTCTTACAGGGGTATACATTTGTGTTGAAACATAAATTTAAAAAATAAAATTAGGTCGCTGATACATTAAGCAGGAGGATAGCGTTATTAACTACTATGGTGAGTGAAGTAGTTATATTTAAAGTTATTAAATAATTATATGATATTGATCCATATTTTAGCAAGGTAGTTGAGAAATGCAGGTATCCATTAACAGGTGAGACAGATGTTATTCATGATGAGTATCTTATGGAAGAAATTTATCTCTTCAAAGGAAAACAATTATGCATATCGATTGGGTCTTTACGAGACAATATAATAAGAGAATTACATAGCGGTGGTTTGACTAGACATTTTGGTAAGACAAAGACAACAACTTTGGTGGAAGAAAAGCATTTTTGGCCAAAGATAAAGAGATATGTGACAAGATATGTTCTAAGGTGTAGAATATGTCAAGTGGCTAAAGGACATGCACAAAATATTAGAATTTGCATGCCATTACCGATTTCAAGAGGGCCATAGACATATTTGAATATGGATATTGTGTTGAGATTACCAAACACACAAAGAGGTAATGATTCAATTTTTATAATTGTAGATAGATTTTATAAAATGGTTCATTTCATTGCATGTAAGAAAACCAATGACACCACTAGAGTTGCAGAATTATTTTTTATGTATATTGTGAGATTGCATGGTGTTCCAAAAAATATTACTTCAAATAGGGACACAAAATTTCTAAAGTATTTTTTGAGGACTTTATTGTAAAAGATGGGTACTAAGCTACAATTTATTACTAAATATCACCTACAAATAGATGGACAAATAAAAGTTGTGAATAGGAGCTTGAGAAATTTATTGATATGTATAGTGGGAGATAAACCAAAGCAATGGGACTTGGTTTTACCATAAGTTGAATTTGCATATAATAGTTCAGTGAATAGATCAATAGAAAAATCATCTTTTTAAATTATTTATGCGAGAAATCCTATGTGTATTAAATATTTGATACAATTTTCAATTACAGATCAAATCAGTGATGATGTAGAAGTGTTTGTAGAGTATATGCAACAATTGTAAGGAGTAAAAAGAATATTACAACAAATTAATGAGAAATATAAAATAGAAGTAAATGTCAGAAGAAGATCCAAGGTATTTAAATGAGAGTTGGTAATGGTTTACTTGAGAAAATAGAGATTTCTAAAAGTCACATATAGTAAATTGAAGTACAAGAAAATTGAACCATGTAGAATTATGAAGAAAATAAATGATAATGCATATGAGATAAGTTTATCACATAATTTTGATATATCTCCAGTATTTAATGTTTCAAATTTATATGAATTTCATGGAGAAGATGGTGAAGATGATGAAGATGAAGTAAATTGAGAGTAGTAAGTTTCAAAGAAAAAGAAAGAAAAAATAGTGTAGGTTTTGGATATGAAGATAGTGAGCATAATACAAGGGAATTATAATAGGTATTTGGTGCAGTGGGAAGGATTGCAATAAGAAGACAACACTTGGATTACAAAATAGGAGCTGAAGAAGACAAACAAAAAAAATGGTAGCAGTATAATTAGGGTAAATCACATGCGCTGAGTTGTTTTCAACAAGAGGAGAATGATGCAAAAAAATAGGTCAACCTTATGAAGGCTATAAATTTTGATCTGTAACTCCATTTTCAATCTTTCACGTGTGAAAATGACCATATCAAAAATTCAATTCTATCTTAAGCCACTCTATTTGCTTAGATTTGATTTTGATATTTTTCAGAGGCTCAATGTGATCATTCAAGGATTTGAAATTAATGTTTAATGATTTTTTTGAGAATTTTCTATTTTTAGAAATTGTATATTTTAAGAACTAGATGTCAATTTTAGTTGAATTTCATCCCATAAGCTAATTTTAAAATTTAGGTTATTTCAAAAAAAATTAATAGCTATGCATGCTTGCATGCGAAACTTACTATAAATAGTGGCTACTAAAAATAGATATTTTTTTTTAGATTTTAGATTTTAAATTTTTTTTCATGTTAATTCTAAATTCTATGTTGAATTTTATTTAAGAATGGTTTGGGTTTGTAATTATTTCAAGTCATTCAATATGAATCAATACAATTTATTATTCAAAATCTCAGCCTATTCGTAATTTTATTTGCGTTGTTAGTTTTTGGATTCATTATCTTAACTTATTATCTTGGTACCACATAACACTCTATTCACATATGTAAAAGTCTCTTTGACGTAATGATAGTTATATCTAAATGATGTTTTTATTCCACATACTGACATGTATATAGGAAGAAAGTATATATTAATATGTGTGGTACATAAAATTGATGGTATTTAGAAAAGGAGACCTCTTTGGAGTGATAAGGAATCTATCCATCTCCCTTTGTCTGCTTGTTCACAATGGATGGAAATAGACCCAAATTCCTCTATCAAAATACTAGCTTTTACTTAGTGATAACTTGCTTCTTGGAAAGCCAAAGTAAAATCACATCTAGAGTTTAAGAACATTTGAAATTTTGTTAGTGACACATACACTTGACATGCATCTGATATTGATTAACAACATAAGTTTGATAAGAAAAATCAAAAGGAAAAGTTGATTATTATGTTTAGGGTATCGAATGAGGTACAACCACATATATTTAAGTCTATAAGAGCTAAGGAAGTTTGGGATAAGCTCCAAATAGTGTAAGAGGCAAAAAATGAGAGCATAATTCCCTACCTACAAAGTCAGCTTTACTCTTTCAAATTGAAGATAGATGAAAAAGTAGAGGCTTTTCTAAGATGTATTGAAACCTTGAGGGACTTACTCCAAGCATCAAAAGAGCAAGTGACAAATTCCTCTCTTGTACCAACTGTATTAAGAGCATTACCACCCTCCTACAAAATATTTATGATGACATTGAATGTCATAGGTCAAAAACCAATGTTTGAAAATTTGGTTAACATATTGCGATATGAAGAGTCCATGTATGTAGAAGAAGAAGAAAACAAACATGCTCGTGCTTATCATCAATGGAAAGGGAAGAGACCCATAAGGCCTTCTAAATGACCCTTGAAGCAAGGTCATCGACAAAATCCATAAGGGAACAAACAATAAAAAGTATGTTTCAGTTGTGGTAGGAAAAGACATAAACTAGAATACTATTGGTAGAATACATACACATAGCCTTTCTTTAATAATAACAGGGCTAATAACCAATAGTCATCACAAAAAACAAAGGACAGGGTTAGAAGAAGGGAAAGTGGAGAAATAAATAACATCAACAAAGAAACATTTCCAAATAAGAATACAATTATTTAGACGAGGACTTCCTATATTATGCACAATCTCATCAGTAATCAATCTGACAAAGTTCTCGCTAATATGTCGACTCTGGTGCAACTTGACACATAATCTAAAGAAATATTGTTTTTATAGTTTAAATGAGACACCTCATATAAATCATGTCTATTTAGGTGATGATACGTCCTATCATGTCGAAGGCATTGGTAACATTTCCTTACAACTTGGACGACATGACCACTAAATCTCTAATATCATGTATGTCCCAAGTCTTAGTGAAAACCTTCTCTCTATTAGTCAATTGCTTGATCATAACATAAAGACTAATTTTGACTGCAACGACAATAAAAAGATGTGCCTCATAATTGATAAGTTAAAAAGTTTGATTTTTTTGCACAAGCATCTAGAGTTGGAAGGATGTTCCAACTTGACATTGTTTAGAAGAATAATCAGGTATTTGATTCAAAGGATTCAAACATAGCTAATTTGTGGCAATAAATGGGCATGTGAGTTTTAGATACCTAATTGCACTAAGCCATCATAAAATGGTGAGAAGACTTCCTATACTAAAAAAGAATACAAATATTTGGCCCAGTTATCTATTAGGAAAATAACATAGAACATCATTTTGAAAAATTACCTTTAGAGCTTTAGGAATATTAGATCTGTTACATACTAATTTATGCTGAGCCATGAGACCTATTCACTATGGGTTTCTATATTTTTAACTCTATGTTGATGATTACTCATGAAAATGTGGGTTTATTGTTTAAAGGAAAAGGATCAAGCCTTCAACATTTTAAAAGAGTTCAAAGCCTTTGTGAAAATAAAAATGGTTGTAAAATCAAATCTCTCTATTCATATCTAGGCAGAATACACCTATAAATAAATTTTAATTTATTTTAAAGAACATGATATTCATTGATTAATGACTCCACATTATACTCCACAACATAATGGTGTTGTAGAAATTTAGAATCACAATATCATGAAAATGGTTGCATGATTGAAGACTCATGTTTCACACATACATATTGGGAAGAAGTAGTAAGCAAATCAGTCTATTGATTGAATATGTCACCTACTACATCTATTAATTGGGTGACTCCATAAAAAACATGGACATGTTATAAACCCTCAATATCTCATCTTTGGGTTTTTGATTGTAACTTGCATAAATGCATGTTCTTAAAAAGAAGAGAAAAATATGGATAAAAATTGATGGCATGCATCTTTTAGGATATAGTGAATAATCAATAGCTTATAGAATTATGGATCCAACAACAAGGAACGTATAATAATTAAGGATTTTGAGTTTAATAAGAAAGGTAAGTCCAATCCACCTTTCACACACTCACATGATTTAAAATTCAAACCTATAGATAGTTTAGAATATGATAAAAGCATTAATGGTGAATGATTATAGGGATAATCATGATGATCAATCAGATACTATAGTTTCACCACCCATAATAATAAATGAATGTTGACCTAAATGGCATACGAGTATAATACAACATGCTAAATTAGAATGGATTCTAGACAAATCCACCACTAGAATAAGTACTCATAGCATGACTCAAGAAGAGGTCAATTTATCCCTAATGAACATTGTTGTTTAATCAGTTAAGCTCTCTATGGTGTAGGAATCCTAGACTCAAAACCCTAGACAGATGCCATGAATACAAAATATCAATCATTGAAGAAACAAAACATAACATAACTTGTAGATCTTCTGTCAGGAAAGAAGCCAATCAGAATCAAATGGGTTTTCACAATGAAATACAAAGTAAATGGTAGTATTGACAAGTGTAAGGAAAGACTTGTTACAAAATAATATGCTAAAAAATAAGGCATTGACTATGAGGATATTTTTCCTCCCAAGGCCAAGATCAAGACTATTAGAATGATAATTAATCTTGCCGCATAATATGGAATGAAAGTTTAACAAATAGATGTGAAAATTTCCTTTCTAAATGTTTTTATACAGGAATAAGTCTATACAACTCAACCAAAAGGTTTTGTCATACCTAGTAAAGAATAAAAATTGTGTAGACTCATCAAATCATTTTATGGTTTCAAATAGGCTCCTTGAGCCTAGTATAAAAAAACTGATGAGGATCTTGTTCAACATGGATTCCACAGGAAACCTTATGATCAAAATAGATACCTTAAACAATAAAGGGTATATATTTTGATTATTATTATTGTAAGTCGAGGATCTAGTCATCATTAGCAATTCAATGAAGATGATTGATGCAATGAAGAAAGATCTCAACCGATCATTTAACATGATATATATCAAGCTCCTACACTATTGCCTTAGACTAAAGGAAGGTGAAAAAAGCACCATATATTTGTGTCCCAAATCAAATATGACAAGAAAACACTCGATAAATTTTGGATGATGGATTGTAAGCCTATTACTACACTTATGGAGACAAGGATTTAATTATCTTGTATAGATCCATCACCATAATTAAATGCAACTCTTTATATGTAGTTTATTAGGAATGTCATTTACTTGATCTACACTAGGCCAGACATCAATGAAATTTTCAGCTATCTCTCATGGTTTATGTAAGAGCTGATAATGTCTCACTGAAAAGTATAAAATAAGATACTAAGATATATAATGGGTACAATGGACAGGCAAGAAGAATGATCAATTATTATTAATAGGATGTTTGGACTCAGAGCATAAAGTTAATATTGATGATGGAAAATCCAATTCTAGATAGGTGTTATTTTTAAGATTTGTTCTTATATCATGGGAGAGCAAGAAATGATACTTGTTTCTCAATTTTCCACTGAAGCATACTATCATGTAGCAATAGGGATTTTGTCTGTGAAGAGAAATGGTTATTGTGACAATTAAGGTGTTGTTAAACTTGTTCACAATCCCATGTTTAAAGAGTGCACAAAGCACATCAAGGTAGAAGTACATGTCATATGCAAACATGTTGAACAATACAACATCCAGATTAGGTTTTTACTGATAGAAAATCAATGTGTAGATGTCTTCTTAAAGTCACTAGCACAAGATAAATTTGAGGCATTCAGATAATCTCTCTCTTATTCATGTTTGAGACCATTTTGAATTAGTGGTGGGGGTGGGATTGATATTAGGTTTAGCCTAGGGTCACTGTTTAATTCACCATAGTCTAAATAAATTTGAAGTAAAGTATTATTACTTGTATTAGTTTGTAAATTATTAAGTAGTTGGTTTGATATTAGTAAATTCTTAAATGTCTTATGTTTGGTTTAGGTTAAGATATTATAAACCCCACATGTTATTTGGGAGCTATTAAACGAGATACTGCTTCGTACGTATATTTGAATGATATTTACCCTATTACATAGGGCCCATGATGAGCATCTCTTTATGTATAAATTCAACTATGTATTAGTTGAATAGATTAACTAAATTAATAATACATATTTTTTAGATTTCATTTTTCATGTTTCATGCTTGAAGAAAGTCCTTGGCCATAATGTCACAACTCAAATAGTACTTTTGAAGCTCAATACAAAAGGATCCCTCATCATTGAAGTTAGAGATATATTGGATAGGTGAAACCATTAACTTTGTCTCTGATCCAATGGCATGGGATGTAACCAAAAGATGTAACTTTAGAACCTCTTCTTCATCTTAAATAACAATTTTCTCATCTTCAAATTTGTAAATACTTTTAAAAGGGATGACATGTTAGGATTGCTTCATCTTAATACTTTTTTTGTAACTGTTGTTATTAATAAAAACTACCTTATGCATATATTTTATAAGTTGTTCCTCTAATTAATTGTAATTATCCCACATTTATGAAATGCATTAATCGATTAATATAAAATTAGCTTAAATACAAACTTAAATTGGCAAAAAAATATATTGTATTAAACTTCCAAGAGGACTTGTTACCAAATCTTACACCTTGGAAGAGGTTGTTCAGGCTTCTTCCATATTTAGGCAACATGAAGACATTTATAGGTATGTGGGTGCACCTATATCAAAAGTGAGCCTCTAGGTTTAAGGGCTAGCTTCCTGAATATATCATGCAATGTTTGTCACTTAAGCTACTGATTATTTATGGGGGTAAAGAGTTAGAAATGCATAAATTAAATATATTTTAAAGAAGGTGATGCACCAAGAATGTCTTCCACATGACCATAATATTTCTACCACAATGAAAAAGAAAACACTGACTAGTCTTTAAGTTTTAATATATTCTAACATGAGTATTTCAATATAAAGGTGAGATGTGAGTGGCAATACAAGGTAAATAAACTAGAGTGTAGATTTCACACTCCAAGGACAATTGCACACTTGAAAAAGATTTACACACTATACAACACTCTACATGACCTGTTAGACTAGGAACCCTTGTTCAAACATGAACAGATAAGGGAAGGAAGGATAGAAAATTATCTCTTTTCATCACCATACATCACTTGCAAACTTAGACAATTATTCTAAAACTAAGAAAGAGACTTGTATTAATGTTCAGAAGCAGAGTATAACATCAATCCAACAGGGCTTCAACATACATGGTGTGGTTGTTTTTACAATAACTAAAGAGCTATATTTATAGAAGAAAGGCCATAAAAGAAAAGTAACCTTGTTGCTGAAAAGAGGAATCAATCAGTTCAAATATTTTAACTACAATTACTACTTCTTATACTAACTATGCTCCATCAAATTATTTGATTGATTCAAGTCACCTCAAGTGGTTGCACAGTTACAATATTCCCTCCTTTGTGACATTCCATGGCGGATGCTATAGTAGGACTAGGTCACTTTCAGTCTGTCTTGATGTGAAACCACTCTTGATTGTTTTGTTGATGTGTGCCAAAGTGGGGAGTGAGGTCATTTTCATGCAGCTGGCTTTGGCGATAAAGCAGTTAAAGCCTACATGTCTACCTTTGTAGGTTCTCAATCGCACCATCTAATCCTGAAATATCCACTATTGGCTCAAATTGAATCTTGCTTGAGCTTGAATCTGCTCATGTCTATTTACCTTGGTCAAATCATTTGACCCTTCAACCTCCATCTAAATCATTTGGGATCTCCTTTGCTCTGATTAGTCATCAATAACTAGCTTGGATCCTTAAATCTTTGACTCTTACTCACACCATCAGATTTTCCTGAGGTGAATGAACATGATCAATCAATCTTCTACCAGTTGAATGCATCCTTGACACTTATCATGACTCATTCGCCCTTGAGAATCATTGACCCCTTTGACCTCTACACACCATTAGATCTGAATGCTCAATCAAATGCCAACCATTGATCTGCTGGGACCCACTATTTGAAATCCAATGATTAGTTCATGATCTTAAAATTGGCATCTTCACTCTTGTAAAATGACATTCACATGACTATCATTAACGGTCACGTGATCATCAAATTTAAACTCAATAAGATTTATCTTACTCTGTCTTCAAATTTAACATCTTATCGACCATCATTTATCATCCTACAAAATTAAAATGATCTCCTACATACCATCAAATTTAAGCACATATGGATTTTTGCTTGAGCTCTATTTTCACATTCGCACAAACATCTTATGCTTTTGACTAACTTTGAAGGCTTAGATCGTGAAGCAAGAGAATCATAGAGGCACCAAAATTTTAGGAGATGTTTTTGAGATCAAAAAGAACAAACTTATTTGATCCATGAGTCCTAGGAGCTTTCCAAGTGAAGATATTATATGCACAAGTTGACTAATCCATTTGATTCTTCGTGACGTCCTCGCTCAAAAATGGCTAAGTATGAAAATTTGGTGAATTTTATTTAAAAATCCAACTTTACACATGCATAAATTCATTTATGCTTCGATGGAGGACCTAGAACTTAATGCATATGTTCTAAGCTTAAAACTAAACAACCCCATTTGATCAATTTCTCCAGAATCTGCCACACATGGCAATGGTGATGTTAGTAAAATGCCTATTTAAAAATTTTGCTACTAGGCCCAAGTGTCTCAATCAATAAAATGAAGAACCAAATGAATCCCATGCACTTCATAAGCCATTCTAAGATTTTTTGCATATCCCATGGGGGCTATATAAATTTGGTCCTGTCCTTAGCAAATGGTAACTTACACTTCTAGTGAACCCAAAGTGCCTTAAAAAGCCTTGTGAGCAAATTGATATCCTGGACTCCTTCCTCCATTCGGATCCTTGTCTTTGGGCTTTGTGTCTTGGCCACTTCCTTTGAAAGAAATAACACACCATATCTTTGCCTTGAGAAATTCTTTGCCTTGGTCTTTTCTTTGAAACAAAAGCTCTGAAAGAAAATTTCCTTTGGGAAAATTGTCTTGGATAACTTCCCTGAAGGAATTGTGTCCTTAGAATGACCCTTTAGATTTTTTGAGATATCCCTTTGCCCTTTGGAAATGCCCTTTAGAATGTCTACATTGGATCATTTATTAAAAGAAAAAAACCAATCAAAAACTTTGACCTGGACCATTTTACTGAGAAGTGACCCTTCGAGAAAATTTCAGTAGACCTTTTGACAAAGAAAAGTACCATTCAGAAAAAGTGTTTGGGACACTTTGCTGTAAGAAAGACCTTTCAGGAAAAATGTAGAGGACACTTGCCCAAGAAACTAGTCTTTTGAGATTTTTGTATTGGACTATTTTCCTAAGAAAAGTACCATTCGGGAAAATTGTCTTGGCCACTAACTTGAAAAAGATATCCTTTAAGTTTTTAATTTTGGACCATTCTCTCGAGAAAAGTACCCTTCGAGAAAATTGAAGAAGACACTTGCCTAAGAAACTAACCCTTCGGGCTTTCTGCATTAGACCCTTTGGTGAAGAAAATGTGCCCTTCAAAAAAAGTGTTTGGGACATTTTCCTGAGAAAAGACCCTTCGATAAAAGTGTTGGAGACACTTTGCTTGAAAAAGCGCCCCTTAGGATTTTTGTAAAGCACCAACTTCTCTCAAATATACCCTTCAGAAAAAGTGCAATTGACCACTTTCCCGTAGGATGACCCTTTAGAAAATTTGTTCAAATAATTTTCTCGAAAGAAATAACCCTTGTCTTTTGCTTCGAACATTTTATCCATGAGAATTTATGCCTTTGGGTTTCTTGCAAAGGTCTACTTTTCAAATAAATATCTTTCAGTTCTTTTGTAAGATCCATTTTCCTAATGAAATGCCCTTCAGGATTATTGTTTCAGACAAATTGTCCAAAACAATTCCCGACACTCAATCCACAAGACCCAAAACAAAACTTCAAAAGAAATAACACTTAGCCAAAAAAGTGAAACAATTTCTTTGGGGGAAGAATGCCTTGTACCCTTGCTACAGGCATTGTGTGGACAATTCCTTTAAAGGAATTTTGAATGCTCTAACACTGCTCAGCACCATTAAAGTCTATCACTTGCATATATGATCAAAAAATGACCCTTAAGACACCAAAAGACACAAAGACTAAGCCAGACCATGACCACAACAACTTAAAATGACATATGAAATGACATCAAATGAGCTACAACATGCACTACAACAATATAAAAAACCCCTATAAAATATTCTGACTATAGGGGAGTTGATCATTTTTTCTTGGAGGAAAAAAGGGTCAACAGGGCCCAATCCCTGAAAACTATTGAACCAATCTAAATACCTTATAAAATTCAAACTTCGATGAGACTGGAAACAATCAACCTATTTTACCAATCCTTCTACATCTCATTGACTTATAATCTTATCCTTATTCAAACGAATAATACAAAATTTAATGAACCCTTACAAATTAAATTTTATTTTTACCATTCATTTTTTATTTTGTTAATTTTAAATTTTCAAAAATCTACACTTATCGTATCAAAAAATTTATTCTTTAATATTACCGTACTTTACTAGAAAATAATACAAAATTTAATGAACCCTTCTAAATTAATCTTATTTTTACCATTCATTTTTAATTTTTAAAGATCTACACTTGTCATATCAGAATTTTTAGTCTTTAGTGTTGCCGTACTTTATTAGAGTTGACATTTATTCCAGTTTATGTTAAATTGATCTTTTATTAAAGTAAAGAATCTAAGATATTGATCCAAAACTCAGAAGTTTTGGTTGATAAATATCTCAATAGCATAGAAATAACACAGTAATAATGAATCTATAAGAAGAGATGTAGTATTACTCAAGATTACAATACAAACATATGCTTATGTCTGGGAAGAGATGTATGTCTTCACATTTCGAGTTACCTCTTCATTTATACACATTTTGAAAGCATGGGGAGGCTGTGGAAGGTCACCAATCTCGAAGGAGATTAAGTGGTTCGACTTCCAAGATTTAAAACAATACAAAATTCAAGGAATTACTATTTTTAGAAACTTACTATTTTTAGACTGCACTATTAAAATTGAAATTTGGGGCACTTCCATTGGGTTTTCAATGGTTAAACTTTATTGAGTAGAGATCCATGCCATTTCATGATGTTCTCCTCATTCTTAGCTTTCCAACGGTTCAAACGGTGAGTCAATTGGAGTTACGGTGCAAAAGTTATGGCTCCCAGAAGTTTCGTCATCAATTCAGGTGGAACTGTCACCCGAATTGTCGCCTAAATTATTGCCTGGATCAGATATGAATATTAATTTAACTTTTTTTTTATACATTAAAATGGCACAATGGGGCCACACCCAAAACCAACATAAGAACCCGATTGAAAAATAATCAGTGAACACCAAACACACCAAATTTGGTAACAATCTAAGCACGAGCTAGTAAACATACTTCATTTAATTTTACTAGCTGTTTAAAATGATGTCTTCATCCTTTAAGTGTGCAAGAGGAATGAAACTATCTGCTTAGTCTCTTAAATTATAATCAAAACTACTATCGATGGCTTGCTTTGATAGCGTATCTGCCTCAACGTTACCTTCCCTAAACGCATGGGAAAATTTGAAGCCTTCTAGGAAATTAATCCCTCCCCAAATGTGCCTAATAATTCATTGAATTTTCCAATTGGGAGTTTATTTATTTCTAACAACATTGACTATGATGAGGGATTCACCCTCTAGGTGTAATTTATGATGGCCCTTCTGCCAACATAAATCAACTCCCAACCACGCCACTCATACCTCTGCTTCATTTTTAGTCCTTGAGAGAAGTGAACAAGCCTCCTCAGCCAGAAGTGTCCCTATGTGATCTCACATAATGCACCATACTTCTAAAGGCCCTAGGTTTCCTTTTATAGTGCCATCAAATTTTACCTTCACCCAGCCTTCGTTCAAAGGTCTCCACTTTACATCCTTCCTTTTATTTACTACAAGCTCAACCCTGGGGCACCCATAAGCGAGGAGAATTAATTAATATATTATTATTATTAATATTTTTATTAAAATATTTTCATAATCAAATGTTATTCTTATAAATTATTTTTAATTTTAATAATTTTAAATTTTCAAAAGATTATAAAAAACCTTTAACAATTCAAACAGAAATTGGAAACCTTCAATTCTCATAATTCAAACATTTTTCTTATAACAAATTGGAAATCTTCTTGGTATAATATATTTTTAATTAAAAAATATAAATTATATAATAATAATAAGGATTAAATTTAATGGTTTATATATCATGATTTTTTTTTTACGGTTTTTATTTATTCAATATTATTTTTCAAATATTAATATAATTTAAATTATAAAAAAAATATATATTATAATCGTTTTACAATAGAATCTCTCTCTCTCTCCACCCCAAAAAAATGATTTTACTAAAATACATAAATACACTAATTCCTAAGTCCAACCAAGCCAATTAATGCCAAATAATGCAACCCAAAACACATAAATACATGTAAGTAGTTATCACTTAATTCATACTATGGTTTATAAAAAAGTTATTTATATATCACTTTATATATAATTTTGGAAGCCCATAATTTTGGAAGAAAGCTTATAGTTGAAGCAATCCTTGAATCCACAGTTAGGGTTTGATCCTCAAACTAATGAAATTAGAACACAAATACATAAAATAAAACAAACATATATATATATATATATATATATATATATATATATATATATATATATATATATATATATATATATATATATATATATATATATATATATATATATATATATATATATTTGATTTAAGATCATACTTACTACCTAGTCTCTGCACATCATTAAAAAGAGATACAAGGTATTATTGAAAGTTGTAAAGGGTTTTATTTGTCCTTATTTTTATTTATAGAAAGTTGTATCAGAATTCTCACTAATACTAGTAAAATGCACATAAAGAGGTGCATTTGTGGTTTGAAAGAAAGATCACAATGACAACATGGTTTTTATTGTACAGTGTATTTGAATTTCATAGTGAATGTGGACAGGGGTGTGACCATAATGACAACAGGGTTTCTTTATTTGTACACATTTTGTCATGAACTGCAGAGGAAAAGGGCTATGTGGGTCTCAACTTTATATTACATATTTTAGAGCATAAATTTTTCAACATTAAATGCACTATGTATATTTAGTTTCTTTATTTACTATTGAAACACATAAGTAATACCAATGTTAATATGAAATATGAATATATAAGACGATTACAATAATAAGGTTGTTGAGAGAAAGTCACGACCCACTCTCCATGCCATAAAAAAGAAATAAGCTCAAATCAACAAGATGCTGATAGACATGGCAACAAGAAACTAAGAAGACTTAAAATATCAACAAAACATATTGCAAATAACTAGGCACATGGTGTAGCCCGAGGAGGGGGTTATAAATCATCCTTGAGAGGCGAGGTACTCCAAGTAGAAGGCTTAGTTGAAGAAGGATTATGTGCCACCAAAACATTCTGAATAGGGTCTGGGAAAGCTAAAGAAATAGCAACGCCCCAATTAGGAGGTCACTAAATAAAAATGCCAACTAGACCACTTCCCTGCATAGGAAAGCTCCACTGGGATGAGAAACAAAAAAGTCACCACAAGGAGGTGGGAGACTCCAAACCCCCTCGATGAGGAGGAATAGAGAAGTGACTATGATTGCATGATCAACTTCATCATTGACATGGCATTGGGGGAGGAGATCCATATAGTAGATGATCTGGGGGATGCGACTCATAATATAAGGAGCACTCCCCCAATGGTTGAGCAACACCTGAACGTGTTGCAATTCAAGAACCACCTTCTCTATTTGAGCTTGTATCCACATAAAATACAAAGAGATAATATTCACCTTGTCATTAACACTAAAGAGATAAGATACTTCATCGATAAACAATGCTAAAGTCATAGCTTTCCATAATTGAGATATTATGATAGCCTTGAAGAAATTACATACAAAATTTATCTATGCCAACCACAAAGCATTTTCACCAAATAATTTCATATGCCAAGAAAATGGTTATGGGTTAAAGGGTTGAAAGAGTCTATGAATCCAATGCAAAGAAAATTTTGGGAAAGTCCAAAGGAGGTGTTTGAAGGACTCTGGTCTGGAACAAGTAAGACACTTGGGATGAGAAATTCTCCAAGCATTAAAAAAAGTGATCAATCTTGGGCTCAAGTTCAACATTCAAAATTTTTCTAAGTCCAATAAGCCATGTCATGGGCAAGGAATTCAGATTCTAGCGGATATGTTCAACTTGTCCAAAATCATAGAGAACATAATCATGACTCAATAGAGGAGACCTAGACAGTAATTTTTTAAATGAGTATCAGAGTTTCATCTCCAATATTTCCATGAAGCTTATGAAGGTCACAAAAACATCTTATGTAGCATAACATTGAGCATCATCTCTTGGATGTGTATAATATAGGGTAAGTCTGAATTGATTAAAATTTATTTATCTTTTAGTAGAGGCTAAGGAGCCCAATCACGATAAGAAATCAAATATTTAATCTTGTGAATACTTTATTTGAAAATCCCTAAAACATTTATACTTATTAATAATTCTACTAAGAGAATATTTAATTTGGTCATATAATGAGACCACCAAATATTATCATCATTAAAGGACAAGCCAGTATGAAAACCATCACCCATCCATTTTAAATAGGGTTTGATAGCTTCTTAAGCCTTCCAACTAATTTTAAGAATAAAGGATCCCTCATTTTGACAGGGGCATTGGTAACAATAAAGTGTGAAACCTAATATTTTTACAATTGGATTTACCATAAGGCAAGCTGAGATAATACAATGCCATAGAATAATTTTCTAGATTTTGTTGCCTTGAATTGTTTGACCACCCATTTAGCACACAGAGCAATACATTTCTGACAAATTTCAATAATGCCCATACCACCTTTCTAGTGAGGCTGAGAACAAATATTGCAAGAAACTCTATCATACACTTGAGTTTACTTAGCATTGGCCCATAAGAAATATCAGAAAATATTTTCAAATTTATCATACGAGGTTTGATAAAGGGCCCAACAAGAATAATGATAGACATGGGTGGCTACCAAAATCTTAGAGTAACCCCGATATTTTCTTACTAAAGAGAAAGGTGTCAAAAACCAACACTCCACCTTTTTCTCCACTCAATCAATGACGTATTTCAAAAAATTGAAGGGAGAGCTATCAACGATAAATAACATTCCAAGGAAATTTAATTTATCCACTCTTTCAATCCACTTCTAATTATACTTAAGCCCTTTTGGCAAATGAATCATGCTCTGTCTATAGCATTAGGTTTTTGCCCATTGCAAATTATAACCTGAGGCTTTGTAAAAACAATCGACGCAATTTAGTGCCTCTTTGAAATAAGTTTATTGATTATCGAGAGTGAGAAAGGTATCATCTAAAAAGTGACCATTAATGAGTTGGGAAGATGGATCAAGAAGACTAATACAACTGATGAGCCCTTGCTTCATCCTAGGAGCAATAAGATATACAAACGCCTATGTGAAAAACACATATAGAGCTAGAGCCAAATGAAAACCAAGTCTTATGGACCGAAATATGTCAAAGATATTAGATTTGCGCCCATTGATAGTGAGGTAGGCCAAAGCTTCAGAAATCAAATTTTGTACTAATATAAAAAGTTGGCCAAAACCTAAGACTTGAAGCATAGCTAGAATAAACAACTACTAAATCCTGTCATAGGCTTTCTCGAAGTTAAGTTTGAGGAATATGGTTCACCGATGAAAGGTTCATGACCATTCCATTCCTTCTTATACAATAATGAGATATCCAAAATGTATCAATTTTTAATGAAGTTGGATTGATATGGTCTAATAATTGTAGGTAAATCGAAAAAGAGATCATTTTCAAGGGATTAAACAAGGATTTTATAAGACACCATGCCAAGGGTGATGGGTCACCAACTGGTAATGACTTTTGTTTCATCAGCCTTAGGAATGAACTTGATATTTCCTTTGTTAATGAGAGATCCTATGTATTTATTTTACAAGGATTAATTTATAAACTTGCAATAGATCAAGACCTACAAAATGACAAACTTAACATTGTAAAAATTATAAGAGAAACCATCAATACTATGGGATTTGTCATTGGTCGTGCATTGCACTGAGCTTGAAAGAGCTCATCAAGAGTTTGCAAAGCATCACAAAGCTTTTTATTAGTAATACTAAGTTTACAAGGAACCACATCCAAACAATATTGCAATGCATATGCACATTTCTTTGACTTGGCTTAGGCTTGGAACACTAGCTTCTAGGGGTCAAGAAATTTTGAGGAGATTTTAGGGAAGTTGGTAGGACATTTTTTTAGCAAGGAATATAGCTTTTATTTGCTCCTTAGTTTGTTTGGCCTTAATGGGTTTGAAAAAATATTTTGAGGCCTAGTCACAAATTTTTAGACAATGTCATTGAGTTTGGATTTGAATCCCTCTAACCATGTGGTTATATACAATTTTTTTCTAATGCTTGAGATGCGTTGGCATCGATTGTAACTACAGATAAAAGGTACTTTGCTACAAAAGTGAATATGGTCTTTGGTATTCCTTGAGCACAACACCATCAGATTAATTCATGGACTCACCTTACATATTTGTTATAGTGGCAGAGGAAGGTGGCCATGAAATTGATATCTTCATACCACCACTCATCCAAATCATAGAATAAGATGAGCGTGGTGAAATATTCCAAACTCTAGAGATGAGATGGATGGTGCCAGCATGGAAGAGGAGGGATGTGCTAATTTTTTTGATTATGTGGCACTTTGAAATGGCTACCATTTCACTTCACTCTGGGAGTGATGGGACTATGGTTTGAGAGGAAAATTTATATATGCATGATTATAGATTTCCCATCATAGAAATTAAATGAAAACATATGTTGCTCAAAAATCATAAAATAGTCCAACCAATTGGGGACCCTATCAGTGATACCATGATAGTTGTATCATGTAAACCAATGTGAATTTTTAAATGTGTACCATCTAAATATTGAGTCTACAAAACCCCAATAATTTTTGAAATAAAATAAATTTTCATGTTCTCCAATACACCATTACATCAAAAAGGCACCAACTTTGTCATTAGGCCTCTCAATAATATTGAAATCAACAAAAATTAGCTAGGTGGAAAAAGTAAAATTATCATAAAGCCATCACCATAACATCATTATGTTTATGCCATCATTAGGGGCGTAAATGTTTATAATACCCATAGAATGACCACTAATGTCAATAAAAACAAAAATAATTCAATGTGAGGGATCTTCACCTGAAGAAACAACCAAGTGGGATAAAGGCTTTTGGAAATTAAAATATTGGGTTACGACATCCATCTTTAGGTGAAGTGGAAAAGTGAGATGCATTAGGAAAAATACATTTCAGATTACTCTATAGAAGAAATCCTAAAATCAAGACCCCAAAACTACTAACAAGTAGCACACATAGATAATCCATGAGAGGACTATGTGAGAACTCAAATATTCCATGATATAAAATTGATTGTGAGAGTCTTCCATGAGTAGTTGTCCCTAACTATCCTTTATTTCTTCTCCTTATTGAAGTGTTGTAAACCAGTTGCCCAATAGATAATGTTGGTTTGGCATGAAATCCAAAAGCAAAAAGGAGTAACATTTAGCCCCATTATCCTACTAAGGAGAGTTCATGTCACTAAGAGGTGGAATGCATGAACACCAAGGGGTAGGACCGCTTGCAAAGGACATCCCAGCATGGGAAAAACTTACATGTTGTTGAAAAACTTGAGAAACTCATCTTTAAGAGGACATCGAATAACCATGAGACTAGGGAGGGTTAACATGGGTCAATAGGATACCCACACTCCTTAAAGGAGGATTTCAGATAAGAGGAAGCATGGTTTAGCTTATAACCTTTGTTATTGGTGGTAGCATTTTTGTTATCCACCATTGTCAACCCATCAATATTATCTACCACCTTTTATTTTTTAGATGGTGCCCATTTGGAAGATGGATTTGACCAACCCATAAAAGGAAAATCACAAATCCTATGGTTGGGAAACTGATTGAAAATAAGTGTTCAACAAATTAAGGTCAATGAATTTATGTGCCCATCACTTTGTCCCTACTTAAATATTAATAAACTCTTTCAAGTCCTTAGTCAAATCAACCTTGACACAAACATGTTTATTAGGGTGTGCATATTAATACTTTATTTTTTAATTTTAAATCACCCATCCTATGGGCTTAAATATTACCTAAAGAGAGGTCCATAAAAGAAGTAAAAATGTAGAAAGTTCAATCCAAATAGGCATGTTAATCTAGGTCAGGATTGAAATTTTGAGAGTATAGGTCTTAGGAGATAAATCATGAGAATATTTCTCAAGAATTAGTAGCTCGACCTAAAAATGATGGCTTGGATTTGAGAGGGATCCTTAAAGGAGAAAATGTAAAATCTCTTAAGTAGATTCCATACACCAATAATTTGAAAACCCATTGGTTCCCAATGAGAATGAATCTAGGCATTATAGGATTTCTCAATGGGGAAATCACTGACATAATAATGTATCAATAAATTATTTTATACTATTTTTAAATATTACTAACAACATCAAGTTATAACTCATCATATACCTTTTAGATGAATTTTCTACCTCTCTCAAGCACCATCCTTCCTACTAACTGCAATAATATTGGGACATAATGATTAAGGGCCATTTAAAATCAACTCTATCAACCTAATTGTTAGATATAAATGATCACTAAATACGTTATTTAATTTTAAATCTCCACATAAGTGGTATGAAAAAAATGGGAAGCGAGAAAACAAGGCAAGACAAAACCAACATAAAATCCTAACAAAGAACGCTTCCTCAAATTTTCTTCATGTATTAAATTTATTTATTTTAATACACCTGCATAATTATTATTTACCACAAGAAGAGTGAATAATATTTCATTTAAACTTGGCAAATGCTATAAAAAATTATCAAACAAAATGATTTACTTATTTTTAATTATGTTGGGAAGGCTTATAGTGAGGATGATAAAGGTTAGATCTAGTGATTTGTCAATATAATTGAGGTTTTACAAGTTCAAATAGTAATTTAAGGGACTCCTTCAACTAAGGCCTAAATTTGACAATGACCCTTTTTTCACGATTTTTTTTTTATGATTTTTATTTACTTAATATTGTTCTTTAAATGTTAATATAATTTATAATAATAAAAAAATATTATTGAAAATATATATTTATTATAATATTTTATATTCTTTAACAATTTATCAAAAAAATTACCTTATATTTAACAAGGGTGCCATGCACCAAGTCCTTGCAGGAGGTTAGAATAGTTTTGAAATTTGATTTAAACATTTGATTATAGAGATGACTCTTGCTCATTATAAGAGAAAACACTATCAATATGAGAAGGGGAATTTTTTTTGCCCACCAAGAAAGGGAAATTTTGAGTATCTTTTGGGCTTGCCTGCACGAAAAAGTGTAATTTATTTAAACAATGCATTACCCTTTATAGAAATATTCCTTAATCACTGGCAAAAGTGGTACATGTATAGATTTTAGCACTGTACATAAAAAAAAACATGCATTTTCCTTGCAATGAGCAGAAAAATAACCCCCAAAAGATGCATTTTATTATTATTCCTTGGCTTTTGTGGCCTCTGCTTTCCAGTTTGAGCTAATTTTACTCTCAAAGTTTTGAACCCAAGACCACTCATTTCAATTTAATTCAACACCTTCCTTTCTACTCTTCCATACATTATCAATTTGAACTGTGCCATCTATGTTGTTCTCAACTTTATTTATCACTTCCATTTGAGCAAGCTCTACACAAATTTAATAATATATTGTAAAGATACAAATTACAAGCAAAGATATAAATATTTTAGTAATATAATGTAAAAATGCAGATTATAGGCAAAGATACAAATATTATATAAGGTATACATTTCAACATAGAAAAAGAAACCACCACATGAATCTATGCAAAGCCAACTCAAATAAAACTTCATGCAAAATAATTCAATAAAGAATACCTAAGGAAAATGCTCAAAATATTAGATTTCTCATTGAATTATTTTACAATAAAGAGACAAGATGTTTATTCATTGATAAATAATGCTAAAGAAGTCATAGCTTTCCATAATTAAAATATTATGATAGCCCTGAAGAAATTGCATATAAAATCTATATATGCGAACCACTAAGAATTTTCCCCAAAGAATTCAATGTGCCAAGAAAATAGTTATGGGTGAAAGGGTTTAAAGAGGATATGGATCCAATGCAAAGAAAATTGGGCTTTGGGGCAAGTCTAAAAGAGATGTTTGAAGGATTCTAGTCTGGAACAAGCAAGACACTTGGGATGAGAAATTATAATATGTAGAAGATGGTTCCCAAGGGAACGACTCTAATATTCCAAGTACTAAAGAAAGTGATCGATCTTGGGCTCAAGTTCAGCATTCAAAATTATGTTAAGTCCAATAAGCCATGTCATGGGTGAGGAATTCAGATTCTAGTGGATGTTCAACTTGTCCAAAATTGAAGAGAACAGGGTCATGACTCAATAAAGGAGACCTGGAGAGTAATTTTTAAAATGAGTATTAGAGTTTCATATCTAATATTTCCACCAAGCCCATGGAGATCACAAACTCATCTTATGTGGCATAACAATTAGCATCATCTCTTGGATGTGTAGAATATAAGGTAAGTTTAAATTGATTAAAATTTATTTATCTTTTAGTTGAGGCCAATGAGCCCAATCACAATAAGAAATCAAAAATTTAATTTTATGAATATTTTATTTGAAAATACTTAAAAACTTTTATACCTAAAAATAATTTAGCTAAGATAATATTTAAGTTGGTCATAGCATGAGACCATCAAATAGTATCATCATTAAAGGACAAGCTAGTATGAAAACCATCACACATCCATTGTAAATAGAGGTTAACAACTTATTAATCCTTCCAAATAATTTTAACAATAAAAGATCCCTCAATTTTGATTGGGGCAATGGTAACAATCAAGTTGTGAAATCTAACATTTTTCCAACTTGATTTACCATAAGGCAAGCCAGAGATAATACGGTGCCATAAAATAATTTTCTAGACTTTGTTGCCTTCAATTGCTTTACCACCAATTTAACACACAGAGCAATACTTTTCTTACAAATTTAAATAAATTCCATACCACCTTTCTAGTGATGCTGAGAAAAAATATCCCAAACAACTCTATGATACCCTTGATTTAGCTTAGCATTGGCCCATAAGAAATCTCAAAAAATATTTTCCAATTTATCATACGAGGCTTGACAAAGGCCCCAACAAGAATAATAATAGACATGGGTGGAATTCAGACTCTTAGAGCAAACCTCATATTTTCTTACTAAAGAGAAAGGCTTCAAAAACCAATACTCCACCTTTTTCTCCACTCAATCAATGACGTATTTCCAAAAATCAAAGGGAGAGCTATCAAATGCAAAAAAAATTCCAAGGAACTTTAATTTATCCACTCTTTCAATCCACTTCCAATTATATTGATTAAGCCCTTTTGTCAAATGATTCATGCTCTGTCTATAGCATTGGGTTTTGGCACATTGTAAATTATAATTCGAGGCTTTGACAAAACTATCGAGGCAATTTAGTGCCTCTTTGAAAAAATAAGAGAAACCATCAATACTATAGGATATGTCATTGGCCATGCATTGCATTGCTGGAAAGAGCTCATCAAGAGTTAGCATAACATCAAAAAGCTTTTTATTATAAATACTAAGTTTACAATACACCACATCCAAACACTATTGTAGTGCATATGCACATTTTTCTGACTCTTCTTGGGCTTATAACACTAGCTTTTAGTGGTCAACAAAAGTCAAGGATATTTTAGGCAAGTCAGTAAGATGTTTTTGAGCAAGGTTGATAACTTCTATTTGCTCCTTAGCTTGTTTAGCCTTAATGGGTTCAAAAAAATATTTTGAGGCCTAGTCATAAATTTTGAGATATCGTCACTCAATTCAGATTTGAGCCCCTCTAACCATGTGGATATCTACAAGATTTATTTAATTCTTGAGATAAGTTGGCATGGGTTGTATCTACAGTTAAAAGGTACTTTTATAAAGAAGTAAATAAAGTCTATGGTATTCCTTGAGTATAACACCATTGGATTGATTCATGGACTCACCGGACATATTTGATATAATGGCAGAGGAAGGTGGCCATGTAAGTGATATCTTCATTCCACCACTCAACCAAATGGTATAATATTAGAAACATTTGAAATATTCTAAACTCTACGGATGAGATGGATGGTGCCATCGTGGTAGAGGAGGGATGTTTTAAAAAAATTGATTATGCGACACTTTAAAATGGCCACCATTTCACTTCAATATGGAAATGATGGGACTATGGTCTAAGAGGAAAATTTCTATATGGATGGTGATATATTTACCGACATATAAATTAAACGAGAATATATGTTGTTCAAAAAGCATAAAATAGTCCAACTGCTTGTGGACCCTATTAGTATTGGCATTATAGTTGAACCATGTAAACCAAGGTGAATTATTAAATATGTACCATCAAAATATTGAGTCCATCAAACCCCAAAATTTGTTGCAATAAAACTAAGATTCACATTCTCCAACACACCATCGCATTATATGGGAAACAACTTTGTCATCAGGGCTCTCAATAATATTGAAATCAACAAAAATCAACTAGACGGAAAAAGAAAAATTATCAACAAGCCATCACAATAATGTTATTATGTTCCTGCCATCATTAGGAGCATAAATGTTTATAATACCCATGGAATGACCATTTATGTCAATAAATACAAAAATAATGTAATGTGAGGATCTTCACTTGAAGAAATAACCAAGGGGAACAAAGGTTTTTGGAATATAAAATATTGGGTTACAACATCCATCTTCATGTGAAGTGGAAAAGTTAGATGCAACAACAAAACTAAATTTTAGATTAATCTATAGAAGAAACCTTTAAATCAAGACCCCAAAACTAATAACAAGTAGCCTTCATAGATAATCCATGAGAGGATTATATGAGAACTCAACTATTCCATAATATAGAACTAATTGGGGGAGTCTTCCATGAGTAGTTATCCCTAACCATCCTCTATGTCTTCTCCTTATTCAAGTTTTGTAAACTGGTTTCCCAATAGATAATGTCAGTTTGGCATGAAATCCCAAATAAAAAAGGAGTAATATTTGACACTATTATCCTCTTGAGGAGAGTCAATGTCACTATGAGGTGGAATGCATAACCACCAAGGGGTAGGATCCCTTGCAGAGGATGCCCTAGCATAGGAAAAACTTACACATGGTTGAAAACCATGAGAAACTCAACTCTAAGAGGACATAGAAGAACCATGAGATTGCGTAGGGTTAACATGGGTTAATAGGATACCCACACTCCTTGAAGGAAGATTTTAGATAAAAGGGGGCATTGTTTAGCTTAGAACCTTTGTTGTTGGTGGTAGCATTTTTGTTATCTACCCATCAATATTATCTACAACCTTTTATTTTATAGATGGCACTCATTTGGAAATTGTATTTGACCAACCCATAAGAGGAAAATCAAGAATCCTATGGTTGGGAAACTGACTGAAAATAAGTGTTCAACAAATTAAGATATGTGACTTTATGTGCTTAGTGCTCTATCCTTACTTAAATATCAATGGACTCTTTTAAGTCCTTAGTCAAATCAACCTTGACACAAATATGCTTAGTAGGGTATGTAAAGTAATACTTGATTTTCTCATTTTAAATCACCCATCCTATGGGCTTATAATATTAAAGTTACCTAGGAAGTTGTAGCCAAGGTGTCTAGATCAAATGTAGATGGCTGAAACATAGTGAGGTCAATATCATCTAGGCCTACAAAAATACCATCATGTGTGGGTTGCATGATATCCCCCTCAGGTCCAGTGCATATAACACCATAAAATCTGCAATAGTGAGCTCATCAGGTAGCAGTGCTAGATAAAGCCTTGCCATCTCCACCATCATCAGTAGGAATATGAGAAACATGGCTCATACACTGAATGAAGGTGTTAGTAAGTGCCTTAAGCGCATATAAAATATCAATCTCTACAGTCTCCTTGACTGTAGAGGCTAGGGTCTCAAGAGGATATGGTTTATCAATACATACTCTCACAGGTTGATTAGGTGCAAGATGTAAACCTGACCTATCCTATGTAGAGCCTTTTCCTCTACCAATGAACTCCAATAAATCAAAATAGTATTGAACTTCAATCAACACAAACTCACAATACAGTTTTATCAAAAATACATCAATAACTCATTATTATTGCAAAATAGGTGATCAAAGACCATCCACCATCAATCCTAAAAATTATGTTTGATCAAATCATGAGTGCACGAGTGTGTTGGAATCCATTTGACTATCACATCTAGTAGTGCACCAATTTTTCCATAAATGAATAGGGCACAAATTTGGGATTTGGTTATATTTTTATCTTTCATAGCTCCTGAGACAATTTGTTAGAACAGTTTGCCCTAGGATCCCTCAATGTCATAATCAAATTCTCAAATTTGATCTTATTTTAAATGACATGGGATGATAAATTCTCTTTCCTACCATGGGGGGCTTGAGTAACTACATGAGGGATATGAGGGTTTTGTGAGTGAGGAGGGATAGGAGGGTTTTGTAGGTTAGGAGAGATAGGAGGGTTAGGTTGTTTAGTTCTACTTGCCTCTGTATGTGCTAAAAAAATCAACAAAAATGCAAAAAACTTAATTAATTTTTTTTCTAAATTCACTAAAATATGTCTGCATGCCTCTTTTTCAATAGGACATTGTCAAATTGGGGTTGATGGAGTGTTTTTTACTTGTCCTGGTCTCACTCAATCATGTATTTCATCTTGATATCGTTTGTTCATGGTTTGTGTTGATGCCAAATGAATGGCATTGATGATTTTTGTTTAGTCTAAAACACATAACCGTGTATGCAGTTATGTTATTTTAAAACCACATACGTGGTTTTAAAATTGAATCATGTATGTAGTTTTGGATCGGTAATACTAAGCCTATACCATAGAACCACGCATGTAGTTTTTAAATATTGTGTACGTGATTCTTACAAAATATGTAGGTGGAATAGATTTCATAAATTTTTATCCACTTTTTAGCCCCCATCTTTGTGTACTTACCCTACTATCTTTGGCCTTAGAATACTCCAATGCTAATGCAATTTGATTGGAAGAATCAGATATACTGATGTTGTGCTTCTTGAACATTTTAGTCAATTGGCCAATCTATTTCGTCATGCATTTAGATTCATCATGCCCATGTTTTTTTTAATAGTCACATGTGAGCCATTCTTTCTTAGATTTCATATATAAAAATGAGGACTCTTTTGATGCTTTTAGCATAGCATCATATTTTTTACCCTTTCTTTTTTTTATGTCCTTGTTATGTTTCTTCTTCTTGCTACTAGAAGCCTTCTATTTTTCATGACTCACAATTACCACATGTGATTTAGATGAATTATGTGTACATATTGGAATGAGTTTGTCTTGCTCTTGAATCAAGTCAACAATAAAGTCATTCAAAGATGTCATAGTCCATTTAGTGCCAATAACATGCTTGGTGGTGTGGAAAGTAGAAATAAAGGCAGAATAGTCAGATCCCAATTTGGTAAGGATGGAAAGAATCAATTGATCATCCTTTTTGTCAATGTTGTATAGTTTCAACTGTAACCTGAGTGATTTAAATTTTGTGAAAAAGTGTTGCATCATATCAAAGTCACCTGAGCTCAAACTGATGAGCTCATTCTCCAATTCATGACCCATCATGAAGTCCTACTTTCCAAATCCACACTTGATTTGGATTTGCTATAAGATTCGATATGAAAGAGCATGTTGGGAGATATAGACATGCATAGAAGATCATATGCTTCATCAATTCTATTGTACTACTTCACCTTCTTTGCTTTAATTATCGGTTATATTTCTATACTCATAATGATTTGGTATAAGTCTTTATTCTTCAAGAGTATTTTCACTTTGAATTTGCACTCGTAATAGTTGAATTGTGTAAGAATTAAAACTGAACTTATATCCATGGTGAAAAATGAAATATGTGTTGAACTACGTGTGTTGAAAGATGATGAGATGTAACCTCCATAAATATATATAGGTCTAATTTTATAAGGCACAATAATATCGTTAATACATAAAGCTAAAAAATACTTACACTTTAAAAAAATATGGAACCTAAAAAAGAGCTATTATTTGAAAGTTATGCAAGTTTGAATGTTTCTTGCTCACAAAAAATAATGATCTCCACTTGCATAAATTTGAAAATTTTGGGTGTGTTAAAGTTTGGGTTGAATTTTTTTGGGAATCAACTTTCCCATAAACAATCATGTCCCATTGGAGCAAAAGTTAGGTAATTTTGGGTAGGAAGGCACTAAGGGCTTAACTCCATATAACCAAGGGCTAAGACCTATTTTGAATGCTCTCACCCAATGCTTTGATTGATGTGATTGATGTGGAAGTGACATCAAAAAAAATTACCCCTTTTTGAAAATAATTAGTGTCACACTTCACATGATTAAATTTGACGTTCTCAAGACCCTCTAAAGTATCTACACATGTATGAAAATTCTACCTATCTCAAATTCACCAAATCTAGTATGCCTCTTGAAAATATACCAAATACCTACTAAGGATCTCTAAAAACTCAGAAAAACCCCAAAAAAGAGTTTTCATTAAAGACTATCGGTTATATTTATATACTCATAATGATTTGGTATAAGTATTTATTCCTCAAGAGTATTTTCACTTTGAATTTGCACTCGTGATAGTTGAATTGTGTAAGAATTGAAACTGAACATATATCCATGATGCAAAAATGAAGTATGTGTTGAACTACGCGTGTTGAAAGTTGATGAGATGTAACCTCTGTAAATATATATACGTTAATTTTATAAGTCACAATAATATCACCAATACATAAAGATTGAAAAGACTTACACTTTAAAAAAAAATGGAAAGAGCTACTAGTTGAAAGTTATGAAAGTTTGAATGTTTCTTACTCGCAAACAATAATGATCTCCACTTGCATAAATTTGAAAATTTTGGGTGTGTTAAAATTTGAGTTGAATTTTTTTTGTAATCAACTTTCCCATAAACAATCGTGTCCCATTGGAGAAAAGGTTAGGTAATTTTGGGTACGAAGGCACTAGTGCCTTCATTCCCATATAACCAAGGGCTAAGACCTATTTTGAATTCTCTCACCCAACTCTTTGATTGATGTGATTGATGTGAAGTGACATCAAAAAAAAATTACCCCTTTTTTTAAAATAATTAGTGTCACACTTCACATGATTAAATTTGACATTCTTGAGGCCCTCTATAGTATCCACACATGTATGAAAATTCAACCTATCTCAAAATCACCAAATCTAGTATGCCTCTTGAAAATATACCAAACGCCCACTAAGGATCTCTAAAAACTCAGAAAAACCCAAAAAGGAGTTTTTATTGAAGATTATAGATGGTACAAATTTACATGAAATCATTAAAGACCCCTGAAACCCTTTTTTTTTTAAAAATGACTGTCATGAAATTATGTCATGTTTATAGTCAATCCCAAAGTTTTAAAACTTTATGAAACTAATGGCGCATACTATTTTCCATGAAAACCTACCAGATGAAATATGACTAGCAGGGAATACCTTTCTCTTATTCGTTTTCTAAATTTGGATAACACAGAACTCAAAAATAAGATTAAAATATAGGAAATGGTAAATCTTCAATATGTTAAGTAAATAAATGGTAGATTTATAACATGCATTCTGAAACTCAAGATTTCACAACATGAGCAATGACATTTATTAACTATAAAAGCTCTGGTACCATGTCAGAATGGGTTACAATCAAGGATCAAATGGATAGAGTTAGATGGATGAATAAATTACCTGTATGTAATAGTAAAATCAAACATAAGCAAGAAAGAAATAATTGTTCAACAATGAAAAGATTACAACATTAGAATTATCATAATTAACCATAATTTTTTTAGGAAGGTACATTATATAGGTGAAAGATAAACATGTCCTCACTTCCTCATAAATATTAGATTATCTTTCACAATGACTTCAAAATACACCTAAGCAAGCTAACGAAACATGTGTAGGAAAAACCATTAAATGGGATAAAAACCTACACTAACACCTTCAATGCTCTTAAAGCAATCTTATTCAATAAAGAAGAATGGAAGTAACATTATGGAGAATAAGTCATAGGTCTCAATGATTGTTATCTTCACTAAAAGTTAATATCAAATTAAAAAGTATTGAGTAACTTTATAGAGAATAGTTACTTAAATACAATATGTTTGCTACTTCCAGTCCGCTATGTTAAGTCCTAATTGAATGGAAAAAATAGATTGTAACTAATATCATACAAGATATTCCATCATATAAGTAATTTTATATAGTACATTCCTATCTATTTTATGAGATATTTCATTATATAATCAGTTTGAGAAAAAATATTTGGAAAGCACTCGCCCAGATAACATTTGTAGTATGTCTAAGGTAGGTAACATTTCATTCCTCTAAAATGTTGAAGATACAATATCTTTTAAATAATACACTCTGTAGAAGAGGCGGTGGTTTCCATCTCCGTTCATCTCACATTTATTGTGAGTGACATTTTCACATGACATGTTAAACAAGGTTAACACGACATTTTAATGCAATTTAAGACTGGTAGGGGTTTTCCAACATGAATCTTTGTTGCTTATTAAAGAAACCTAATTAAGCATCAATGCTCTTCATTGTGTAAATTTTTAAATTGTATAAAAAATAAAGTATTTATTTGTACTTTATTATTGGTCAAATTTTCATAAATATTGATGGACTGAAGCAAGCAAATTATGATCACGGATATTTCATTCTAGAAGAAGTGAGATAAATATCTAAAAGGCAAAAATAAAAGTATGGAAGGGGCAAAGAACATGTAGCATGAGAGATTATTCTGATGCTTTTCTTAACTTAGCAAAAATTTCTTATACTAACATAAGAATCAATATAAAACACTATCCAAATGTGAATATGAAAATGAGAAATGGAAAGATTCTAATTGTGTTTTGTGATATATACATTATATTTTTTGGAAGATGCTTAATAACAATATATATCATTGATAACAACTTTTTCAAATAAGTGGGCTTCCCTGAAACTTGATTCTTG
The DNA here is from genome assembly GCA_037957365.1 of Torreya grandis. Lineage (NCBI taxonomy): Eukaryota > Viridiplantae > Streptophyta > Pinopsida > Cupressales > Taxaceae > Torreya > Torreya grandis. The sequence goes on from JARHVA010000096.1 coordinate 3,810,711, forward strand.
AAAGATTGGAGGTGTGTAAATAATTACAACAATTGAAAATTTTATAAATTTTCAATTGGCATGCTTTTTCAAAATCAAATATTGGTTTGTCTATAAATTTTTATTTATACACAAATAATATCTCATCTATCAAATTTCCTTGCATCTTATTAGTTGTTTTATATTGTCATGGATTGAATTCTATATTCAATTATTGTATTTCAGAATTTTTACTTTTACAAATATGGTGAAGCCTACAAATTATATAAAATTTCTTTATTATAGATACACACTTTTGATGGAAGAAAATAATTTTTAGTATTTTTATTTATGAAACTAAAAGTTAAAACTAAATATTGAAATTTGAATATCATAATATCTAATAATAAATATATTAATTACACTACTATAAATCTTTGAATATTTGAAAAAAGTGTTTTATAAAAATTGCAATCATATAAACCTTAGATTATTTGAAAAAAAGTGTATTGTAAGACTTGCAATCATTTATAAATGATGTAGAAAAGTTGCTCTTCATGTTCATTTCAAATTTCAAATTTAGTTATATCTTAAAAAATGAGATGTTTTGGGAAGTACATTCAAATTTGGATATGATGTAAATTTTTTGAAAAATATAATGTTCATTAATTTTCAATAAATATTCAAAATTAAAAAATAAAAAAATAAAAAAAAAATTGTTTATTTAAAAAAGAAAAATATAATTAAATAAAAATAATAATTTTATAAAAAATAAAATATTTTAAAAAAATATATATATATTAAGAATTAGGACCTTCTCATAGGACTACTGCCATACCGCAGGTGCTAATAATGAGGTCATGTCAAGTCATTCAACAAAATTCATGACACAATGTACGATCAAAGAAAGAAACTATCTTATTGATATTATTCATGACACAATGTACAATCAAAGAAAGAAACTATCTTATTCACTGTTATTATTCAAATGTGCAGACTACATTCTCCGCTGCAATCTTATACATGTGATTCTGCGATTTTTTTAACTAGCCAGTAAATCAACGATCGTGTGTACTATAATGCAGTACTTTAATACTTCTAGTGTCCTCATTGTACGGCAGTCTGTAGACATGGCGCAATAGCAATGTCAATCCTACCAGTCGTACCATGATACATACCATTCTTAGATCTCTGAGCTGTGGATATGGATAAAGATAAGGACAAATCAAATCATTTACACCATGGTACCTTCTGTTACACGTTTTATGCTCTCAGCAGGCCAGGTAGCACTAGCAGGTGGCAGAAGAGCTGTTAAATTTTAAGCACAAGTCACACAAAAATATAGTTGATCGCTCAGAATATCAAAAGCATACCTACTTTTCGACGCTTGGAATCAATGCCTCAGAGTTTAAGCTTCTCAACTGGTCGCATATCTGTTACATTGATACTGGAGAATGTGAGCGTGGCTCGAAGTGATTGTTTCTGAATGAGGTGAAGCTCATGCCGCCTAATTATTTTCTTAGTTTTATACTTTCGTCTCCGGACTAGGGTTTGTAATCATTGTTTTATTTTCGTTAAGCCAATTTTATCAGGTTTTACACTATTCCTACAATAGACGGGCGATAGCGCCTTTCCACTATCAAAATTTAAAAAAAAAACAAATTTCTTTTCTTCTATGTTTAAAATATTTCAAACTTTAGAGTTTCCTCCCAAGTAAGTATATATATATGGATGTGGATATAGATATGGAACCGGTTTATATTTTTGGGCTCTCATAAATCATTGCTTTGTAATAAAATCACATTCCTTTTACCAAATCAGGTTAATTAATTGTACAAATTACTTTCAAACTTTAATTGAATGTTAAAAATTCAATAAAAGGAGTAAATTTGACAGTTGACCTTACGTGTTATGAATGTTTTTTTAATTATGATTATTTATTTAGTATTATCATTTAAATATTAATATAATTTGTTATTAGAAAATATATTAATAAAATTTGATATATTTATTAGATTTTTTATAAAAATTGACAATTTATTCAAAATTTTACCTTGTTTAATTTATAAATATAATTTATTGTAATTTGATATTTAAAAATGTAAATACAAATATATAGATCAAATTTAGTATTTAGTTTAATATATTAAAATCACTTTTTTAAAACATATCATCATATTTATTATGCTATATTGGGAAGAAGGCACCAACGATGTGTATGTGGATCTTTGGATGTTCTTATTCTTGTGGATGACATTGTCTACTAGTTATCGAGGCATTGCTTCATGCTATTATCGACAATTTTTCTTTAGCGAGTAAAGTGATTGGTTTTGTCAGTGCATTTGAATCTTACTACATTTGGTTAAGGGCATGACAATAATGGTAATACCTATTTCGTTATTTTCCTAGGTGTTCTTCTACATCTAAGTCATATCTCATCTCTTGCTTGCATAGCTTACGCATTCCCTGTTTGAGCTATTTCCACAACATATTTAAGAACATATTTAGCATCCTATGTGAATTTTAAAAGAGGGGGCCTCTTGTTTCCTCCACTAATTCAACCGAGCTTAAAATTACACTCACCAAAGATTAAAATTATGCTCAACATAGATTAAATTTATTTAAATATATTATTTGTGAAATTAGATTTTTTTCTCAAGTATGACAACCATCAAAATGAACACAAGTATTTTTGTGTTGGAATAATGCATATTTAAGCTTACCTAGGGTTAATAGGGTAAGTTATTTATTATCGAGGGTAAAATTTATTTACCTCGGTTAATTTATTTTATTGTTGAGAATTTCTCAACAATATATTTGTTCGTAGTATGAGAAAACAAATAGTTTGTTTTCTCTATTTTGTAATCATTACAAATAATTTGTTAAAATGAAACAAACTATTTGTATTATAAATACTTTGCATTATATGAGAAATTAACGAGAGATTAATGAGAATATACAGAGAAATTTGTGGATTATCACCTATTTTTTAGGTGTGACAAATTTATTTATTCTCTGAAAATATTTGCAGGTTATTTGTTGTGGGTTCTTTCCCCTGGATTGATCCTGTGGATCTTGTGTATCTCTTGCTCATTCTTTCATGGTATCAGAGCTTGGAGTTCTAGTTGAAGATCCTCTTCCCTGCAATTTTTCATCTTTTAACACATTCAAAAATATTATTTTATTGATGTGTTACAGATATTTTTAATTCTCTCAAATTATGCTTCTTATTTACTAGTTTTTTTTTGAATTTTTTTGTACTTTATGCTCATTAAATGACCGTACAGATTTCTAAAATTAGATTTTTTTTTATGGGGCGTAGGAAATCAAGTCAGGAATCCATTTCAATTTGAATTTTTGCATTTAATGCTGGACGTACAGCGCTTTCCTTTCAAATTCTGCTGACTGGTCCCTGTTGGCAGACTGCATTACCTGTTCATTTTTCTGATGTGACAGATCGTACGGTTGACTATTTTCAAATCTGAGACCTGTTAATGAAAGCTGACTCTTATATCTTTCTATCCATATAAATTTTGATGAATTTAGATCAGGCCGTACAATGTTTTGGAAGCCAACAATAGTTATTTAAAAACTATTTTTTTTCTTGCTGTATAGCCGTACGGATTTCTCATTTTTGAATGCCTTATTCTATATAAAATCAAAATCTAAAAATTTCATGTGATAACAGACTTTCAAAGCTTTCATTTCATGCTAAGAAGGATGGATTTGGAGTAGGCCGTATAGTCCTTTTGGCAGATCCAGTGGAGCCACTCTGCATTGCTGAAAAGTGTTTTTTCTTTCGCTGTGTTTACAAAAATTTTCAAATATTTCCCTGACCACCACGCCTTGCTGGAAAAAGAGTTTATTTTTGATAAAACCAAAGATTATTCAGCTGATATCTCACATGTGAGTCATTTTTGACTTTTTTTTAATTAGTTATTTTAATTTTTAGTGGTTTAAATGCAAGTCTCTAACTTTGAAAGTTCAAATTTGACTTTTCTAAAACGGCTAGAGATATTTTGTTAAACATTTGTAGGGAGGAGGTCTTGGGGTCAAATCCCCCTACATTTTTTTGCATAAAGCCATTTTTTAATTTTGTATAAGTTAAGGCTAATTTTTTTTTTTCGTCGGGAGACGTTAAATTGTAACGGGAGGGGTATTTTTTGAGGAAAAATAAATGTCTAGATTGTTCTTATCAACTTCATCATCTTCTTCGGGAATGGAATCTCGATTGTTTGAACCTCTAAATTCTAAAAATTACCATGTTTGGAAGCCGAAAATGCAACTCCTTCAATCAAAGGGCTTATGGAGAATTTTTTCTGAAATGACACCTGCAACATTCACCACTGAAAAAGACAAATATGCATATGGATGTAAGCAGGATAAGGCTCTTGGATTGATTTGCCTCAACGTCTCAGATAATCTTCAATTTCACATTGCAGATGCTACTACGCCAAAAGAGGCATGGGAAAAATTTAAAAACCTATTTGGCAAAGTTAATGAGTTAAAATTTTGCAATTAGATGCAGAATTGAGTACTCTCTCTCCATCAAATTTCTCTTCAATAGATGAATTCTTAGCAAAATTCAAATTAATAAGGTCACAATTGAAAGCTGGTGACAAGAATAAAAGTGATCAGGAGTGCATTTTCATGGTTTTGTCAAAGTTGAAAGGACCATATAGTGTTTTTTCCTCTGCTTTTTATACTATGATGGATACATTAGGTGATGAATTCAAATGGCCTTCTTTTGAAGTTTTTTGTGAAATATTGACTAAGGAGCGAACAAAATTAACGGCCTTAGATGCTCTACCTGGTCTTAGTCATGCTCTAGTTGCTAATTCTTCTAAAGGAAAACCTTCACCTAAGTCTAAAAAGCAAGCACCTTCAAATAACCCTCCAGAGTCCACCACCCAATCACCTCATCATTCTAAATCTACTAAGACCAAAAAGTCCTTTAAGCAAAAGAAGAAAACATTTGGTCCATGTAATTTTTGTGGTGGTCCTAATCATGATGAAAGTAGATGTTTTAAGAAGATGGAAGCATTAGAGGTAGCGGTCAGACAACACAAAATTTCCATTTTGTCTCCATCTCCTTTTACTTCTACAGGGAAAGGGAAAGCACTTTCAGCCAGGGCTATATCTTCATGTCAGGATCAGTGGATTTTTGACTCGGGTGCTTCTCACCATCTCACACATTCTAAGGATCTATTGTCTTCCCTTACAGATTGCAGTACATCACATATTGTTATGGGTAACTCCTCATAGATTGAAGTCTTGGGATCAGGTATTGTTGATAAACAGGATGGATGTTTTAACAATGTATTGCTTGTACCTCAAATCTCTTCTAATCTTCTCTCTGTATATCAAATATGTAATTTTGGTACTGGTAAAATTGTGGAGTTTACTTCACATAATATTGTAATAAGAGAATGTAATGATCTTAGTGAGATAGTTGCTACAGGTACAACAGACCATACTGCAAGACTCTATACTTTTGATAAGTTTGAGTCTTTTATGTCTTCTGGTTCTTCACTTATAGCACATGGTAATAATCTCAACAAATTGTGGCATGAGAGATTGGGACATTTGAGTTATGGATATATGCAACAAATGAGTACAAAACATCTTGTAAAAGGCCTTCCTAAGGTCTCATGTATTGATGGGGTATGTCCTAGTTGTCTAGTTGGTAAACAACACCAGGATCCATTTCCAGTTGGTAAGGCCACATGTGCAAATGCACCCTTAGGGTTGGTTCATAGTGATTTGATGACTTTTCCAACTCGTTCTTTTTCATGGGCTAAATATGCACTCACATTCATTGATGATTTCACTCGTAAAACTTGGGTATATTTTCTCAAGTTGAAAAGTGAAGTTTTTGAAACTTTTAAGGCTTTCAAAGCCTTTGTTGAAAAACAATCATCTCTTCCTCTTAAGAAGATACGCACTGACAATGGGGGGAATATGACAGTAATGCTTTCTATGATTTTTGTATTGAGCATGGGATACAACATCAATTCACTGTACCACACACTCCTCAACAAAATGGTGTAGCAGAGAGGAAGAATCGAACATTGAAAGAGATGGCTAATTGTATGATTCACTCTAAAAATTTGGGTCCACAATATTGGGCTGAAGCTGTAAATTGTGCAAACTACATTCAAAACCGTATGCCTCACAAAGCTGTGCAAAATATGACACCAGAAGAAGCTTGGTTTGAGATCAAGCTTGATATTTCAGATTTTTGCATCTTTGGGAGTCAAGCATGGGCATTCATTCCTGATGGCAAACGTAAAGCATTAGAGAAGAAAAGCCAACCACTCATTTTTGTTGGTTATTGTGAAGATGTAAAAGCCTACCGTCTTTTTGATCCTGTCACACATGATGTGTTGTTTCGACGGGATGTTCAGGTTGATGAGCTACCCACTCCACAGGAGTGTACATCTAGTTCTTCTTCTCCCCCTCCTTCTACTGAGGATAGTGAGGATTTGATTTCTATTGTTGATGATGATGATGTTGCACTTATTCAGCCACCACAGCCATCTTCTTCACCACCTTTGCCTAAATGGGCAAAGAGCACTCTACATGCAGCTGGTTCTTTTGTTGGTGATCCATCTGATTCTCATCGCACTTGCTCACAGACATCTAGTGTTGCTCTTTTGGGACAAGCTTGTACAGATGATCCAGTGTTGTTTTCTGAGGCTATTGGTATACCTGAGTGGGATGTTGCTATGTATGATGAGTATTCTTCATTGATGAAGAATGATACTTGGGATCTTGTCCCTCTTCCTAAAGGAAGAAAACTTGTAAAATGTAAATGGGTCTATAGGACCAAATATGCTGCAGATGGATCAGTAGATAAGTACAAAGCTAGATTAGTAGCTAAGGGTTTTTCACAGGTTGAAGGGGTTGATTACTCTGAGACCTTTGCCCCTGTAGTTAAGATGGATTTTATTCGACTTGTACTCTCTCTTGTTGCTTCACATTTTTGGTCTGTTTTTCAGATGGATGTGAAGAGTGCTTTCTTACATGGTGATCTTCATGAGGAGATCTATATGGAGCAGCCTCCAAGATTTGTGCAGGACTCATCATTGGTTTGTAGACTCCATTGTTCTCTTTATGGCCTAAAATAAGCTCCTCGAGCTTGGTACGAGAAGATGGATAGTTTTCTTTTGAATTCTGGTTTTATTCGTTGTGAGTCAGATCAAAATGTATACATCCTGAAGCAAGGTGAGGATCTTGTCATTTTGGTTTTGTATGTTGATGATCTCATCCTCACTGGCAGTTCAGATTCCTTGATACATGACATTAAGGACAAGTTGGCAGATAGGTTTGATATGACAGATCTGGGACTTCTACATTATTTTCTTGGTCTTCAAGTTTTTTCAATCTTCTGAGGGCAATTCTATTGGACAGCAAAAGTATGCGACATATCTTCTTCATCGATTTGGCATGGTCGATTGTAAGCCTGCACCCACTCCATATCAGTGAGGAATTGTGTTGTCTTCCACTTGTATGACTCCTCTTGTTGATTCCACTTTGTATCGGCAACTTGTAGGTAGTCTTTTATATCTGACTCATACCCGTCCTGACATCACATTTGCTGTGAACCTTGTCTCTCGGTTCTCACATGAGCCTCATGAGAATCATTGGCAAGCAGCCAAGCGTATTTTGTGCTACATTCGGGGCACCACTCACTTTGGTATACATTACACACCACAGAGTTCTACACAGCTTGTTGGATACACTGACTCTGATTGGGTTGGTGATGTTGACACTCGCAAGTCCACTTGTGGATTTGCTTTCACACTTGGTTCAGGTCCAGTTGCTTGGGCATGCAAAAAGCAAACTGCTATTGCATTGTCCTCTACTGAGGCTGAGTATCGAGGTGCCGTCAAAGATAGTCAGGAGATACTTTGGCTTCGACAGTTGCTTGGAGAGTTTGGCTTCACACAGCAGGGTCCTACTACTCTTTGGTGTGATAACCAAAGTGTGATTGCTATTTCACGCAATCCTGTTGAGCATCAGCAGAAAAAACACATTGAGATTCACATGCACTTCATTCGACATCTTATTCAGGATGGAGTTCTTTCTTTGGAGTTTGTGCCTTCAGCTGAGCAGATTGCAGAGATCTTCACTAAACCTTTGGCTTCTCTTCGTTATCTTCAGTTGCGAGCGATGCTTGGGGTGAAGGAAGTTGTCCTTGGAGGGGATTTCCCATGAAGTCCTTCCTTTATTTTTCATATATTTTGATTGGTTTGTACATGGGTACCTTATCAGACCTAGTAGCCGGGACCCATCATTGTTTGTCATTCTCCCTATGTTTCGCTTAAGGGAGAGTGTTGGAATAATGCATATTTAAGCTTACCTAGGGTTAATAGGGTAAGTTATTTATTACCGAGGGTAAAATTTATTTACCTCGGTTAATTTATTTTATTGTTGAGAATTTCTCAACAATATATTTGTTCGTAGTATGAGAAAACAAATAGTTTGTTTTCTCTATTTTGTAATCATTACAAATAGTTTGTTAACATGAAACAAACTATTTGTATTATAAATACTTTGCATTATATGATAAATTAACGAGAGATTAATGAGAATATACAGAGAAATTTGTGGATTATCACCTATTTTTTAGGTGTGACAAATTTATTTATTCTCTGAAAATATTTGCAGGTTATTTGTTGTGGGTTCTTTCCCCTGGATTGATTCTGTGGATCCTGTGTATCTCCTGCTCATTCTTTCATTTTGGTTGTCAAACGCTAGATTATCACATAGATTTATCAAAAAAGCTGTGATTTAAAAAAAAAAAAAAAAAACCCCAACAAAACAATACCCAATCACAACAAAAATTGTTGTCTAGCCTTAACGAAAGCCACGCACAACGCTTAATTTCAAACCTAAAAGCCTAATTCAATCAAGCTCATAGTAAAATACCTTATCTCTAAAATATCCACATAGGATATGCAACCTATGGAAGCCAACAAAAACTTGTTGTCCCAACCCACCGGCTTCCCTTCAGTCCTTCTTACTTTGGCGAACACAACAAAACATAGTAAGATTATATTTAGTGTATTTCATGCATGCTCTGTGCACTTAAATTGAAATGGAAGAGACTAACCAGCTTTCAAAAAACATGTCACTAATTTTTGACTATTTAATTTCTACCATAAACAAAATAGTTATAAGCGTACGTATAAAATAGTCGATAAAAATTTCAACCCATTCACAAAGTTGTTTTTTCACAGTTGAAAAACATTGTTCCAACCTAGTATGCCTCTATAATTAAAATAACTAGCTCATAAATATGCAACAAACCAATAAATACTTGACACCATTGCTCCTGGAGATAACTTTAAAGGGTTTGCTAAGGAAAAGAAAATGATTCTATTCAGCGACAATAATTTAGTGAATGCCCTTGCGATCATAATAAAATAACATAGTTTCTCCTCTAGAAAAAAATGGTAGTGTGAATAAAATAAATAATTAATAAAAACTTAGCACCTAAGACTCTAATAGAAATATGTAATTGCAAACCATTACATGAATATTAGTCTGTAGACTGATATCACATTCCTCAAACCCTCAAACTTCTAATCCATAAAAATATTCTATAACATTTTATTTTATACAAATCAAATATATTTCTATTTTCCAACAACGAGATTGAAAAAATATTTAAATCATAAAATTGGGTTGAATAAAATATAACTATGCAATGTTACACTAACAAAATCAATTCGAATATTCATAATTTTCATATCTAGTTGGTTCATTTCATGGTAATTCCTCCATATGCCAAAACCCAATCCATGCACCTACTTTGCCCATCCATTAGTGGGTATCCCTACCCACCCCAATCATCGATTGAAAATGGAAGTAGAAACACAGTAGCCAACTTAGAGCATACAACTAAAACAAAAAAATGTGATGTATAATAACATCATGTTTTGTTTTTACCCATATACACCACCTTTGCTATTACATGTTGTATTAATTATTATAAACATTTTAAAATAATATTTAAATGTTCAATGTCAAAAACAAAGTAAAATATAAATTAAATATTATGAGTCTTAATCATATATATATATATATATATATATATATATATATATATATATATATATATATATATATATATATATATATATAAAGTAGGATTAAAGGGAGATTGGTCTCATAAAAGTATATTTAAATATATATAAACAAATTACAATTACAAGTTTTAGTAGAATGCATTAGTCTATTTTTAATAAATAACTTAAGGTTTTAACAGAAATGTGAGATCAAGTGTGGAAATTTTGTGTCACATAAATGTTATTAATGGAATTTTGTGCCATTGAGAGTGGGTAGTTGTTGACTTGTTTATTCACTGTCCGTTCACCTCCCTAAATGTAAATTACCAATCTTGATTTTCACTATAAATTAGTATTATAAATATATAAAACCAATATCATAATGGTAATTTGGTAATTATAGTGAATTGTGAGATTGATTCTATATATTTATAATATTAATTTACAGTGAAAATAGAGATTAATAATTTACACTCAAAAAAATGAATTACATTCTCTGTTGTACAACAACAATTAAAAATGGCAACGGGCAGATGGATACTGGGAATGGAGTGTGGAGGCACACCCAGATTCTTAGAAGTTAGAGATACTCTGTCTCTCACAACTTACAAGTCAAAATACCTTTCAAAATGAAATAAAAGTGCCATAACAAAATAATTGCAGCCATAACTCTATTGGTTCCTTTTTAAAATTATTTTGAAAGAACCAGAAATCATGTTCGCCATACTGGGGTTTGTAACCAAAGCATTCATTCTTTATACTCAAAATTATTAAAATCAAACCATGACATAAAAACGCCAAATCGAGTTTATACCACTCTTGTCTAGGTTACCGAATAAAACAAGGAAGCATATAATTCATCCTACAATCAAACCCAGCGAGCCATCTCGCAAAACGGTTGCAACCAACAATCATCTACAGGTTTCTATAATTTTATTTTAGTGGATTAAAAAAGTAGATTTGGCCTTCTAAGACCCCAAGGAGTAGTTCAAAACCTCAAGTCACGAAGACCCACACAACCAAGTAGGATTTCAAGAATACATACACTAATAAAATCATGTTCATGTTCTTTACAAATTACAATTACAGTAATATGTTCAAGCATCCGCCACTCCCAAATGTGAAATTGATAAAGGGGAAACACTTACAGAATTAAATATGGAAAAACCCACTAATTCAAACAACAATATATTTGCATTCAACAAAAGAAAAACACCTTACTTGTAGGGTTCCAAGCGGTTGGGGGGAGGAAGATTATTCCCTAGCTTGCTCTCCCTATTTTTTTCTCTTCCTGCTTCCCAGTCCAAAAACCGCAGAAGCCCCTCCCCAATGTTCTACTTCCCTCGAACAGCTCGACATGCCCTCCTTGGCTCTTCATCAACCTTTTCTAATAAAAATGACAGTTCTCCCCAGGAGTTTGAACCAATCGCTAACCAAACCCTATTCAAAATATTTCTCAAAAAACACTTGAGTGGAGGAGCTTCGACATTTTGGCCATCATGGCTAAAAGGATATAAACTGTCTAGTAAGCAATTATGCCTGATAAAATAATATTACACATGGAGTTTATGAGGGATGTGTTGCTTCAACATCCGTATTTACATTCATGAGTTATTCTGCCTTGACTAAGCGAATGGTTAACTTTCTTTGCACAGTGATTTGAATGAATGCAAGTCTAAAATATCAAAGTGGTGAAAAACGAATCATTGTGAAGCAGTCTGTGTCAGTCCTAAGTTTATGTGGACCATGGGCATGTGTTCGTGCAAGCGTTATCCGGGTGTTTGTGAGCAGATATGTTGGTCTCAAATTTCATGATGCAGGGGTTGGGTTGTCCTGGGCAGAGAGTAATCAAACCTTGGGAGGGAATTGTTCATTATAATCATTCGAGTGGTTCAAAGCATTATCTGTTGAGCCCGACTCGGTGGTTATTGTGTATGTTGGCTAGTTGGCCCGTTTATTGTACTTTGGACTGGATTGTCCTGATGAGTTAATGAAAGACATGTTACTCCCATTTTTCTTGCATTGTGTGAATGCTCATGTGTGTTTGAGTTGATTTCTTGATCTTTGCAAGTGTGTGTTTTTCTTTTCGTTGCTAATCCTTTATTATACAAGAAGTTGTCCATTGTGTTTGTGGGTGTACTTACGCAGATAAACACTGAAGGCGTAGTCTATAGTTTTTGTAGAATCCCATCGCAATGAGGGATTTGAGTTAGGATAAGCGGTGCCGCATAGGCGCTCAACTTCAGAGAGTTGGCCCTGTGATAGTTGGTATCAAAGCACACAGTTTGTGTTTTGTAGGATTGTGTTTGCCTAAGTTAAACAATCTTGTGCCTTCCCTTGTCGAGTCAGTCCAGTTTTGTGTCTGAGATCTATCCAGGATGTTTCTCAAGGAAGCAACCAGCAGGGATCGAGAGTAGGGTCAAGGTAAAGGTGAAGGTTGTGGTAGTTGCCACAGTAGTAAGTTGAAAGTTGTTGCAGTGGGTGACAACCTTATTGAGCGAGTTAGTGCCAAGTTCCAATTGATGTGGGACCATGTGGGTATGAGATCTAGTGAGCTTGAGGAGAAGGTGACTACCAGGGGGAAGATGATCTTGGAACTTACTGGAAGGTTGGAGAAGAGCTTGGTGTTCCAGATGAAGTTACATGATGAAGTCGCTTTGTATCGATCAATAGTATCAAGTTTGGTGAAAGCATCAGGGTTCAGTTGTTATACAGTCTTATTGCTCCCCAAGTTGAAGGATCTAGAGTGTTATGATGGTGAGCAAGATGACCATCTTTTGGAGAGTTTCTTCTGGGACATGGAGGAATTCCTAGTAGGGTTAGGGGGTTTGTAAGGCGCACAGGAGGTGTGCATTGTACCAAGGTACCTCACAGGTATGATAAAGGTTTGGTATAGAACTTTGGCTAATGGCATTGCATCAAGGAGTTCGGCAAGTAGGTTAGACTCTTGGGAGGATCTAAAGGAAGCCCTTAGGGATCAGTTTCAACATGGGAATATAACATGGTTGGCTAGGACCAAGATGAGTCAGTTGAAGCAAGTGGGGGAGATGAGAAAGTATATCGATTCTTTCCAAAGCCTTTTGTTGGAGACCACTGATATGTCATAGGTGGATAAGTTGGTTTAGTTTACTCATGGTCTTTAGTCATGGGCTTAGGGGGAGCTCCGTCACCATGAAGTGTCTGATTTTAACGAAGCAATAATTGTAGTAGACTGTCTCTTGGATTTTAGAGATGGGTTTTCATCAGAAATACCTTAGGCCCTTGCGCATCCATGGGGTGGAGGCATTGGTAAGCGGTTTAGTAAGTCTTCAAGGAAGCCAGTGGGTGACTACGGAAGGAAGGCTATTCCAGAGTTGTCAATGGGATCTCTAAAGTCTTGGAGCACTTCTATGGGTGGCAAGAATAAGTCACTAGTTGGAGAGTCAAGCAGGTAGCAGTTCCATTTGAAGTGTTAGATGTGTGGTGGGAATCACTACAACCGAGATTGTCCAAAGCAGTAGAGGTGTTTACAGTTCAGATGGAGGATCCAGATGAACTGTGTGAGTAGATGATATGTGTGCTCAAGGGAGCTCAATGTTAGGTAAGGCTTGGGTTCAAAGGTGGTTGTTGTAACTTATTGGGGTTGATTATTGTAGTGGGGGTGATCTAAATTTGAAAACCTGTTACTTATCATGGATTAGGGTGGTCTTGTGATTCGAATTCAGCTAGTTAGCCTTCAAAACTTGGCCTCCAAACCTCTAGAGGTTCAAGTAGGCTTAGAGTAGTTATAAGCCATCTATTTTGTTTTGAGACAGGGTTTACCCAGGTTGGGTAATGGTGACAGTTTTTCCCCATTTTGGAGTTCTTTTGTGTCAAATCCATTACAGATGTGCATGGTGAAGATTGTACAAAGGAGTGGGATTGAGAAGATGAAAGGGGTGTTGGGTTGAGTATGTAGAAAAGTGGAAGAATTGGCGAGGAGTCAATGTATCTTATATTGCTTTGTGGCAGTTGGGATGTTGAAGGGGAGCAGTAGGGTCCTCTTTCCCATTGATGTGAGGTGGGTTCTTCATAGGCATGGAGTATGCTCAAGGAAACATCATCTTGTTGTGTCATAGAGAAGATAATTGATCAAGTGCATCGAGTTGGTACCAGAGGAGAGTTCTTGGGTAAGGATTTTGTTCCTATTGTTGGGCCTAGGGTGTTTTATCTAAAGAGTTGTCTTCACCTATTATACTCTTGTTTTGGGGTTTTAATACTATTTTGGGTGGAAATTTCAATGGGGTCAATTAGGCTTTGTTGGGTTTGTGGAGTCTTAAAGAGGTGTGTCATCAAGAGCCATTTTCTTCCACCCTAAGTTTGGGGATTGGCAAGATCAGGGTGATTTTGTGAAGCTGCATTAGTTTGGCGTGACTTGTGTAGGCAAGCTTGTCTACATGCTAAAGTTTCCAGAGATTCGGTTTGTTCTTAGTTTGTAACTAGTTGGATACCATAGTCATTGATGAAGTTGATCCAACAATGGTTCCTACCTAAGCACCCTTCTGTGTATTGGATGGGTTAAATCAGAGCAGTAGTTGGAATAGTTTGTTGAGGTGAAGACAGTGGGTTACCTAGGAATTTGAAGCAGAGGGAGTTTCTAGTGGTGTTGGAATTGTAGTTTTTCAGCAAGCTAGGAGTAGTTAGAAGCCCTCAAAGTTAAGGTCATGGAGTTTAGCCTTTGTCTTTTAACTCTGGATGGACCCTGAATAAGGGATGTGTTTATCTCTTGGCTTTGGGTTCGAAGAGGGGATGTGTTGATCTCTTGACTCTAGATGGTGCTTGAAAGGGGATGTGTTTATCTCTTGGCTTTGGGTCTAAAAATGGGATGTATTGGTCTCTTGACTCTGAAGGGAGCTTGAAAAGGGGATGTGTTTATCTCTTAACTTTGGGTCTGAAAAGGGTGCATGTTGGTCTCTTGACTCTGGATTTTGGATAGATCCTAGAAAGGGGATGTGTTGGCCTCTTGGCTTGGATTGGGTCTGAAGAAGAGACGTGTTAATCTTTTGGCTCTAGGTTGAGTTTGAATAGAAAATTGCTTTATGGGTTCCTGCCAGTGGAGTCGTGCTGGTGCCAAGGATGTCACTGATTTTTAAGTGGGGGAGTCTATGAGGGATGTGTTGCTTCAACATCCCTATCTACATTCATGAGTTGGTTTGCCTTTACAAAGTGAATGGTTGGTTTTTTTTTCATAGTGATTTAAGTGAATGCAAGTCTGAACTATCAAAGTGGTGAAAAGTGAATCATTGTGAAGTAGTTTGTGTCAGTCCCAAGTTTATGTGGACTGTGGGAACGTGTTCGTGCAAGCATTGTGTGGGTTTTTGTGAGCAGTTCTATTGGTCTTAGTTATCCTAAAGTAGGGTTTGGGTTGTCCTAGGCAGAGAGTAATCAAACCTTGGGAGGGAATTGTTTGTTGTAATCATTCCAGTGGTTCCGAGCATTATCGGTTGAGCTTGACTCGGTGGTTGTTGTGTATGTTGGCTAGTCGGCCCATTTATTGTACTTTCGACCAGATTATCCTAATGAGTTAATAAAATACACGTTACTCCTAGTTTTCTTGCTTTTGTGTGAATGCTCATGTGTGTTTGAATCAATTTCTCGATCTTTGCAAGTGTGTGTTTTTCTTTATGTTGCTAATTCTTTATTATACAAGTTGTTGTCCAATGTGTTTGTGGGTCTACTTGTGCAGTTAAACACTTAAGGTGTAGTCTATAGTTCTTATAGAATCCTGTTGTAATGAGGGATTCAGGTTAGGAAAAATGGTGTCACACGGGTGGTCAACTCTAGAGAGTTGGCCCCGTGACAAAGTCTATGTCCAAGGAATCATGAAAAAACATTCATGCCCAAATTCCAATGCCCATTACCCACTATGAGCACCAAAGTCTAAGTGAAGGCTCTTTGTGGGGTTAAAAGGCATTTTTAAAGCACCGCTCGGGAGTTGGTCTGCCACATAGGCACAGTGGATGGTGACATGGCACTTTTATGTCACAGGGCCGATTGATGGGTATTTTAAAACTTGCCCTTATTTTGTCATTTCCATAATGACTATCCACTTTTCAAATGTCATGTAATTTTTGAATTTTACATTTTTTTTACAGCCCTTTTTTACGGACTTTTGAGCTGGGGTTGGAGCCCTTTGACAGGTTGTGTTGGGTTCAAATTTGACCACTATGCACAGGTATCAGCCTGCAAAAGCATTGTTAAATTTAAGCACACAACCGACAAAAATCTATATAGTTGATGAAGATGATGCCGCATAACTATTTTTTTATATTAGTTTTATAGTTTCATCTCTAGACTAGGGTTTGTAATCGTTATCTTATATTTCTTTAAGCAATTTTTTTAAAACCTAATTTTATCAAAATTTTAATTATTCCTACAATAGACCTGTGATAGCCAAAATTATCTTAAACAAGGTAATTTGTAGACATAAGAATTGACTATGAATTAAGATTCATTCTCAATCAACATAATATTTTATGTTTCCAATACTCTGATTTTTAAGTTGTAGGTTTATACAATGGGGTAAGGCTCCAAGATTCATTTCATAAGGGATAACATAGAGAATATGTTATTTAAATTGATTTAAATGTTGACACACAATTTGATAGGTTGCTCACTAACAGGTGGTCCATGGCATAGATAAATCCAACGTGTGGGTTGATATGTGGCTGGGTAGGTATGTGGTAGAGCTGAAAGAAGTGACCTGTGAGGTAAGGAACATTATAATGTCCACATTTTATCTTTATTCTGAAGATGGGAGACATATTATAGGGCATAATTTGGTCGTTGATGGTGGATTCTCCGTCATCAAACCATTCCCCGTAAACTCAAAAATAATATTATTGAGCCTTGTCAACTTACACTCATCCTAGGGAAAGCATCGCAAAAGGAAAAATGGATGGATCTACTGATATATCAAGTGTAATAGCTTACATCAAGGCAAGACTAAGATGAGATTCAACATGAGTCACTAATTTTCATAAGGTAGATATACAATTATCACTAAGGTGGAGCGGACACAGTAATGTTATTTTTGCTCAATCTTAAACTAGGAATCCTTTCTTCGAATTGCATAAACCTTGTCTAAAATATATTCAAAAAAATCATAAGATGCTACAAATTATAGGAGCCTTCATTTGCAACAAACAACAAATGCCATGTGTGAAATCAAATCCACAACTCGGTTGCTGCAAACACCAAGCTAGACTTGTCATCAATATATTTGACACAATACTCATAAAACTATATATATATATATATATATATCGAATTAACTTGATTACCTATATCCCCAATCATTTTCATACGACAAAACCAACTTCATAAATTGAGGGATCAATGTTATATTGGCTCTAGCATCTAAGATACTTGGACTAAAGGTTGAAATGTAGAACACAAAAAAAATAGATTTCCAACCCCAGCGGAGCAAGACTGTTGTTTGGCACCCCATAAAATCCTTCATCATTTGATACGAAGCTTGAATCTGTAGTGGTAGCTACAACAGTTGTGAAAAACCTTGTAGAGAATCATGGACTGGCATGCAAGGTGGCTGAGATGAAACCCTAAAGTGGCTTTGTACAAACTACCACAGGTAGTGATGATGATGACAACCTGACATTCAGGTTTAATAAGGATCGAACCCATGATGTTATGAAGAAAAAATCGAAGGTGGTGGATGATGTTTTGCCAAAGGGAGGAGTACCTCCTTTTGGAGCGATTTTCAAAGGAAATGCCACGGTTGATGGGAAACAACTTTCCAGATCCACCCACAACCCACCAGTGGGTCACATGCAGATTAGACTCAGGAATAAATGGGTTCTGGGATCTACTCCAAGCCCAAGGGTCAGTGACTTAGCCCTCACATATAACTTAACAGATCCCAGTCAATAAATTCCTCGGTATCCTCTTATAATGCAGAGAGGACAACGGACCCTAAAATCCATACACATAGGAAATAGTACATAAATTATTCTTTAGTTATTTGTCAAAGGTATTGTAAATGTACACATTAAGATGCAGGTTTCTCTATCCTACAGGTGAGATCCATCACATAAACATTAAGTGTTGGAACACAGAATGCCATTTTAGTTAGCTTCACATCCAACTTTGAAAGAACCTTTCCAACTGCCTGGAAAATACATAATTGTAGAAAAAATTCTAATAGCAATACCATCCGAGAACATTTCCCGAGTTTACTTTGCCATTCGATAAGGAAATGTGTGGATGGCATAGAGTGTCTGAAGGACAGATGGATGGCACAGAGTGTGTGAGGGACAAATAGAAGACTCAAATTATGGGTTCCTCTCATGTTTCCATTTTTCTTTGACTTTTAAAACATAAAATGAATGTTAATAAATTTTTTATATATTAGATATTATTATAATATTATGATATATATATATATATATATATATATATATATATATATATATATATATATATATAATTATTAGAAAAATATATAATAGTAAATATAAATATTACTATTAGATATTTAATATATATATATATATATATATATAGATATATATATATTAATAATATTTAAAATTATAAGTATATAATATAATTATCTTTATAATAAATATTATATAATCTTATAATAAATTATATTTACGTTGAAGGTTTTTATTTTACAAGGTCATTGCATAGATTCATCTCAACATATAAAGATGTCAAGCCTATCAAGGGTTACATAAATGCTTCCAATATGATGAATGTCATTCCCATGAGGTTTAGGAAACAATAGTGGGATGAAGCATACTGTCTAGACAAGGCCTTGTACAGGTCTGACTTGGCAACTCTCATGAGAATCACAACCTTGGCGGAGAACATCAATAACATAATGTACTTGGTGATTTCCTTGACAGATGTGGTTGTGGACATGTTATGTATGAGCTTCTATGGGTTCCATGCCACGGTGGCATATGAAAAGAAACTTGTGTTGTACGCATGGGTAGGAAATATAGAGAATCCTTATTGGTTCCATCTGGAATATGGAAAGAGGTTGTTTTGATTAACAAACCACCCACTGAGGTCCCATAATCCATCTTTTCTCTTCCATTCATCCATGCGACCAATATATTGATACTTAAAAGTAGTTAACATTAGGGTTAAAAATATACAAAAATGACATACTCAAACTTTTAAAAGAAAGGACAAGGCCATATAGAATATGTAAATACTAATATATTTCATGGTGAGTTGCACAATGACAGTGAGGGACAATGACAAGGTCTTTCAATTTATATTGTTAGAGCAAGGTAGTAACATATTTGAATAGACATTTACTTTTGTCAAAGATGAACGAGGATGTCATGAGACCCGATTTAGTTGTGGTAGGGCTATACATCTCATTTATAAATCAAATTAATGATGCAACGCCACTGATGTTGGGACAACACGTTACGGTCCCATAGTCGATCTTGTAGCTTCCACTCATTCAAAATTCTAATATATTAACACTTAGATCATTACATCAACATTAAAAACATATCGAAACACCATAAACTATTAGAAGAAATGGCAAGGCCATACAAAATATATTGATCATTTTCTTTTGTCAAGGGTGGACAAGGACATCGTGAGAGTCAATTTGATTGTGACAGGTTTCCATGTCTCATGTGCAACTCAAATCAATGATGCAATGTTATTGATCATGGGACAAGACAATGCAGTCCCACAGTGTATCTTGTATCTCCCATGTCATGAGCGCTGATTTGATTGCAACAAGGATCCATATGTAATGTGTCACTCAAACCTGTATTTACCTTTGAACACTTTATAAGTATGAAAGAAAGTAATTAACTAAATCTTCGAAAATCAGAGGAAACAAGATTGACATAACTACCTCTTCAACAATATTCATAAGAACTCAAGTTTTGTAATCAATATTGTATACAATCAAAACAAAAAGAGAGAAATACTTATAACTATTGTTACATACAATGCATTTTATAACTTCAACAATTTCATCTTAACATATAATTATAAAAATTGATATAATACTAAAATATAAATTATATAATCTAATATTTATATAAATTATATAATAATAAATTTTTTATATATATAAAAATTGTAATAAATATTGTACAATATTTCTACAAAAATGATCAAAGAAATTGATAACTGAATTATATAATTTAAAACTAAAAAATTACAAAATAATGAAAAACAACTACAAATACTTAACAAAAAAATATACAAATCAAAATATTTTATCATTACAACAAACCAAATATGAACTACTTTTACTTAACTTCTAGCTTTCCCTGCACCATAGGGGCAACTGCGGCAACTGCTAGTTAAACAACTCCTTTGGAATGAGATTTCAAAGTTCCTTAATTCAATTCTTAAATGACTTCTTTATTGTTTTTGGGGATGTTAATTGAATTCTAAAAGATTGTGTTTCGGTCAGCATCAAATATTGTGTAAGATTATTTATTTATTTCTTTCTATAGAAATGTTGTATACAGTCCGTACCACGCTTCAAAATAATATTCACTATTGTCTAAGTTCTTTCTTAAGCTCTCAGGGCAATTTTTTATTGATTTGATATTTACACGAAATAGATGGATGTGATAACACATTTACAAGGTAACAACGCACAGAGGATTTAATATTTGCACATTGACCCACGATTTCTCTATTATAATCCATAATATTTAAATTTAAAATAATATTTACCTATTGTAGCCTATCACAATAAAGTACGTTCCGCTGCAAATTCTTTACATATATGCACATAGGATTATAATGCTCAACTACCAAGTTTTACATGTGCCTCTCATGAACTAATTCATTAATGAAAATAAAGAATATTCAAATAATTTTGTAAAAATTCAATCATACATAAAAACTAAATAAAAATTTAAGTCATTCAATATCATTAATTTATTTTTTTTCATAAACTTTCACATATAATATGAATTATTAATAATTTATTCATAAAATCAATTTATAAATTAATTATTCCTGTTATGTACATTATCATAAATTTAACTATATATATTTTCTGGTAGTCAGAGTACACATTTAATATTTTTTGAAATATAGAACTCTCTGTGTAGCCATTCAACTATACACATAACTTCTCACTCCATAGGCCAACTTTCTGGAAGTCATAACTTTTGCCCTGTAACTCCGTTTGAGATCTTCCACATGCCAAAACAATCATATCGAAAAATTTGATTCTATCACAAATCATTATATCCATTTGGATTTGATTTCAATATTTTTTGAAGGTCAAACGTGATCATCTGAGGGTATGAAATTAACGTTTAATGATTTTTTTGAGAATTTTTTATTTTTAAAAATTGTATATTTTTAGAACTGGATGTCAACTTCAGTTGAATTTCATTCCATAAATTAATTTTAGTATTTAAGTTATTTCAAAAAAAATTTAGAGTTGTGCACGCTTACATGCAAAACTTATTATAAATAACAACTGTTAAAAATAAACATTTGTTTTTAGATTTTAGATTTTTTGAATTTTTGCATGTCAACTCTAAATTTAGAGTTGAGGCTTATTTACTCATGGTTTGGGTTTCTAGTTATTTCAAGTCATTCAATATGAATCAATACAAGTTATTGTTCAAAATCTTGGCTTATTGATAATTTTATTTATCTTGTTAGTTTTTTGGTTCATTATTTGGTATCAAAGAAAATTTGAATCTTGAAAGAGTAAAGAATTGTGAGATGATGAGGAGTTGTTGTGTAGATGAATTGGACTATACAAGAGCTACATATGTAAGTTCAACAATTAACAGAGGTTGTCACTAATCAGTAAAGAAGACAAGGTGGTGATGAGGAAGACATAGATTGTGATGAAGAAGTTCAAAAAATAGAACAGTAAGAGCCAACACCATTGATGGAAGAGAGGGTGGTTCAAGCTTTAGAATGAAGAAATAAAGGAATCAAGGTTGATGTCCCAGATTATGGACGCATTTTAAAATCAGAGGAGTTGATAGATTGGATGAATAGCATTGAGAAGTTCTTTGAGTGGAAAACTATGAGAGAATACAAGAAGGTAAAGTTTGTATGCACAAAATTAAAAAGTCATTTAATGATTTGGTGGGATCTCCTGCAGAAAGAGAAATAGAGAAAAGGTAAACAAAAGATTAATTCATGGAAAAATATGGAGAAGAAGTTGAGAGAAAAATTTCTTTCTGTGAATTATGCATAAACCCTATACAAAAGATTTCAAAATTTGAGGTGAAAAGATCATAATATACAAAACTATACAGATTAATTTTATAAGCTTTTCATATGAGTGGAGCATGATGAAACAAAAGATAAGATATCTACAAGGTATGTAAATGGTTTGAAATTTATTCAAGATGAATTAACATACATAGAATAGTTAACATAGAGGAGGGTTATCAATTAGATTTGAAGGCAAAAGAAAAACAAAATAGATAAAATTTTAGGACATCTATTGGGCTAAAAAGAGGTGGATTCCCTCTAATAAGAGGATGAGGTGGGTTTAATACCACCAAAGGTGGATTTAATGCCAATAAAAGTGAATCATCACATGGTATAGAAAGGCAAGATGATACTAGGCAAGAGTTTCAATACCAACAAAGGGGAATATGATTTTAGAGAGAACGAGGTTATGGTAGTGTTAGAGGATGGTTTCTAAATCATCATAGATTTTATGTCTGTTATAGCTATGGAGAAGAAGGGCATAGAGCGTTTGAGTGTCCACACTATCAAGATAAAAAAAGTAAGAAGATCGCCAAGAGTAAATCTAGTTGAGGCCAAAATAGAAGAGTAGAATCTAGTCCATGTGCAACACCAACATTTTTAACTCCAAAGAAAGATAGAGGATGGAGAATGTGTGTGGATAGTAGAGCAATTAATAAAATTATAATAAAGTATAGGTTTCCTATACCTCATTTAGATGATATGATAAATGTGCTTGCAGGAGCAAAATATTTTACCAAGGTTGATGTAAGGAGTAGTTATTATCATATTCAAATTCATGAAGGAGATGAATAGAAAAACTACATTCAAGACTAGGGATGACTTATATGAGTGGATGGTGATGCCATTCAGATTATCTAATGTACCTAACACATTTATGAGGATAATGAATACTGTGCTATAAAAATATATTGGTAAGTTTATGGTTATTTATTTTGATGATATTTTAATATTCAGTAAGACTAAAGAAGAACACTAACAACATTTGGGAATGGTAATGGATTTGTTAAGAAAAGATAAGTTGTATGCAAATTTAGAGAAGTGTAGATTTATGCAAAGCAATTTCGTATTTTTGGGATTTATAGTTTCAACAGATGGTGTGAAAATAGATGAAGAAAAGATAAAATCAATTGTTGAGTGGCCTATTCTAAGAAGCATTATAGAAGTAACAAGTTTCCATAGTTTAACAATTTTTTACAGAAAATTTATTAAAAATTTTAACAATATTGTGGCATCAATAACATATTGCGTGAGAAGAAAATAATTTATATGGACTAGAGCGGCCACATAAAGCTTTAAAATTTTAAATAAGAATATTACAGAAAGACCAATTTTGGTATTACCAAATTTTAACAAAGTGTTTGAGGTTGATTGTGATGCTTCATTTATGGGAATTGGTGTTGTGTTGAGTCAAGAAAGAAAGCCAATAGCATATTTTAATGATAACTTAAATGAGGTAAAAATAAAGTATTTTACTTATGACGTTGAAATTTATGCAATTGTACAAGCATTAAGACATTGGAGACATTACTTAATGCCTAAGGAGTTTATCTTATTTATAGATCATGAGGCTTTGAAGTATATGAATACATAAAAGAAATTGAATAGTAGGCATGCAAAATGGGTTTCTTTCTTGCAGGGGTGTACTTTTGTGTTGAAACATAAATATGAAAAATAAAATTAGGTCGCTGATACATTGAGCAGGAGGATAGTGTTATTAACTACTGTGGTGAGTGAAGTAGTTAGATTTGAAGTTATTAAATAATTATATGATATTGATTCATATTTTAGTAGGGTAGTTAAGAAATGCAAGAATCCATTAACAGGTGAGACAGATGTTATTCATGATGAGTATCTTATGGAATAATGTTATCTCTTCAAAGGGAAACAATTATGCATTGTAGTTGGGTCTCTATGAGATAATATAATAAGAGAATTACATAGCGGTGGTTTGGTTGGACATTTTGGTAAGATGAAGACAACAACTTTCGTGGAAGAAAAATATTTTTGGCCAAAGATGAAGAGATATGTGACAAGATATGTTTTAAGATGCAAAATATGTTAGGTGGCTAAAGGACATGCACAAAATATTAGAATTTATATGTCATCACTGATTCTAAGAGGGCCATAGACAGATTAGAGTATGAATTTTGTGTTGAAATTACCAAAAACACAAAGATGTAATGATTCAATTTTTATTATTGTAGATAGATTTTATAAAATAGTTTGTTTTATTGGATGTAAGAGAACCAATGATGCCACTATAGTTGCAAAATTATTTTTTATGTAATTGTGAAATTGCATGGTGTTCCAAAAAATATTACTTCAAATAGGGATACAAAAATTTTAAGCTATTTTTGGAGAAATTTATGGAAGAAGATGGGTACTAATCTACAATTTAGTAGTGCATATCACCCACAAATAGATGGATGGACAGAAGTTGTGAATAGGAGCTTTAGAAATTTACTGAGATGCATAGTGAGAGGTAATCCAAAACAATAGGACTTAGTTATACCATAACTTGAGTTTGCATATAATAGTTCAGTGAATAGATCAATAGGAGAATCACCTTTTTAAATTATTTATGGGAGAAATTATATAATTATTTTAGATTTGGTATAATTTTCAATTACAAATCAAATTAGTGATGATGTATAAGCATTTGCAGAGCATATGTAACAATTGTAAGGAGTAAGAAGAACATTGTAGGAAAATAGTGAGAAATATAAAGTAACAAAAGATGTCAGAAAAAGATCCAAGGTATTTACAGAAGCAGAGTTGGTAATGGTTTACTTGAGGAAAAAGAGATTTCTAAAAGATACATATAATAAGTTGAAGTACAAGAAAATTAGACCACGTAGAATTGTGAAGAAAATTGGACCATGTAGAATTATGAAGAAAATCAATGATAATACATATGAGGTAAGTTTACCATAAAATTTTGATATATCTCCAATATGTAATGTTTCAGATTTATATGAATTCCATGGAGAAGATGGTGAAGATTATGAAGATGAAGAAGTAAATTAGAAGCATCAAGTTCTAAAGAAGAACAAAGAAAAAATAGTGCAAGTTTTGGTTATGAAGACAGTGAGCACAAGGCAAGGGAATTATAATAGATATTTGGTGTAGTGGGAAGGATTGCAACAAGAAGACAACACTTGGATTTCATAATAGGAGTGGAAGAAGGTTGACAAATAAAAATGACAACGTTACAATTAGAGCAAATTGCATGAGCTAAGTTGTTTTTAACTAGAGGAAAATGATGTAAAATAAATAGGCCAACCTTATGGAGGCTATAAATTTGATCCGTAACTCCATTTAAGATCTTTCACACGCCAAAACAACCATATCAAAAAGTCAATTTTACCCCAAGCTGCTCTATTTGCTTAGATTTGACTTTAATATTTTTTGGAAGCCAAATGTGATCATTTGAGGGTTCGAAATTAATGTTTAATGATTTTTTTGAGAATTTTAAATTTTTAGAAATTGCATATTTTTAGAACCGAATGTCGACTTCAATTGAATTTCATCCCATAAGCTAATTTTATAATTTAGGTTATTTCAAAAAAAAATTAGAGCTGCACGTGCTTGCATGTAAAACTTACTATAAATAGTGACTACTAAAAATATACTTTTTTTTTAGATTTTAGATCTTTTAAATTTTTTTCATGTCAACTCTAAATTCTGAGTTGAGGTTTATTTAAGCATGGTTTGGGTTTGTAATTATTTCAAGTCATTCAATACGAATCAATACAATTTATTGTTCAAAATATAGGCCTATTGATAATTTTATTTGCCTTATTAGTCTTTGGATTCATTAGCTTAACTTATTATCTTGGTACCACATAACACTCTATTCATATATGTCAAATTCTCTTTCACATAATGATAGTTATATCAAAACAATGTTTTTCTTCCATGTATTGACATGTATATAGGAAGAAAGTATATATTAATAGGTGTGGTACATAAAACTGATGGTCTTTAGAAAAGGAGACCTATTTGGAGTGATAAGGAACCTATCCATCTCCCTTTGTCTGCTTGTTCACAATGGCTGGAAATATACCCAAATTGCTCTACCAAAATATTAACTTTTACTTAGTGATAACTATGCTTCTTGGAAAGACAAAGTAAAATCACATCTATATTTTAAGAACATTTAGCTTTTTATTAGTGGCACATACACCTAATATGCATTTGACATTGATTAACAACATAAGTTTGATAATAAAAATCAAAAGGGAAAGTTGATTATTATGTTTAGCCTATCGAATGAGGTATAACCACATATATTTAAGTCTATAAGAACTAAGGAAGTTTGGGATAACCTCCAAATAGTGTATGAGGCAAAAAATGAGAGCGTAATTCCCTGCCTACAAAGTCAGTTGAACTCTCTCAAATTGAACATAACTGAAAAAGTAGAGGCTTTTCTAAGATGTATTGAAACCCTGAGGGTCTTACTCCAAGCGTTAGAAGAGAAAGTGACAAATTCCTCTCTTGTACCAATTGTCTTGAGAGCATTACCGCCCTCCTAGAAAATATTTGTGACCACATTGAATGTCATAGGTCAAAAACCAATGTTTGAAAATTTGGTCAAGATATTGCCATATGAAGAGTCCATGTATGTAGAAGAAGAAGAAAACAAACGTGCACTTGATTCTCATCAATGGAAAGGGAAGAGGCCCATAAAGCCTTCTTAATGACCCCTGAATCAAGTTCATCGACAAAATCCATAAGGGAAAAAACAACGAAAGGTATGTTTCATTTGTGGTAGAAAAAGGCATAAACTAGAATATTATTGGTATAATACATACACATAGGCTTTGTTTAATAATAACAAGTCTAATAAGCAATAGTCATCACAAAAAATAAAGGACAAGGTTAGAAGAAGGGAAATTGGAGAAATAAATAGCATCAACAAAGGAATATTTCCAAATAAGAAGACAATTATTTAGACAAGGACTTCCTATATTATGCACAATCTCATTAGTAATCAACCTCACAAAGTTCTAGCTGGTATGTCGACTCTGGTGCAACTCGACACATAATCTAAGGAAATATTATTTTTATATTTTGAATGAGACACCTCAGATAAATCATATCTCTTTAGGTCATGATACATCCTATCATGTCCAAGGCATTGGTAACATCTCCTTACAACTTGGATGACATGACTACTAAATCTTTAATGTGACGTATGTCCCAAGTCGCACTGAAAACCTTCTCTCGATTAGTTAATTGCTTGATCATAACATAAAGGTTAATTTAGATTGCAAAGGCAGTAAAAATATGTGTCTCATAATCGTTAAGTTAAAAAGTTTGATATTTTTGCATAAGCATCTAGAGTTGGAAGGATGTTCCAACTTGACAATGTTTAGAAGAATAATTAGGTATTTGATTCAAAGGATTCAAACATAGCTAATTTGTGGCAATAAATGGGCATGTGTGTTTTAGATACCTAATTGCATTAAGCCATCATAAAATGGTGAGAGGACTTCCTATACTGAAAAATAATACAAATATTTAGCCCAGTTAGCTATTAAGAAAATAACATAGAACATCATTTTAAAAAATTACCTTTAGAGCTTTAGGAATATTAGATATGTTACATACTAACTTATGCTGAGCCATGAGACGTATTCACTATGGGTTTCATTAATTTTAGCTCTCTGTGGACGATTAATCATGAAAAATGTGGGTATAATATTTAAAGGTAAAGGATCAAGCCTTCAACATTTTAAAAGAGTTCAAATCCTTTGTCGAAATAAAAATGGTTGTAAAATCAAATCTCTCTATTCATATTTAGGCAGAATACACTTATAAATAAATTTTGATCTATTTTAAAGAACGTGATATTCATCCATTAATGACTCCACAACATAATGGTGTTTCAAAAATTTAGAATCACAATATCATGAAATTGGTTGCATAATTGAGGATTCATGCTTCACACATACATATTGGGAAATAGTACGCACATCAGTCTATCGATTGAATATGTCACCTACTACATCTATTATTTGGGTGTCTCTATAAAAAAAAATGGACATGTTATAAATCCTCAATATCTCATCTTTGGGTATTTGAATGTAACTTGCATACATGCATGTTCTTAAAAAGAAGAGAAAAATTTGGATAAAAAATGATGACATGCATCTTTTAAGATATAGTGAATAATCAATGGCTTATAGACTTATGGATCCAACAACAAGGAACATATAATAATCAAGGATTTTGAGTTTGATGATAAAGTTAAGTCCAATCTACCTTTCACACAATCACATGATTTAAAATTCAAACATATAGATAGTTTAGAAGATGATAAAATCATTAATGGTGAATGATTATGGGGTTAATCTTGATGATAAATAAGACACTGTAGTTTCTCCACCCCTAATAATAATTGAATGTTGACCTAAATGACATACGAGTATAATACAACATGCTAAATTAGAATGGGTTCTAGACAAATCCACCACTAGAACAAGTACTTGTAATATGACTCAAGAAGAGGTCAATTTATCCCTAATGAGCATTGTTGTTTTATCATTTGAGCTCTCTATGGTTTATGAAGCCTAGATTCAAAACCTTGGAAGAATCCCATGAATACAAAATATCAATCATTGAAGAAACATAACACAATGTAACTTGTAGATCTTCCATTGGGAAAGAAGCCAATCAGATGCAAATGGGTTTTCAAAATGAAATACAAAGCAAATGGTAGTATTGACAAGCGTAAGGCAAGATGTTACAAAATAATATGCTAAAAAATAAGCAATTGCCTATGAGGATATTTTTTCTCCCAAGGCCAAGATCAAGACTATCAAAATGTAATTGATATTGCGTCACAATTTGGACTGAAAGTTTACCAAATAGATGTGAAAATCTCCTTTCTAAATGTATTTCTACAAGAATAAGTCTATACAAATCAACCAAAAGGTTCTGTCATACCTAGTAAAGAATAAAAATTGTGTAGACTCATCAAATCATTTTATGGTCTCCAATAGGCTCCTAGAGCCTAGTATAAAAAAACTGATAAGCATATTGTTCAACATGTATTCCAGAGGAAACAT
The DNA here is from genome assembly GCA_037957365.1 of Torreya grandis. Lineage (NCBI taxonomy): Eukaryota > Viridiplantae > Streptophyta > Pinopsida > Cupressales > Taxaceae > Torreya > Torreya grandis. The sequence continues at coordinate 3,840,046 of JARHVA010000096.1, forward strand.
TATGATCAAAATATATACCTTAAACAATAAAGGGGATATATTTTGATTACTATTGTAAGTCGATGATCTAGTCATCATTAGCAATTCAATGAAGATGATTGATGCAATGAAGAAAGATCTCAACTGATCATTTAACATGAAAGATCTTAGGCTACTACACTATTGCCTTGGACTAAAGGTATGTGAAAAAAAGCACCATATATTTGTGTCCCAAATGAAATATGACAAGACAACACTTGATAAATTTTGGATGATGGATTGTAAGCCTCTTACTACACTTATGGAGACAAAGATTTAATTATCTCGAATAGATCCATCACCATAATTTAATACAACTCTTTATATGTAGTTTATTGGGAATCTCATTTACTTGATCTACACTAGGCCAGACACCAATGACATTTTCATCTCTCTCTCATGGTTCATGCAAGAGCTGATAATGTCTGACTGAAAATTATAAAATGGGATACTAAGATATATAAAGGGTACAATGGACAGGGAAGAAGAATGATCAATTATTATTGATAGGATATTTGGACTCAGATCATAAATTTAATATTGATGATGGAAAATCCAATTCTGGATAGGTGTTATTTTTAAGATTTATTCTTATATCATGGGAGATCAAGAAATAATATTTATTTCTCAATTTTCCATTGAAGCATACTATCATGCAGTAAGAGGAATTGCCTGTGGAGAGAAATGGTTATGTCCCATGCTTGAAGGATTGGGAGTACCACAAATGCAACCTACCATCCTATATTTTGACAATTAAGGTGTTGTTAAACTTGTTCACAATCCCATGTTTAAAGCACACACAAAGCACATCGAGGTAGAAGTACATGTCATATGCAAACATGTTGAACAATACAACATCCAGATTAGGTTTTTACCAATAGAAAAACAATGTGTAGATGTCTTCACCAAGTCAATAGCACATGATAAATTTGAGGCATTTAGATAATCTCTCTCTTGTTCATGTTTGAGACCATTTTGAATTAGTGGTGGGGGTGGGATTGATATTAGGTTTAGCTTTGAGGCACTGTTTAATTCACCATAGTCAAAATAAATTTGAAGTAAAATATTATTACTTGTAGTAGTTTATAAATTATTAAGTAGTTGGTTTGATAGTAATAAATTCTAAAATCTCTTACATTTGGTTTAGGTCAAGATATTATAAATCCCACATGTTATTTGGGAGATTTTAAATGAGATTCTACTTCGTAGGTATATTTGGACGATGTTTACCCTATTACATAGGGCCTATGATGAGCATCTCTTTATGTATAAATTCAACTATGTATTAGTTGAATAGATTAACTAAATTAATAATACATATTTTTTAGATTTCATTTTTCATGTTTCATGCTTGAAGAAAGTCCTTGGCCATAATGTCACAACTCAAATAGTACTTTTGAAGCTCAATACAAAAGGATGTCTCATCTTTAAAGATAAAGATATGTTGGATAGGTGAAACCATCAACTTTGCAATCAGTCCATCACTAAGTCTCTGGTCTAATGGCATGGGATGTAACCAAAAGATGTAACTTTAGAACCTCTTCTTCATCTTCAACAACAAATTTCTCGTCTTCAACTTTGTAAATAATTTAAATGGGATGACATGTTAGGACTGCTTTATCTTAATACTTTTTTTGTAACTATTGTTATTAATAAAAACTACCTTATGCATATACTGTTGTTATAAGTTGGTCCTCTAATTATTTATATTAATCCCAAATTTTTATAAATGCATTAATCAATTAATATAAAATTAGCTTAAATAAAACTTAAATTAGCAAAAAAATATATTGTATTAAACTTCCAAGAGTATTTTTTTTCAGCAAATATTGCACCCTAGAAGAGGTTGTTCAGCCTTCTTCCATATTTGGGCAACATGAAAATATTTACAGGTTTGTGGGTGTACCTATATCAAAAATGAGCCTCTAGGTTTAAGGGAAAGCTTCCTGAATATATCATGCAATGTTTGTCACTTAATCTACTGCTTATTTATGGGGGGAAAGAGTTATAAATTCATAAATTGAAGCTATTTTAAAGAAGGTGATGCACCAAGAATGTCTTCCACATGACCATAATATTTCTACCACAATGAAATAGAAAATACTAACTAGTATTTGAGTTTTAATATATTCTAACATGAGTATTTCAATATAAAGGTGAGATGTGAGTGACAATATAAGGTAAATAAACTAGAGGGTAGATTTCACACTCTAAGGACAATTGCACACTTAAAAAAGCTTTACACACTAGACTACACTCTACATGATCTGTTAGACTAGGAATCCTTGCTCAAACATGAAAGGATAAGGGAAGGAAGGATAGAAAATTATCACTTCTCATCACCATACATCACTTGCAGACTTAGATAATTATTCAAAAACTTAGAAACAAACTTGTATTGATGTTTAAAAGCAGAGTATAACATCAACCCAACAGGGCTTCACCATACATGGTGTGGTTGTTTTTACAATAACTGAAGAGTTATATTCATAGAAGAAAGGCCACAAGAGAAAGGGAACCTTGGTGATGAAAAGGGGAATCAATCAGTTCAAATTTTTTAACTACAATTACAATTGCTTCTGCTAACTGTGCTCCATTAGATCATTTTATTGATTCGGGTTACCTCAAGTGGTTGCCCAGTTACAATATTCCCTCCTTTGTGATGCTCCATGGTGAATGCTACAACAGGACTAGGTCACTTTCATTTTATCTTGATTTGAAAGCACTCATGACTGGTTTGTTGATGTGTGCCAAATTGGGGAGGGAGGTCATTTTCACATAGCTAGCTTTGGCAATGAAGTAGTTGAAGCCTACATGTCTACCTCTATAGGTTCTCAATGGGACCATCTGATCTTGAAATATCCATTGTTGGCTCAAACTAAATTGTGCTTGAGCTTGACTCCACTCATGTCTATTTACCTTGGTCAAAAATTGACCCTTCGACCTCTGTCTAAATCATTTGGGCTCTCCTTTGCTTTGATTAGTCATCAAGAACTAGGTCACATCCTTGAATCTTTGACCCTTGCTCTCACCATTAGATCTGCCTGAGGTTAATGAACGCGATCAATCAATCTTCTCCCAATTTAATGCATCTTTGACACTTATTACGTACTCGTTCACCCTTAAGATTCGTTGACCCCTTTGACCTCTACTCACCATTAGATCTAACTGCTCGATCAAACACCAACCATTGATCTACTGGGACCCACTGTTTGAAATCTAATGACTAGTTAATGATCTTAAAATTTACATCCTCGCTAATGTCAAATGACATTCACATGACTGTCATTAACGATCACATGATCATCAAATTTAAACTCAATAAGATTTGTCTTGTTCTATCTTTAAATTTGATGTCCCATCAAATGTCATTTATCATCCTACAAAATTAAAATGATGTTTCACATACCATCAAATTTAAGCATGTATGGATTTTTTTCTAAGCTCTATTTTGACATTTGCACGAACGTCTTATGCTTTTGACTAAATTTGAAGGTTTGGATCTTGAAGCACGAGAATCATGGAGGCACCAAACTTTCAGGAGATGTTCTTGAGATTGAATAGAACAAACCCATTTGATCCACTGGTCCTAGGAGCTTTCCAGGTGAAGATATTATATGCACAAGTTGACTGGTCCATTTGATTCTTCATGACGTCCTTGCTCAACAATGGCTAAGTATGAAAACTTGGTGAATTTCATTCAAGGAGCCAACTTTGCACATGCATAAATTTATTTATGCTTCGATGGAGGATGTAAGACTTAGCACATATATTCTAGGCTTAAAAATAAACAAACCCATTTGATCAATTTCTCCAGAAGCTACGACACATGGTAATGGTGATGTTAGTAAAGTGCCTAATCAAAATTTCTGCTATTAAGCCCAAGTGTCTCAATCAATACAATGAAGAACCAAATGGATCCCATGCACTGCCTAAGCCATTCCAAGCATTCTTGCATATCCCATAGGGGCTATACAAATTTGGTCCTATCCTTAGCAAATGGCAACTTATACTTCAAGTGAAACCAAAGTGTCTTAAAACACCTTGTGAGCAAATTGATATCCTGGACTCCTTCCTCCATTCAAAACCTTGTCTTTGGGATTTGTGTCTTGGCCACTTCCTCTGAAAGAGATAACATGCCATGTCTTTGCCTTGAGAAATTCTTTTGGATAAAATGTTTGAAAGAATTATGCCTTAGTCTTTTCTTTGAAACAAAAGCTTTGAAAGAAAAATTCCTTTAGGGAAACTATCTTAGACAATTTCCCCAAAGGAATTGTGTCCTTAGAATGGCCCTTTAGATTTTTTGAAATAGCCCTTTTCCCTTTGGAAATGCCCTTCAGAACTTCTACATTGGACCCTTTCTCGGAAGAAAAATACCCTTCAAAAACCTTGAACTGGACCATTTTCCTGAGAAATGACCATTCGATAAAATTTCACTAGACCTTTTGACAAAGAAAAGTACCATTCAAAAAATGTGTTTGGGACACTTCGCTGTAAGAAAGACCTTTTAAGAAAAATGTAGAGGACACTTGCCTGAGAAACTGGTCTTTTGGGATTTCTGTATTGGACCATTTTCCTGAGAAAAGTACCCTTCGAGAAAATTATCTTGGCCACTTGCTTGAAAAAGATATCCTTCAGGTTTTTACTTTCGGACGATTTTTTTAAAAAAATTACCTTTCGAGAAAATTGAAGAAGAGACTTGCCTGAAAAATTGACCATTCAGGGTTTTTGCATTGGACCCTTTGGTGTAGAAATTCGACAAAAGTGTTTGGGACATTTTCCTGAGAAAATACCCTTCGAGAAAAGTGTTGGAGAAACTTTGCTTGAAAAAGTACCCCTTGAGATTTTTGTAAAGCACCAACTTCTCTGAAATATACCCTTCGAAAAAAGTGCAACATACCACTTCCCTGTAGGATGACCCTTTGAAAAAATTGTTCAGATAATTTTTTCGAAAGAAATAACCATTGTCTTTTGCTTCAGACATTTTGTCTATAAGAATTTATGCCTTTGAGTTTCTTGCAAAGGTCCACTTTTCAAAGAAATAACTGTCGGTTCTTTTGTAAGATCCATTTCCCTGAAGAAATGCCCTTCGGGATTATTGTTTAAGATAAATTGTTTGAAACAATTCTCGACACTTAGTCCACAAGCCTCGAAACAAAACTTCCAAAAGAAATAACACTTAGCCAAAAAAGTGAAACAATTTCTTCGAGGGAAGAATGCCTTGTACCCTTGCTATGGGTTTTGTGTGGACAATTCCTTTGAAGGAATTTTGAATGCTCTAACACTGCTCAGCACCATAAAAGTCCGTCACTTGCATATATGATCAAAAAGTGACCCTTACGACATCAAAAGACACAAGGACTAAGCTAGACCATGACCACAACTTAGAATGACATATGAAACGACATCAAATGAGCTACAACATGCATTACAACATTATTAAAAACCCCTATAAAAGATTATAACTGTAGGGGAGTTGATCAATTTTCCCTGTAGGAAAAAAGGGTCAACATGACCCAATCCTTGAAAACTATTGAACTAATATAAATACCCTATAAAATTCAAACTTCGATGAAACTGGGCACAACCAATCTATTTTACCAATCTTTCTACATCTCATTGACTTATAATCTTATAATTATTCAAACAAATAATACAAAATTTAATAAACCCTTTCAAATTAAATCTTATTTTTACCATTCATTTTTAATTTTATTAATTTTAAATTTTCAAAAATCTACCCTTATCATATAAAAATTTTTATTCTTTAATATTACCGTACTTTACTAGAAAATAATACAAAATTTAACGAACCCTTCTAAATTAAATCTTATTTTTACCGTTCATTTTTAATTTTATTAATTTTTAATTTTTAAAAATCTACACTTGTCATATCGGAATTTTTATTCTTTAGTGTTGCCGTACTTTACTACAGTTGATATTTATTCCGGTTTTTTTTAAAACTGATCTTTTCTTAAAGAATCTAAGATATGAATATTAATTAATATTTTTTTTATACATTAAAATGGCACAAGGGGGCCATACCCAGAACCAACACAAGAACCCGATTGAAAAATAATCAGTCAACACCAAACACACCAAATTTGGTTAACAATTTAAGCACGAGCTAGCAAACATACTTCATTTAATTTTATTGGCTGTTCAAAACGTTGTCTTCGTCCTTCAAGTGTGTGAGAGGAATGAAACTCTCTGCTTAGTCTCCCATAGTAGAATCAAAACTACTACGGACGAACTCTCTGGTTGTTTTGATAGCCTATCTGCCTCGACGTTACCTTCCCTAAACACATGGGAAATTTTGAAGTCTTCTAGGAAATTAATCTCTTCCTAAATTTGCCTAATAATTCCTTGAATTTACTAGTTGGGAGTTTCTTTCTAATAGCATTGACTGTGATGAGGGAGTCACCCTCTAAGTGTAATTTATGATGGCCCTTTTGCCGACATAAATCAACTCCCAACCACACCGCTCATACCTCTGCGTCATTATTAGTCCCTGAGGGAAGTGAACGAGTGTCTTCAGCGCGAATTGTCCCTATGTGATCTGGCATAATGCACCCTGCTTCTAAAGGCCCTGGGTTGTCTTTTATAGTGCTATCGAAATTTACCTTCACCCAGCGTTCGTCTGGAGGTCTCCACTTTACATCCTTTTATTTATTGCAAGCTTCCTAGGGCACCCATAAATGAGAAAAATTAATTAATATTTTATTATTATTAATAATTTTATTAAAATATTTTAATAATCAAATGTTATTCTTATAAATTATTTTTAATTTTAATAATTTTAAAATTTCAAAAACTTAGAAAAAACATTTAACAATTCTCACAATTCAAACAGAAATTGGAAACGTTCAATTCTCATAATTCAAACATTTTTATTATAACAAATTGGAAATCTTCTTGGTATAATATATTTGTAATTAAAAAATATAAATTATATAATAATAAGAATTAAATTTAATGATTTATATATCATGATTATTTTTATGGTTTTTATTTATTTAATATTATTTTTCAAATATTAATATAATTTAAATTAAAAAATATTATAAAAATAAAAAACAAATATATTTATTATAATCGTTTTACACAGACAATCTCTCTCTCTCTTTAAAAAAAAATGATTTTACTAAAATACATAAATACACTAATTCCTAAGTCCAACCCACCAAGCCAATTAAAGCCAAATAATGCAACCCAAAACACATAAATACGTGTAAGCAGTTATGACTTAATTCATTCTATGGTTTATTAAAAAGTTTTTTATATATCACTTTGTATATAAATAATGAATGATCTCATAATTTTGGAAGAAAGCTTATAGTTGGAGCAATCCTTGAATCCACAGTCAGGTTTTGATCTTCAAACTGATGAACTCAGAACACAGATACATAAAACAAAACAAAACAAAGACATATATATTCTAATTTGATTGAAGAGCATACTTACTACCTGGCCTCTGCGCATCATCAAAAAGAGATACAAGGTATTACCGAAAGTTGTAAAGGGTTTTATTTGTCCTTATTTTTATTCATAGAAAGTTGTATCAGAATGCTCAGTGCTATTGGTAAAATACACATAAAGAGGTGCTTTTGTGGTTAGAAAGAAAGATCACAATGATAACATGGTTTTTATTTTACAGTGTATTTGAGTTTCATAGTGAATGTGGACATGGGTGTGACCACAATGACAACATGGTTTCTCTATTTGTACACATTTTGTCATGAACTGCAGAGGAAAAGGGCTATGTGGGTCTCAACTTTATCTTACATATTTTAGAGCATAAATTTTGCAACATTAAATGCACTAAGTATATTTAGTTTCTTTATTTACTATTAGAACGCATCAGTAATACCAATGTTAATATGAAATATTAATATATAAGATGATTACAATAATAAGGTTGTTGAGAGAAAGTCACGACCCACTCTCCATACCATAAAAAAGAAATAAGCTCAAATCAACAAAATGCTAACATACATGGCAACAAGAAACTAAGAAGACTTAAAACATCAACAAAACATATTGCAAATAACTAGGCACACGGTGTAGCCCGAGAAGGAGGGGGTTGCAAATCATCCTTGAGAGGCTAGGTACTCCAAGTAGAAGGCTTAGTTGAAGAAGGATTATGTGCCACCAAAACATTCTGAATAGGGTCTGGGAAAGCTAAAGAAATAGCAATGCCCCAATTAGGAGGTCATTGAATAAAAATGCCAACTAGACCACTTCCATGCATAGGAAAGGTCCACTGGGATGAGAAACAAAAAGGTCACCACAAGGAGGTGGGAGACTCCACCACCCTCGATTAGGAGGAATAGAGAAGTGACTATGATTGCATGATCAACTTCATCATTGACATGGCATTGGGGGAGGAGATCCATATAGTAGATGATTTGGGGGATGCGACTCATAATATAAGGAGCACTCCCCCAATGGTTGAGCAACACCTGAAGGTGTTGAAATTCAAGAACCACCTTCTCTATTTGAGCTTGTATCCACATAAAATGCAAAGAGATAATAGTCACCTTGTCATTAACATTAAAGAGATAAGATACTTCATCGATAAACAATGCTAAAGTCATAGCTTTCCATAATTGAAATATTATGATAGTCTTGAAGAAATTACATACAAAATCTATATATGCCAACCACAAAGCATTTTCACCAAATAATTTCATATGCCAAGAAAATGGTTATGGGTTAAAGGGTTGAAAGAGTCTATGAATCCAATGCAAAGAAAATTTGGGGAAAGTCCAAAGGAAGTGTTTGAAGGACTCTGGTCTGGAACAAGTAAGACACTTGGGATGAGAAATTCTAATATGTAGAAGGTCGTTCTCAAGGGAAAGACCCTAATACTCCAAGCTTTAAAAAAAGTGATCAATCTTGGGCTCAATTTCAACATTCAAAAAATTTCTAAGTCCAATAAGCCATGTCATGGGCAAGGAATTCAGATTCTAGCGGATATGTTCAACTTGTCCAAAATCATAGAGAACATAATCATGACTCAATAGAGGAGACCTATACAGTAATTTTTTAAATGAGTATCAGAGTTTCATCTCCAATATTTCCATGATGCCTATGAAGGTCACAAAAACATCTTATGTAGCATAACTTTGAGCATCATCTCTTGGATGTGTATAATATAGGGTAAATCTGAATTGATTAAAATTTATTTATCTTTTAGTAGAGGCCAATGAACCCAATCACGATAAGAAATCAAATATTTAATCTTGTGAATACTTTATTTGAAAATCCCTAAAACATTTATACCTATAAATAATTCTACTAAGAGAATATTTAATTTGGTCATATAATGAGACCACCAAATATTATCATCATTAAAGGACAAGCCAATATGAAAACCATCACCCATCCATTTTAAATAGGGTTTGATAGCTTCTTAAGCCTTCCAACTAATTTTAAGAATAAAGGATCCCTCATTTTGACAGGGGCATTGGTAACAATAAAAGTGTGAAACCTAATATTTTTACAATTGGATTTACCATAAGGCACGCTGAGATAATACAATGCCATAGAATAATTTTCTAGACTTTGTTGCCTTGAATTGTTTGACCACCCATTTAGCACACAGAGCAATACATTTCTTAAAATTTTCAATAATGCCAATACCACCTTTCTAGTGAGGCTGAGAACAAATATTGCAAGAAACTCTATCATACACTTGAGTTTACTTAGCATTGGCCCATAAGAAATATCAGAAAATATTTTCAAATTTATCATACGAGGTTTGATAAAGGGCCCAACAAGAATAATGATAGACATGGGTGGCTACCAAAATCTTAGAGTAACCCCGATATTTTCTTACTAAAAAGAAAAGTGTCAAAAACCAACACTCCACCTTTTTCTCCACTCAATCAATGATGCATTTCCAAAAATCGAAGGGAGAGCTATCAATGATAAATAAAATTCCAAGGAAATTTAATTTGTCCACTCTTTCAATCCACTTCTAATTATACTACTTAAGCCCTTTTGGCAAATGAATCATGCTCTGTCTATAGCATTAGGTTTTTGCCCATTGCAAACTATAATCCGAGGCTTTGTAAAAACAATTGAGGCAATTTAGTGCCTCCTTGAAATAAGTTTATTGATTATCGAGAGTGAGAAAGGTATCATCTAAAAAATGACCATTAATGAGTTGATGACAGGGATCAAAAATATTAATACACTTGATGAGCCTTTGCTTCGCCATATGATCAAGAAGATATACAAATGCCTATGTGAAAAAGACATATAGAATTGGAGCGAAATGGAAACCAAGTCTTATGGACTCAAATATGTCAAAGATATTAGATTTGAGCCCATTGATAGTGAAGTAGGCCAAAGCTTTAGAAATCAAATTTTGTATTCATATAAACAGTTGGCCAAAACCTAAGCCCTGAAGCATAGCTAGAATAAACAACTACTAAATCCTGTCATAGGCTTTCTCAAAGTCATGTTTGAGGAATATGGTTCACTAATGAAAGGTTCATGCCCATTCCATTCCTTCTTATACAATAATGAGATATCCAAAATGTATCTATTTTTAATGAAGTTGGACTGATATGGTCTAATGATTGTAGGTAAATTGAAATAGAGATAATTTTCAAGGGCTTAAATAAGGATTTTATAAGACACTATGCCAAGGGTGATGGGTCACCAACTGGTAATGAGTTTTGTTTCATCGGCCTTAGGAATGAACTTGATATTGCCTTTGTTAATGAGAGATCCTAAGTATTTGTTTTATAAGGATTATTTATAAACTTGCAATAGATCAAGACCTACAAAATGACAAACTTAACCTTGTAAAAATTACAAGAGAAACCATCAATACTATGGGATTTGTCATTGGCCATGCATTGCACTGAGCTTGAAAGAGCTCATCAAGAGTTTGCAGATCATCACAAAAAATTTTATTAGCAATACTAAGTTTACAAGGTACCACATCCAAACACTATTGCGATGCATATGCATATTTATCTAACTCGCCTTGGGCTTGCAACACTAGCTTCTAGTGGTCAACAAAATTTGTGGAGGTTTTAGGGAAGTTGGTAAGACATTTTTTAGAAAATTTAATATATTTTATTTTCTCTTTAGCTTGTTTGGTCTTAATGGGTTTGAAAAAATATTTTGAGGCCCAGTCACAAATTTTTAGACAATGTCATTGAGTTTGGATTTGAATCCCTCTAACTATGTGGTTATATACGAATTTTATCTAATGCTTGATATGAGTTAGCATCAGTTGTAACTACAGATAAAAGGTACTTTGCTACAAAAGTGAATAAAGTCTTTGGTATTCCTTGAGCACAACACTATCAGATTAATTCATGGACTCACCTCACATATTTTTATAGTGGCGGAAGAAGATGGCCATGCAATTGATATCTTCATTCCACCACTCATCCAAATCACATAATAAGACAATGTGGTGAAATATTCCAAACTCTAGAGATGAAATGGATGGTGCCATCATGGAAGAGGACGGATGTGTTAAATTTTTTGATTATGTGGCACTTTGAAATGGCTGCCATTTCACTTCACTCTGGGAGTGATGGGACTATGGTTTGAGATGAAAATTTCTAGATGGATGGTTATATATTTCCCATCATAGAAAGTAAATGAGAACATATGTTTCTCAAAAATCATAAAATAGTCAACCAATTAGGGACCTATCAATGATATGATGATAGTTGGATCATGTAAACCAAAGTGAATTGTTAAATGTGTACCATCAAAAGATTGAGTCTATCAAACCCTAATAATTTTTGAAATAAAATAAAGTTTCACGTTCTTTGATACACCATTGCATCATAAAGGCACCAAATTTGTCATTAGGCCTCTCCATAATATTGAAATCAAGAAAAATCAGCTAGGTGGTAAAAGGAAAATTATCATAAAGCCATCACCATAACATCATTATGTTCAAGCCATCATTAGGGGCATAAATGTTTATAATACCCATGGAATGACCACTGATGTCAATAAAAACAAAAATAATTCAATGTGAGGGATCTTCACCTGAAGAAACAACCAAGGGGGACAAATGCTTTTGGAAATTAAAATATTGGTTTACCACATCCATCTTTAGGTGAAGTGGAAAAGTGAGATGCATTAGGCAAAATACATTTCAGATTGCTCTATAGAAGAAACCCTAAAATCAAAACCCCAAAACTACTAACAAGTAGTACGCATAGATAATCCATGAGAGGACTATGTGAAAACTCAAATATTCCATGATATAAAATTGATTGTGGGAGTCTTCCATTAGTAGTTGTCCCTAACTATACTTTAATTCTTCTCCTTATTTGAGTGTTGCAAACTGGTTTCCCAATAGATAATGTTGGTTTGGAATGAAATCTAGAAGTAAAAAAGAGTAACATTTAGCCCCATTATCCTATTAAGGAGAGTTAATGTCACTATGAGGTGAAATGCATGACCACCAAGGGGTAGGACCCCTTTCAAAGGACATCCCAACATGGGAAAAAATTACATGTAGTTGAAAAACTTGAGAAACTCAACTCTAAGAGGACATCGAAGAACCATGAGACTAGGGAGGGTTAACATGAGTTAATAGGATACCCACACTCCTTGAAGGAGGATTTCAAATAAGGTGGGTCATTGTTTGGCTTATAAGTTTTGTTACTAGTGGTAGCATTTTTGTTATCGACCATTGTCCACCCATCAATATTATCTACCACCTTTTATTTTTTAGATGGTGCCCGTTTGGAAGATGGATTTGACCAACCCATAAGTGTAAAATCATGAATCCTATGGTTGGGAAACTGATTGAAAACAAGTGTTCAACAAATTAAGGTTGATGAATTTATGTGCCCAGCACTTTGTCCCTATTTAAATATCATTGAAGTCTTTCAAGTCCTTAGTCAAATCAACCTTGATACAAACATGCTTATTAGGGTGTGCATATTAATACTTGATTGTTTCATTTCAAATCACCTATCCTATGGTCTTAACAATTACCTAAATAGAGGTCCTTAGAAGAAGCAAAAATCTAGAAAGTTTGATCCAAATAGGCATGTTAATCTAGGTCAGGATTAAAAAATTTAGAGTACAGATCTAAGGAGATAAATCATGAGAGTATTTCTCAAGAATCAGTAGCTCGACCTAAAAATGTTGGCTTGGATTTGAGAGGGATCCTTAAAGGATAAAATGTAAAATCTCTTAGTGAGATTTCATACATGAATAATTTGAAAACCCATTGGTTCCCAATGAGAATGAATCTAGGCATTGTAGGATTTCTCAATGGGGCTATCACCGACATAATAAGGTACGAATAAATTATTTTATACTATTTTCAAACATTACTAACAACATCAAGTTATAACTTGTCGTATACCTTTTGGATGAATTTTATACCTCTCTCATGCACCATCCTTCCTACTCGCAGCAATAATATTCAGACATAATGATTAAGGGCCATTTAAAATCAACTCTATCGACCTAATGTGTATATATAAATGATCACTAAATACATTCTTTACTTTTAAATCCCCACATAAGTGGTATGACAAAAATGGGAAGTGAGAAAACAAGGCAAGACAAAACCAACATAAAATCCTAACAAAGAAAGTTTCCTCAAATTTTATTCATGTATTAAATTTATTTATTTTAATACACATCCATAAATATTATTTACCACAAGAAGAGTGAATAATATTTCATTTAAACTTGGCGAATTCTATAAAAATTTATGAAACAAAATAATTTACTTATTTTTAATTATGTTGGGAAGGCTTATAGTGAGGATGATCAAGGTTAGATCTAGTCATTTGTCAATATAATTGAGGTTCTACAAGTTCAAATAGTAATTTAAGGGATTCCTTCAACTAAGGCCTAAATTTGACAATGAACCCCTTTTTCATGAGTTTTTTAATGATGTTTATTTACTTAATATTGTTCTTTAAATGTTAATATAATTTATAATAAAAAAATATTATAGAAAATATATATTTATTATAATATTTTATATTCTTTAACGATTTATCAAAAAAATTACCTTATATTTAACAAGGGTGCCATGCGCCAAGTCCCTGCAGGAGGTTAGAATAGTTTTGAAATTAGATTTAAACATTGATTATAGAGATGACTCTTGCTCATTATAAGAGAAAAGACTATCAATATGACAAGAAGGGGAATTTTTTCCCACCAAGCAGAAGGGGAAATTTTGAGGATCTTTTGGGCTTGCCTAAATGAAAAAGTGTAATTTATTTAAACAATGCATTACCCTTGCTAGAAATATTGCTTAATCACTGGGAAAAGTGGTACATATATAGTTTTTGGCACTTTAAACAAAAAAACTTGCATTTTCCTTGCAATGAGCAGAAAAATAACCCCCAAAAGATGCATTGTATTATTATTCCTTGGCTTTTGTGGGATTTACCTTCCAGCTTGAGCTAATTTGGCTCTCAGGGTTTCAAACCTGAGACCACTCATTTCAATTTCATTCAACACCTTCCTTTCTACTCCTCCATACATTCTCTCGGTTTAAACTATGCCATCTGCATTGTTTTCAACTTTATTTATCACTTCCATTTGAGCAGGCTCTGCACGAATTTAATAATATATTGTAAAGATGCAGATTACAAGCAAAGATACAAATATTTTAGTAATATAATGTAAAAATACAGATTACAAGCAAAAATACAAATATTATGTAAGGTATACATTTCAACATTGAAAAAGAAACCACCACATGAATCTATGCAAAACCAACTCAAATAAAACTTCATGCAAAATAATTCAATAAAGAATACCTAAGGAAAATGGTCAAAATATTATATTTTTCATTGAATTCCAAAATTTTACCTTGCATAGATGTCATTGTGTTATCGTCACCTTCAATTAATAACATTGGAATTTCTTTAAAAATTATGTCTAAGAGGAGTTGGATTGCAATCAAATGAAGCATATCTGGCTATATTCATCAAGATTTTCTATGAGTGATGGCTAATTTTATCAATATTTCCTGAGTGAAAATATATTAGGTTATGACTGAAAATAAATAAATACCAAAAAATCTTCCAGGGTTCAGAGGTGTTTTGGCAGCATCGATATCATAGGTTTTAATTTTAAATCTTGACTAGGTTTATGCACATAATGGCTTTAAAGGCCACTAGAGATGACATCTGTTTATCCAATAAATCCACTTCCTTCACAAGATATTCAACCCTACTATGATAAAATGTAGTGACTTTGTTAAGCTCCTCATCTAATCTCTTGAAGAAAACCCCATCGTATTCTACCCCTTCCTTTGGAAACATTAAAAACATTGTTTCGTATGAATCTTTACCATGCTTTTCAATATTTTTCACCTTCAAAGAAGCAACATGATTTTTAGACCTGGTGTTCCTAAATTAAATATTATGAAAATAATAAAGAAGGAAATACTAATTTACCAGTATGACTTCTTCATTACGAAAGGAATGAATATCGTTGCCATCGTGTCTGATGCTTGAGTGCACCACAATCCATAATTGTTGCACTGGAATCTAATTTTAAGGTTTCAATGGAATTATTATGGGAAAAATATTTATATTGATTTGACTTGAGACATGTACATTGATCGCCTTCAGATCTGATATAATCCTGCATATAAAACAAAACAAAATTAAAAAATCATATAAAACTTTTCACTTACATTTTCCATGATCAACAGTTTCCCTGCTTCTAGATTCAATGGCAATAAAAGGTTAAATTAAGCTGACTTATCTATATGGTGCTAACCACACCTGCTCTTGTATGATGCATCTATAAAAACTATTAATAGATAAGTATAATTTTGAACAAAAATATTTATCAATGACACAAATTAATTTGAGATTAAAGAAAATAAACAATCCAAACTCATACAATGAGAATTGAGAAAATGCATTAGAATAATCTTAAAATTATGATGAAAAGGCATACTCAATTAATAAAGCAAGGTTGAATTCACATCAAACAGATATATAAAAGAAAAATAAATAGAGTCAAAATTTGGTAGATAATTCGGCATACAATTAGGCATAAACTTTGCTCAAACTAAAGACAACATCGATAGTATAAAGACAAAACAATTAAAATAAAAAACCACGTAGAATCTTTAACTTGTTACACTGCTTTTTGAAAATACAAAGCATATAAAAGCTTTAGCTCAAATTTAAAAATAAAAAAAATCTTCAACATGCAAAAAAAAGTTAAAAATGAAAACAACAAACTCGAGACCACCATTGTGAGAAATAAATTATTTTATTGTCAAAATAAAAATGCATCCGAAAAATCATAAACCAAAAAAATTAGTTATGTCAAACTTGTAGGATAATTTCTAAAAAATAGATAACAACCTTCAAATAATGTAGCTCTTTTACATTTAAAACCTTATCACAAGTATTTATTACAATAACCTTAAAATCATTTCTTTGACATTTATAGTTAATGTAGATGACGTCACTCATTGGCACCTTAATAAAATTTTCATAATTTCTACCAATCAAAATATAATTAATGATTTTTTTTAATTTTTATTTTTTAAAATGTACAAATTAACTATTACAAAATTTTAAATTTTTCAATACATAAAAATAAATAAGTTTTGATTAGTGGAGAAAAGATAATTTAATCAGAGATTAAAAAAAACTGATTCTTTTCGTTATCCCTTCAAAACTAATAAAATCTCTTAAAATTTTAATTATATTTTATAACTAAAAAAACATAAATATAATCATGCGACCGCCAAATTTAGAGCCCACCTGCAACCTCCTACTATACTATAAAGCAAGATGCTACCAGGTAAGGTACTATAGTTTAAATGGTTCAATTTTATAGTTTAGATAGTCATACAACATTTACTAAAGATGCACTAAAAAACCAACTAATGTTAAAGGAGTACACCATAAGATATACATATTCTTTAATGGATGTTATTCTTTAGGGCCTTTTAGCTTATAAGAATGAAAACTATTTAAATAAAATGATAGTAACAAAAATATGTAATTAGAATTTTTATCCATATATGAATGGTTGTTCCACTTTTATTAAAGTCGGGTAAACTTTTTAACGTGACCAGCGCCGCTGACTAGACACGATTAATATTGGTACCACGGGGCCGGGGGGACTCGAACACTTGACCGACAGATCCACAACGAAAATACCTAACCAACCGACTATACTCCCCGACCCATTTATGAATGGTTGTTATTGTATTTATATTTTTTAATTTTTTTAAAGAATTTAATAATCAACCTTTCAATAAGATTCAAAAGAACAAAAAGAAAAGAAAATTGCAACATTTATGAGAATTCAACAATCTCAAGTCCATGACATTTCATTAACAAACACTCTAAATATTGAAATATTTATGAGAATTTGATAATTTTAAGTCTATGCTAGTTCATTAATAAATATTTTTGTTCAACATTAATAGATATTAAAATGATATATAATTGTAGATACTTAATTTTAGTTTAAGTTTAATTATTTATCGATTATTATATTGTTTTAGAGAATTTGTGTATCTGTAATTATTAATTTATATTAAGTTCTTATTAATAATTTTTTATATTTTAATCACATTTTAGATGGTTTTTTGTTTTTATTTTTATTTATTTTCTCTTTCCTTCTCACTCTATTTTTTTAGGTTCTAAGTTCATTGCCCAATATTATGAGTTCATGTAAATTGTAGATTACGATTAAAGTTATAAGCAAATGCAAACAAATACAAAAACATAAGCAAGTGCTATACTTTTTCTATGGATTTTTTCTCCAAGCCTAACACAGGGTTGTTAGTAACCATATTATAGAAGTCGGAATCTTTATCAATGTTGTTTGTTCAATTTCGATGACAACTTCTCTTGTATATGAGTGTTTTTTGATCAATAAAAGTGAAAAATTAGTGAAGTTGTTACAATATTTCTGCATTACAAGTTTAAAATAAAAAGCTTATTGAAGACATAAGATGAGTCTTATATTTATAGATTTGTCAGATTGATTGTGACCACTAGATCAAAGTGAGAATGTATGGCTAGAATACAGTTCAATTTAAATTTTGGGTATGTATTTATTAAACATAGATACTAAAATTTTGAAATTTCTTGTATTTATGTGAATGGTTGACAAATTATGTGTCATGATAATTCACAATTTAAATATTTATTGAATAATTGAATATTTTATAATTATAGATTAACCAATTTCTATTGATTTTTTTTTTTTTTTTTTCATTTAATTTAAATTAATAAACTAATTAATCCAAATTAACTTTCATATCATTTATACAATATCAAATTTTAACTATTAATTCTAATTAATTAACCAATTTTTATAAATATTTTTTACAAATAATTTTCAGCTTTCTGTCATTCAATTTTTTTTATTTCAATTTCTATCATTTCATTTTCCATACACCTAAATAAGTCTAATTTTTTATTTCAATTTCTATCATTTCATTTTTCATGGACCTAAATAAATCTAATTTATTATATTAATGTGTTTATCTTAAATTTTTTTGATATCATTATTTTCAAATAAAAATTAATAAAACCAAAATCAAAATTATTAAATCCAAGAAGTCAATCCATCCTAAAATTTCTTTGGATAATAATTATTTTGTATACCATTCACTTTTATAATATTTAAGTTTTAATATTAATTATAAATTAAATATAACTTTTATATTTAATATTATTTTTTTCGGAGGGTGGTATGGAAGCCTTTAAACTTTTAGCATTCTCCTATAAACTTTTAAAACATGTGATCTTATACGGATAAGAAATTAAGGTGGATCTTAAACATATAATTATTTATAACTTAAAAATTAAAAACAATGCACTATTTTGTATCCTCTTTGTAGAAGATAAGTATGTTTCCCATTAACACTGAAACATCAAAGCTATATTTAGAAACACAAGTCACTAAACCTTGAACGTAAGAGATAATTACAAATTTTTCCCAATAATTGTGGCTGACACATATTTGTGTAAAAGAAGGTTTGGAGAAAAATATTTTGATAAATAATTAAATATACTGGGTTTTT
Organism: Torreya grandis; assembly: GCA_037957365.1. NCBI lineage: Eukaryota > Viridiplantae > Streptophyta > Pinopsida > Cupressales > Taxaceae > Torreya > Torreya grandis. Next base: position 3,859,103 of record JARHVA010000096.1, read on the forward strand.
ATAAAGATATAATTGTTTAATGTGATATCGAATTAAAATTAAAAATGAAAAATAAAATATTTGTAATTGTATGGAAAAATGAGTATAAATGATAAATGAAAGTTATTATTATAAAAAATGTATCAATTTTAAATTTGAATATTATTCATATTTATATAAAGTTGTCAACTTTAAGAAAAAAGTTATCATTGTAAAACTAAAAATTAACTCATATGATTTATGTTACAAAACTTTTAGATGGTAACTCCTAAAAAAAACTTTTGAAATAACATAATAAAATTTGTGTAACTTAAGTAGAGTAGAATATAAAACTTGTTTCATTCTAACATTTTCATTATACAATGATGTAATACATGCTTCAAATTACATTTGCATTCATAATTCAGTTCATGATATTTTACACTAAGACAAGTGAATAAAATTTACATTATAAAACTAAATATTTATAATTCAATTTTTGAATTTTTAAATTTTTTTAAAAAAATAATCTAATTTTTTAAATTTGTAATTATTTATATAATATATTATTTTTTTAATAACATATTCCTTTTCATAATCTATTTAGTTGAATATAATGAAAGATGGCCTCAACAATAATAACTAAAAAATTACACTTTGCAAAGAGACCTAAAACATACTTATTGTTGCGCAAATTAACATTAAAAAACAACAAAAATAAAATCACACCTTGTAGAGAGGCATACAATGTACTTATTTAACTATGGTCTTCATTTGAATGGAGGGAAGGTTGACATCAACCAAATCAACATAAAAATCACACTTCTTGTAAAGGCCTTAAGTAAATCACACTTCTTATGTGGGAGTATTGGGCATGATGACCAACAAGGGGATCCCTAAAACACTACTACATATTAATAAGCACATGATCACATGATGACCAACAAGGAGTTACACAAGCATTAGAGTTTTAATACTTATTTTAATGTTCATGTCACATGATGAAAAACAAGGAGTTATACAAGCATTACAATTAATAATTTCCACCTCTTTAATGCTTAAAGTTATGATTATGATGACCTAGAAGCCAGCTAAGCATTTTGGAGTATTTGTTAGTGGTGAATATAAATATTTTTTATCCAAAATTGTTATCAATGTGAAATTATTATAGTCCAATATTTTCGTCATTACGATAGAAAAAATATGATAAGAAAATATGACATACAATGTTTGGTATACAAATATTAATAGGGAACGAATGATAAATATTATTTACTTATTTATGATTTTCGCCCACTTTTAAGGAGGGTGTGTTTTATAAAATAACTTACTTTTCATCTTAAAATTATTTTTACTCTGAAAAATAAGACTTGTAGTTTTCACTTTTAAATTAAACTTTATAATTATTAATACTTCATTTATTAATAATATGAAAATATTATTTTTATTTAAATTACAAATTTATATTTTAAAAATTATTATATATATTTTAATAAACATAAAAAATAAATAAAATTTTAATTTATTTTATTGATATACATGTTTAATTTTTAATTTTTTTTAAATTTATTTATTTTATTTAAAAAATATAAATTATATTTATTAATACAATTCACAATAGTCACAAAATTTTCACTCTTAAAAATATTATGTTTGTAATTTATTATTTATATTTTAACAAATATGAAAAATTTAAAACTTCAATTTATTTTATTAATTTTTAATAGATATATTTGATTTCCACTTAATTTTTAAATTCAAAATTTCTATTTTATTCTTTGCGTTGATATATTTTTTTTAATAGTGAAAGACATAAATAATGATATCTTTAACAAGTAACATTTAGATAGAAATTTATCTATTGATAATAAAGTTAATGTTATTTTCAATTTATTTCTTCAGTTTCTGAGCAGATTGATAAAGTCCAGAGGGAGTTGTCCCATTCTCAGTCATTGATGGAGTATTGAGCGGGTGCCCCTTGTGCTATTAGTCGATTGCCTCCCTCGTTTGTTTCTCGCCGTGGTTCGGATTCGACGTCTGGTCACAGGTCAAGAAGGTAGCGTTCTAGAGGATGGAGAGAGTGCTCCTTGTCCCTGCATGGTCCCAGGAGGTCTCTGCCAAGGAGAAGCTTACAACGTGGTGCTAGCTTGAATATTTGTGGTCATCAGGATGGTTAGGGACCTCATACTCAACCACAGATGGATGGTTTTGGGGTCCCCCTCCTACTAGAGACCAACTTGATGGGTGGGATGCTTCGCTTCCCCCACCAGACAAATTTCCAAGGTTAGCTTTGGCCATTTCCTCGTGAAGGTCTGTTGGAGAAGACATGAATGAAACTGAAGACAATATTGGTGGTTGGGAGCTCTTTCATGACTGTGAGGATCTGCCTACTAATGTGGGGTGGGGAGGAAACCTTGATCGCCATCCACCTCTACCTCCTCCCTCCCTTATGTTTGCGACGATGGCTTAATTATGTCTTTTCTTTATCCTTTTTTAATTTGTAACGTTTATTAGCTTTGTTCGTATTCTTCTTGTAACTATTAGACACGATTTGATATGTGGATATAACCTCTCCAATTTTTTTAGTATGATTAATTATACTTTTTAATAATTTAATATAAACACTTTTCAATCAAAAAATTTCACATATATATATATATATATATATATATACAACATTTAACAAGTAATTAAATTTCCACTCTTCTAGAACATATTAAGTAGGACCAGAATAAGAATATATTAAGTAGGACAAGAATAATGGCCTTAGTTTGTGTAGATATATTTTTATGAGATAAAAAATAAAATAACTTTTTGTCCATTTTATTTTGACATTAATATTTTATTTTAAGTAAAGGATAATTAAATAGGCGAATGAAGTTTCATAAGTCTATTTAAATTTGTTACAACTGTTTATAATACTTAATAAAAATAGATACATATAAATATAATTTTTTTAAATAATATATATATTAATATAAAAATGAAAAGTATACTTATTAAAATACTTTGCATTGATTTGTTACCCATACATTTATAATATGTAACAAATGTCATGTACGGCTCTTGTGAAGGTTTTGGCGATTGAGTATTTGATTTGATTTTAATATTAAAATTTGATAAAACTTATTGTTACATAAATAAAAAGTTGAGTCTTGATTCTCGATAAATAAATAGATAGAAGTAATAAGACTATAAGAGTACAAAATGTATTGTATATGTAAATATTTTTATATAAAAATTATATAATTATAATAATAAAATAAAGGGTACCATATTTTTTTGGAGTAAATTTTTAAATCGAATTTTTTTAATATGTAATTTAAAAAATATTTTTTTAAAAATGTTTATTTATTTTTAAAAAAAATATCTTAATTTTTTAAATATGATATCATTAGATTTAAAAGATATATGTATATATAAAAAGAAATGATATATTATTTATTAACATAGAATTAATAATATAGATATTAAGGAATTATTTAAAATATAGAAATGTTTAATATTTTTAGATTTTTGAAAATTTTAATGTTTATATTTTTAAAATATTTAAAAGGATAAGTAAATAAGACATGTACATGTAAAAGTGCCACTAGAAATCAATGCACTCATCAAGGAGATGCCTATGTGAAGGTTTTGTATTATATATATCATATTCATATGTTTGTAATTAGTATTATTAAGATCATACCAATATTTTGTATGATTATGATTATACCAATCTTCTTTTTTTATTAGTATAAGAAAGATGAAATTTGTTAGGTTTTTGAATTTGTGATATATCATTTTGAGTATTTATGTATGAAAAATTAATTATAATAAATTAATTCTAATATAGATTGGAGGTATTTTTGCTTCAACATTAGGAAAATATATAATTTATGTTTTGATTTCTTGATTTTTTTGTAACATATCTTGCTTTAGTTTGGTTTTTTGAATTCTTTCTTACTCTATTTTTATATAATGTAGATTGTTTTGTTTCAAAATATTTATTGGTATTCATATTTATTATTTTTGAACTTGTGTTTTAGGAGAGATATTCATAATATGAGTGGTTGTTTGATTGATGTATCAATGATATGATCACCATTATCATTGATTTTTTGTATTGTTCTTCAATACAAATTAACAATTTATATGATGCTCATACATTTTATAATATACATAATAGTATTTTGATCTCATTATAAGATATAAAGGAGGTAATTAGATCACTTTGTTTCGAAGCATTTGTCTTAAGATTTTTTTTGGATTTTTAGTAGCCTTTTTTTATAATATTTAAATCAATTTTTTAGATGTATTTTATTGTAGTTTTTTATTTGGATATGAAATCTTGTTGTGTATATAATATTGATAGATGAAGATGCAAACACATGATTAATATTAGTATATTTTGGATTCAGTAGGGATGTAAGTTGATTTTCAAATGATTTGATATTTGAATTGAAATATTAATTTTTTTTTGTAACTATTGTATTAAATTGCTTATAACAATGACTTGATATTTTAAGGCTTCATAAGTACAAGAACTAGGTGCTTCACATCAAATATGCATACATGTACTTACTATCTACGGATTGATGAAGGGTTTATTGGCTACCCTATTTTTGATATTATAGAATAGGCCACCTTACCTCTTGAGTAATGATATCATGGACCTGGGCAGAGGGATGGTAGCTATCACCCTCTTTAGGGTTATGAGGAGGAACAATCTCTTTTTTAGCCATTGTAAATATTCGAAAGTTCATTATGATACAAGAAAGAAGATATATAAAAATTCTAGGGAACAATCAATCATGAAAATAAAATTCAAAATTGAATAATTACAATAATAATAAAATCAAAAACCCTGGGGAAAGCTAGGGTTTCAAAACCAAAGGATAAATTCAACACACTGAGCCAAATTGAAGGGAAAGTATATAGAGTGATTGGATGAGCAAGTTTAAAATCTAATATATATATTTTAGTAAAAATAGGAAATGAAACCCTGTATTTTACTTGTTATGGCTATTTTTTTGAGTAAACCCTAATCTTATGTGTAGCTAGGGCATCTAGTTGATATGAGCTAAAAGTGTGTGTGTTAGTATGGTAGTCTTCACATCCTCAACACCCCATTGTGATGAGAGATACCTACTTACCAATACTTTGAGGAGGGATCAAGCCTGATGTAGTTCTCCCACCTAAGTACTAGTGAAAGCGCAAGTGAAGCTAGTATGATAATGGCCTTGAGTGCCTTGAATGTGTTTGAGACTATAAATCTGAGCTTAGGGATATTGTAGATGGTAGTATGCAGAAGTAGAGAAGAATAGGGATTGATAAACTTAATTATTCCCCACTTGTTCTGAGTTTGAATATGTATTTTGTATCTGATTTATATCTAGTGGTTAAGTGGCTAAAATCCATGTCTTTATGCTATTCTGATGCTTGTGTGGGTGATAAAAGAGGTCTAGGCCAACCTTAGGAGGCTCTAGTTTTGGAAAGATATGTGTTTAGAGAAAAGAGAGGAAAAGAACATTAGTGCCATTTTTGGAACACTAGCACCATGTGGCATTTGTGTTCAAGTGGTAGAACACTAAGCACGAAGGGCCAAGATTAGGAAATAAGGACTTGGGACTTCTTTATGGATGACTATGGCTCATACAAAGGTTGAATAAGTGTGAAAATAGGATCTAAGATATGTATAGGGATAGGTAATCTCAAGTAGCATTTTTAGCACTCAAATACCACTTTTAAGTGATTACATTTGCCCCCCATTTATTCTATAAATGAAACAAAGTGAAATGACTAGGATAAAGTACAAAGAAGCATACCTAGGCTTTCCTAAGAGGTGAAGTCTGTTAATCTAGGTCTAGGTATGCGAAGCTAGATCTAAGTATGTGAAACATGCTCCAATGCATGTCCTGTGAATGAAATGTGCATTAATCAGTCCTTACCTAAGAGATATAAAAAGCAAAAGACTATATTGAATAAATAAATAAATAAAACTAAGTAAAGAGATGATAAAGAGGAAAAAACTTAATACACCTCATTGGGTATGCAAACTAATGCATAAATTGGTGACAACCTGTGTGTGTACACATATGTAGTGATCAATCGATGAATATCTTGGACTGATATGATGGATTACTCAATCTTCATGCGGGGGTGGCTCAATAAATCAATCTATTTTTGACTCCATCATTGCCCACCCATGTTTGGTGGATCATAACATATGAATAACTTAGATTGGACTAATGGTGTGTCCAACCATCTCATGTAGGTGTTTGAAGAACTCAAGTATGCTATGACTCCACCATTTCCCACTACATGTGTAGTAGATGCATCTAAAATTTAAATTGTGTGAAGTAACAACAAATATATAATTGGGTATGTCTAATTGGGTGTATCAAATTTGCATCCACTTAGGTACATTAGGCTTCTCTGGGCTACTCGAGAATGCCAACCACTATAGATGGAATAAGGCATGAAACTAGTGTACAACCTATAATATGATATCAGATGTATATAACATAGAGAATGATATGGAATTTGTCATTCCACTTGATCAACTGGTGTGTAAGTCAGCATAAGAAAATAATGTGACGCATATATGCTCCTAAATCTGACACTTGAGCATATTAATTTTGGATTGAGTTACAATAATATTTATTCGAGAATATGAATTGAATATGGGAATGGTCATGCTGCACATGATGCCCCCAATTTGATAAAATTAATATGAATCTGAATAAAACTAATATATTTGTAATTGAATTTGTGTAAACATGCACTATACTTGTAATTTTGTAGCCAATTTGGGTTTTTTCTAAATTTGAGGCTACTAGATAGTAGTGCCATATCTTGAATAGTAGTGCCATGTGGTGCTAATGTCCAAATTTGGTTGTTAGTGTCCTTCTAGTTTGATTTATATGCAATTGTATTGCTTTTTATGTCACTATTTTCCCACTGTGTTTACTTAAATCTATTTTTTGTAATATGAGTCTATGTGCTGAGAAATGTACTATGAGTGCAATATAGTATCCTGATCTCTATGACAGACCCATGTAAATACCCCCTCTTTTGAGGAGATTTATTTAACATGTGCAAGAACTGTCCTCAAAAGAAAAAGTTCTAAAAAATGTGTGTTAGCTAGAGCATATATTATATCTACATAATAATCCAATATATTGTATATATATAACATCAAAATGTAAGGTACTTTTAGCATGCGTATGTAATGTATGATGTATGTCATGTCTTCCATTCACAAAGGTGTTAATATAGATATAACAATTAATGTAACAATAAATCTGAGTGAAAATTGGGTAGCTACCTAGGGGCATGGAACATGATGTCCATGATGGCATCCAAGTAGGAAGGGGATATGCATGAGTTCCCTCATGGCATATAAATTTAGAGTGTGTAAAAATCAATATACAAGTGTCATGACCATGATGCATACAAGAAATCATATATACAAAACAAATGAGACATGCAAAGTAGGCCAAGGGGCCACAATACAAGGGACATCATCACATATCACTAAATCTGATAAAACATGACATACAAAGACATATTCAAATGTCTACATATACAAGTAACAAGTAAGTCATCTTAAAACCACATAGGACATGTTTAAATGTCCACATGCATAATAAAAAAGGCACACACAAGGACATAGGCACATGTCCAAAGCATACATTTGTGAATAGAAGTAGCATAAACACAAAGAGTAATGGCATATTCAAATGCCCTCAAAATAGAAGAAGCATATAGATAAAATCAAGTCTAAAATAGGTAAGCTAGAGATGAACGTATACATGAATATGTAATAAAATATGTGTAAGAGCAGGGATGTACATATGCTTAGTCTAAATTAGTAATAGTCAGTAAATTTTTTGAGTATGTGTAGCATGATCAATATCAAGGTAAAACAATTCTAAAATTGTGATGTATAGTATATAAAGATAGAACCTAGGAATTGAAAATAGCTATAGGGTGCCCCCAAGTGGGTGAATGTGTCAAGTGAAGAGCCATGTATTAATGTATATGCCCCCAGTGGGTAGATAATAGCAAAGTTGGATTGCTGTAGTGGAATTGAGTCCTGTAGAAATTTGCAAGCACTCAACAAGAACAAGTGAATCATGTATGTATGATAAAATTGACTATACTAAGATATCTGTCATATGTAGTGTAAGGAAAATACAAGAATTGTAAACATAGCAATGCATAAAATCTGTAATTTTGTGTTTTTTGAGTAAATATTTGAATGTTTTTTGTTTTTTTGAAGGAATGTATTGTTTTTGTATTTGTTGGGTATAAGCTATGTAGAAGCAACATGAAAATGAATTATGTACAATGAGAAAGAGAGAATAAAGTATGTCTAAGTAAATATTGGAAATAAATGAGATAATGTACAATCAAAGTGTAATGTCACTATAGACCTAAGAGTACAACCATGGGATGCATATAATCAAATGATGGGTCAAGTGGGAGGTTATCTAGTACCAAATAATGGATCTATCTAAACCCAAATAAGTCATCATCATCATCATGATTATCATACTATTTTATATGTATCAGTGGAACCTTATCCTTGGTTTTAGTCTAGATTCTATGTAACCAAATAACATGCTAATGTACTGTGTAAGATTTCTCCCATGTGATTCTAGTGTAAAACACATTAGACCATGGAGTATATGTATGAAACTTGTGGTTTTCATATGTGCCATCATATAAAATGTAAATCATGTGTCCCTCATGATTGAATGTCAAACATTTTCTTGATCAATCAACTGTGGCATCCATCGCTTGTAACCATGTACTACCAAGTGTAACCTATAAATGAGTGCCCGTGCTAATGATAAATACTAAAGTTTTGATAACCTTGGGACCATATCTAATTAGTATTATGATGTGTCCAATGGAATCCTGATAATGTATGTCATATTGTAGCTCATTTTTATGATAGCTTATGTGCTATAAAAATGACAAAGTGTAAGTATTAGGATTAGAATCCTCATCTATAGCCACATAGGCAATGTATCCATCTGAAATAAAAAATTAGATAGTCAATAGATCATTTTATGAGTATTTTTATTAATGATGATTCGGTTGTGGTGTCTATATCTATGGAGGTGAAGGTTGTATGATTTGAATATTTCCTTGAGCCATGAATTTATTCAAATTTTGTTGTAATGCTAATCATGTATCGGTATCATGTCTTACAAGTCTGTTAAAATGAAAAAATTGTTTAACTTCCTATGGTGATAATTTACTGATGGATTTGTGATGAAATATGGGTAATACCATCAATACTCTATCAAACAATATCTATAGGATTTGGTGTGGTGTATCTAGTGAACTCCCTACCTAAATGTCTATATCTGGGTCTATATCCATATATGTAACCATATGTATTAAATGAATGGAGGGATCTTCCACTGACTATAAGTGAGTGTGAGAGCATGTAGCTATAGGATTATGAACAAGTGGTGCTACTACTGTAGGAAGAGGTATAAGTTCCTTAGAATCATCTTTATACTCACTTGGTCCCACTGGCTTGAAACTTAATCCACATAAATAGTCATTATTGTCAATAGATGTTGGATCATCCTCTATGGTGCCCTGAGTATCTATATTGGAGTTATAAATGTCTACTTCTTTTGAGTTAACAAGTAATGGAAATTGTGCTATGAGAATCTCATCATCTACCTTGGGTGGGAGTGTCTATACTATTTGAGGTCATTCTTCCATCATGGGTGAAGCTAGTTATGCTGTAAGAATATCTGGAAGGGGTATATGAATGGTATTTATAGACTCCCCAACCTCATATATATGCATTTTTTCAATTGGAATCTTGTGAGGTGGGAACTCTATGAGAACATGAGGCATCCCATCTGAAGATGTATTTGGGGTACTAGGCTCGATGATTTTATATTATCTAAATGGTTGATTATCTGTTGGACAAGTGTATAAGTATTCAACATGTAAAACCTTGATGCATCTATGCAAAGTAGAGGGTAAAACCTCCATAACATGTATCCAAGGTCTCCCAAGTAATAGGTTGTAGTGAAAATGATTAGGCATCACCTGAAAGTGTGTAGGTAAGGTTTTTATCCCTACCATAATGTCCAAAGTAATAGAACCCAATGTTTGTCTAAGAATGCGATCAAAACCTTAGATATTCTTATATGTATTTTGAATGAATGCTATATCAACCCCCATAGTCTTTATAAATGTGGGGTTTTATATGTTAAGTCATGAAAAATTATACATTACAACTCATTAAATAACAATGTTATTGATTTGTGCTTGAATGACAAGTGGTAAATTCTGGGCAATAATTGATTGTGATGGCAAGTCCTCATTGTAAAAGGATATAATGTCCTCAATGTCCTTGATAGTGTTCATGATAGATGCAAAGTAAGCTAGCTCTGTGTCACAAGGCAAATAGATATGATTGAGTGTTTGAAAAATAATATCTTTGAAAATAGTTACCTTTTGAAGTAATTCCAATATAGATATCTTAATTAGTGTATTTCTCAATCGATCCACAATATCAAATGTTATTTGTTGGTCTCTAGGTCCCGTTGTAATGTGTTAGAGAAGAGGAGGGATGGTGAAATTATGTTGTTCCTATATAATATGAGGAGGCACCCTTTTCCATCTAGTAACAACTTGAACCATAGGATCTACTATTGGCCAAGGGAGAGTAGCAGAGGTAGGATGGGAATGAAGAAAATCAATTGGTCTAGGTGGAGGTGGAACAAAATGAGTCTTATAAGCCCGTTGTCATCAAATAGTAATTAGAGGTAACTCAAAGTGATCAATGTAGCAATGATCCTCATAAGAATCAGATTCACAAGAGGGAGGACCAATGTGCAAAATAAGCTTAGCTTTGAGATGATCCATAAGAGGGGTGACACACATGCACTTTTCTATTAATGGAAGGTAATAAGCACGCGAAGCAAATCATAGGACTTTGTACCATAAAGTAGAAAATGAAATTCGTCATGATAATCATGATGATAAGGTTCCACTTAAAAATTTAGTAGATGCTATAAATGAGAATAGAAACCCTAATGGTGTACTAGGGTTTTGAAATGATGTGCTTGAAGTAAGTCATGTTTACCAAATGTTTTAACCTTTTAGGACTTAATAATGTGTGAAATATTATGTTTGTTAAATAGATGAGTATGTTAAATCAGGGTAATAACATGCAATAAATACAACCACTAATTTGTTACATAATTGACTATCTTTGACCTTTTTAGAAATAGCAATAAATAGTGCAAGCATTAACTTAACTAGAAAACAATTGAGATAGATAATTTAGGTGTTTAAAACTGAGGTGGAAGTTGGTCTGAGTGTCATAAATTAGATCTCAGTGTCAGAACCCCTCTTGGGTAGTAGCACCATAATTGAATAGTAGTGTCATTATTGGAAATGTGACAACAATGTCCTAATATTGACAATAGTGTCTTTTGTGAAGGACTGTCCTGAGCTTCTGGGTGCACCTATGTCTGGATCTTTGAGGTTTGTTCCTGCATGAATGAGTTTTAAAACCCTATATTTTTACTATTATGACTAATTTTATGAACAAACCCTAATCCTCTATGTTGTTAGGGCATTCAATTGATATGAGTTGAAAGTGTGTTTGTTAGTAGGGTAGGCTGGACATCCTCAACACCTCATTGTGATGAGAGTTACCTACATACCAATACTCTCAGGAAAGATCAACCCTGATGTTGTTCTCCCCACCTAAGTACTAGTGCAAGTGCAAGTGAATCTAGCATGATAGTGGCCTTGAGTGCTTTGAATGTGCTTGAGACTATAAATTTGGGTTATATGAGCTTAGGGCTACTATAGATGGTAGTATGAAAAAATAAGGGATAATAAGGATTGATAACCTGAATTGTGCACAACTTGTTCTGAGTTTGAATGTGTATTTTGCATCTGATTTCTATTTAGTGGTTAGAAGGCTAAAAGTCATGTATTTATATTGTTTTGATTCTTATGTGGATGATAAATGAGGTCTAGGTTGACCTTAGGAAGTTATATTTTTGAAAAGATATCTGTTTAGGGAAAGAGACAGAAAGGACATTAGCATCATTTTTGTGACACTAACGCCATGTGGGACTATTATACTTATTATGGCCCTAGTGTCTAAGTGATAGAAAACTAGGCACGAAGGACCAAAATAAGGAAATAAGGGTCTGGTATTGCTTTTGGGATGACTAGAGATGTTTGTGGCCAATATGAAGGATGGATAACTGTGAAAATAGGTTCTAAGATAGGTCTAGGTCTAAGCTAGAGATAAGTTATCTCAAGTAGCATTCAACTACTTGTTTTAAGTGATTACAAGTGTCTAAAGTTAGTTTGTTATTAGAACATTCCTAAATCTCTTAAGTTTGATTTAGGTTGAGATATTGTAAATCCCATATGTTATTTGGAAGATATTAAAGGAGGTCCTACTTCATAGGGATATTTGGACGATGCTCATCATATTACTTATGGTCTATTATGAGAATCTCTCTCTATATAAATTCAACTATGTATTAGTTTAATAGATTAACTAAATTGATAAAGCATACTTTTCAACTTTTATTTTTCATGTTTCATGCTTGAAGAAAGTCCTTGGCCATAATGTCACAATTCAGATAGTACTTGTTAAAGCTCAATATAAAAAGATCTCTCATTCTTGAACTTGAAACTATCTTGGATAAGTGCACCCCCAGCTTCTTCAATCGTTCTATAATTGAGGTTCTAGTCCATTGGTGTGGGATGTAACCATAAGATGTAACTCGGAAAGCTCTTCTTCAACATCAACAACAATTTCCTCATCTTCAATGATGTAAATATTTTTAATGGGAATGACATGTTAGGACCCCTTCATCCTAACTCTTTTCTTTGTAATTGTTAGTATTAATGAAAATTACCGATACATATACTTTATAATTTATCCCTTAAATTAATTGTAATAACTTACATTAATAGAACATATTAATCAACTAATATAAAATTAACGTACATAAGAGTTAAGATTAACGAAAAATTATTGTAAATCATATTATATTAAACTTACTCAAATAAAATTACCCCACGTCAATAATATTATAATAAAATTTTACTTTAAAATATATATATATAATCAAATCATCTTCCACTTCAATTACTCTCTTTTTTCCTTTTTTTAGTAAGAGAATGTATTAATAATATTGTTCTAATTTATTCCAAGAAAATTCATATCAGATTCCAAGAAAATCCATATCAAAACTTTAGTATGAAGAATGCACTAATTAAAATACTTTGCATTCATTTATTAGATAGACACTTAGTGCAAAAATTGGTTTAATAAAAGTTAATTTTTAAAAAATAAATAAAATAAGTTTAATAATTTTCATAAAGCGAATAATACAACATTTAATGAACCCTTCTAGATTGAGTCGTACTCTTACTATTCATTTTAATTTTAAAATTTCAAAATTTCAATAATCTACACTTGTCTCATCAAAAAAACAAAGTATTCTTTGGTCTTGTTCTATCTACATTTACTTTATCAGAGTTATATATTCGGGTTTATTTTGAATATCGCTTTTTCTCATGTAAAGAATCTTAAGCTGGGAATACTAACTAATATTTTACTTTTGTAAAAATTATTTTTGTAAAATATATATTTTTGTATGAATTATTATTTTTATTAATAATAATTTTAATTAAAATATTTTAATAATACAATGTTATTTTTACAAATTATTTTTAATTTTAATCATTTTAGAATTTCTAAAATTTATATTAATAAATTAAATATTTATTTAAATTTAATTTAAATATCAAAATTTTATATAAAGTTTATGTAAATACTTATAATTTATATCCAATTTAAATGTCAAAGACACAATATTATAGATGTGATATTCTCAATTCTTTATATAAATTAGAATTACTAAAGCAAGAATAACCTTCAACAATTCTCATAATTCAACTATTTTAATATATGAAATTGGAAACCTCTTTGATTATAATATATTTTTAATTAAAAATAAAATCATACAATAATAAAAACTAAATTTTATAATTCATATATCTAGAATTTTTTAATGACATTTATTTATTGAACATTACTCTTAAAAAATTAATATAATTTAAATTGAAAGAGAAATTAAAAAATTTATAAAATATATATTTATTATAATTTTTTTATAATTTTATATAATCTATTTAAAATAACACCTTATATTTGATAGAATCTACCAGGGTAATTTTTTTTTTTTTTAATAATTAAAATACTTACATACGGTCATTCCTTAGAGAGTCTGAGAACATACTCCTAAGTCCAACCCGGCAAGCCAATTAACGAAACCCAAAACACAGAAATAAGTGTAAGTAGATATCACATAATTCATACTATGGTTTATAAAAAAGTATATATTACTTTATATATAAATAAGAATAATCTCATAAATTAATCCCATAATTTTGGAAAGTGTTAACAAGTTTTCCCGTACGAAGAAAGCCTATAGCATGCAGGCCTTGATATTCGAACTAGCGAATTCAGAACACAGACACACAAAACAAAATACTCAAGTGATGCCTGCTACCTGTCTGTGCACAGTATCAAACAAGTGATACCTGCTATTGCCGAAAGTTGTATCAGAGTGCTCACTGCTACTGGTAAAATGCACACAAAGAGGTGCATTTGTTGTTAGAAAGAAAGATCACACAGGAAATTGTACAGTGCATTTGAATTTCATGGTGAATGTGGACATGGGTGTGACCACAATGACAACATGGTTTCTTTATTTGTACACATTTTGTCATGCATTGCAGAGGAAAAGGGCTATGTGGGTCTCAACTTTACCTTACATATTTTAGATTATAAATTATTCAACATCAGATGCACTCAAGTATATTTAGTTTCTTTATTTACTAATGGAACGCATAAGTAATACTAATATTCATACGAAGTATCAATATATAAGATGATTATAATAATGTGGTCACTGATAGAAAGTCACTACCTACTCTCCATGTCATAAAAAATAAATAAGTTCAAATTAAAAAAAAAAAAGACGAAAGATAAGGAAATAGGAAATTAAGATAACTTAACACATCAACAAAATATATTACAAATAACTGGGTACATGGTGTAGTTTTAGAAGGAGGAGATTGCAGATCATCTTTCAGAAGCTACACACTCCAGATAGAAGGCTCAACTAAAGGAGGATTGGGTACCACCAACCCATCTTGAATAGCAATGCCCTAATTAAGAGGTGGTTGAACAAAAATGCCAACTAGACCACTTCCTTGCATAGGAGAGCTCCACTAAGTCAAGAAACAACAAACTTACCACAAGTTGGTGGCAGACTCCACCTCCCTCAATGAGGAGGAATAAAGAAGCGACTATGACTGCATGAGCAACTTCATCATCGACATGGCATTAGGGGAGGAGATCCATATGCTAAATGATATGGGGGATACAACGCATAGTACAAGGAGCACTCTCCCAATGGTTGAGCAACTCTTGGCGGTGGTGCAATTAAATAACCACCTTCTCTAGTTGAGCTTGTATCCGCATAAAAGACGAAGAGATAATATAGTCACCTTGTCATTAACAGTAAAGGGATAAGATGCTTCTTCATTGATAAACAACGCTGAAGTCATAGCTTTCTATAATTGAAATATTATGATAACCCTAAAGAAATTGTATAGAAAATCTATATATGTCACTCACTGAGCATTTTTATCAAAGAATTCTATATGCCAAGAAAATGGTTGTACGGGTGAGAGGGTTGAAAGAGGATTTGAGTCCAATGCACAAAAAATTGATCTTTGGGACAAATCCAAAAGAGGGGTTTGAAGGACTCTGTTTTGGAACAAGCAAGACACTTGGGATGAGAAATTTTAATATGTAGAAGGTGGTTCCCAAGGGAAAGACCTTAATACTCCAAGCACTATAGAAAATGATCAGTCTTGGGCTCAAGTTCAACATACAAAATTATGTTAAGTCCAATAAGCCATGTCATGGGTGAGGAATTCAGATTCTAGCGAATGTCCAACTTGTCCAAAATCGAAGAGAACGGGCTCATGACTCAATAGAGGAGACTTAGAGAGTAATTTTTAAAATGAGTATTAGAGTTTCATCTCTAATATTTCTACCAAGCACATGGAGATCACATACTCATCTTATGTAGAATAATATTAAGCATCATCTCTTAGATGTGTAGAATATAAGGTAAGTCTGAATTAATTACAATTTATTTATTTTTTAGTAGAGGCCAAGGAGGCCAATCACAATTAGAAATCAAATATTTAATCTTATGAATACTTTATTTGAAAAGCCTTAAAACTTTTATACCTAAAAATAATTCTACTAAGAGAATATTAAAGTTGGTCATAGCATAAGACCACCAAATATTATCATCATTAAAGGACAAACCAGTATGAAACCATCACCCATCCATTTTAAATACGTTTTGACAACTTCTTAAGCCTTCAAAATAATTTTAACAATAAAAGATCCCTCAATTTTAATAGGGGCAATGGTAACCATCAAGGTGTGAAACCCAATAATTTACCATAAGGCAACCGAGAGATAATATAGTGCCATAGATTTTTTTTTAATACTTTGTTGCCTTCAATTGCTTGATCACCCATTTAGCATATGAAGCAATACTTTTCCTAATGCCCATACCACCTTTATAGTGAGGCCAAGAACAAATAACCCAAGCAACTCTATGATACCCATGATTTCACTTAGCATTGGTCCATAAGAAATCTCATAAAATATTTTCCAATTTATCATACAAGGCTTGACAAAGGGTCCAACACGAATAATATTAGACATGGGTGGCTAGAAAAATCTTAGAGCAAACGTGATATTTTCCTACTAAAGAGAAAGGTTTCAAAAACCAATACTCCACCTTTTTCTCCACTCAATCAAAGACATATTTCCAAAAATTGAAGGGAGAGCTATCAAAGGAAAGCAAAATTCCAAGGAACTTTAATTTATCCACTTTTTCAATCCACTTCCAATTATACTGCTTAAGCCTTTTTGGCAGATGATACATGCTCTATCTGTAGCATTGGGTTTTAGCTTATTGTAAATTATAACTCAAAGCTTTGCAAAAAATATCGAGGTAATTTACTGCCACTTTGAAATACATTTCTTGTTCATCAAGAGTGAAAAATGTATTATATAAAAAGTGACCATTAATGAGTTGAGAAGAGGGATTAGGAAGACTAATACACCTGATAAGCCCTTGCTCCACCCTATGAGCAAGAAGATATCCAAATGCCTATGTGAAAAAGACAAACATAGTTGGAGCCAAATGGAAACCACGTCTCATGGACCAAAATATGCCAAAGCTATTAGATATGATCCCATTAATGATGAGGCAAGCCAAAGATTTAGAAATCAAATTCGATACTGATATAAAAAGCTGGCCAAAACCTAAGGCCTGAAGCATAGCTAGAATAAACAACTTCTCAATCCTATCAAAGGCTTTCTCAAAGTCAAGTTTGAGGAATATGATTAATTGATGAGAGGTTCATGCCCATTTCAGTCCCTCCTATATAGGAATGTGAGATCCAAAATATATCTATTTTTAATAAAGTTGGGATGATATGGTCTAATGATTATAGGTAAAATGAAATGGAGACAATTTTCAAGGGCTTAAACAAGGATTTTATAAGACACCATGCCAAGGGTGATGGGACACCAACTGGTAATGAGTTTTGGCTCATCGGCCTTAGGAATGAACTTGATATTTCCTTTGTTAATGAGAGATCCTATGTATTTATTTTATAGGGATTATTTATAAAATTGCAATAGGTCAGGCCCTACAAAATGACAAACTTAAACTTGTAAAAATCACAAGAGAACCCATCAATACTATGGGATTTGTCATTCTCCATGCATTGCACTACTTGAAATAGCTCATCAAGAGTTAAAAAAACATCACAAAGGTTTTCATTAGCAATACTAGGTTTACAAGGCACCACATCCAAACACTATTGCAGTGAATATGCACATTTCGCCGATTCCCCTTAGGCTTGGAACACTAGCTTTTAGTGGTAAAAAAATGTTGAGGAGATTTTAGGCAAGTTGATAAGATGTTTTTGAGCAAGATTGATAGCTTTTATTTGCTCTCTAGCTTGTTTGGCCTTAATGGATTTGAAAAACTATTTTGAGGCCTAATCACAAATTTTGAGATAATGTCACTTAGTTCGGATTTGAGTCCCTATAACCATGTGGATATCTATAAATTTTATCTAATGCTTGAGATAAGTTGGCATGGGTTGTAA
Source organism: Torreya grandis (assembly GCA_037957365.1). NCBI lineage: Eukaryota > Viridiplantae > Streptophyta > Pinopsida > Cupressales > Taxaceae > Torreya > Torreya grandis. The sequence continues at coordinate 3,877,349 of JARHVA010000096.1, forward strand.
CTATTGATAAAAGGATTTTTCTAGAGAAGTGAATAAAGTCTTTGGTATTCCTTGAGCACAACACTATCAGATTCATTCATGGACTCAACTGACATATTTGATATAGTGGTGAAGGAAGGTGGCCATGCAAGTGATATATTCAAGCCACCACTCATCCAAATAGTTGAATAAGATGAACATGGTAAAATATTCTAAACTCTAAAGATGAGATGGATGGTGCCATTATGGCAGAGGAGGGATGTGTTAAAAAAATTGATTTTGTGGAACTTTCGAATGGCCACCATTTCACTTCACTCTGGGAGGATGGGACTATGGCTTGAAAGGAAAATTTCTAGATGGATGGTGATAGATTTCCCATCATAGAAATTAAAAGAGAACATAAGCTGTTGAAAAAGCACAAAATAGTATAACTACTTGGGGACCCTATCAATGCTGACATGATAGTTAGACCATGTAAAACAATGCGAATTATTAAATATGTATGATCAAAAGATTCAGTCCACCTAACCCTAATAGTTTTTGAAATAAAACCAATCTTCACATTCTCCAACACACCATTATATCAGAAAGGCACTAACTTTATCATCAGGCCTCTCAATAATTTTTTCATAAACTCTACATTGTTACTGTGCACAAAATTTCTGTCTACGGATACTTTTTTCAAACACTAATTTTCCCAAAATACTCAAAGGAATTACAACAATGTTTGACCTTTAAATCCGTGTTCATCAAGGTTGATCAAGAGTGGATTTGAAATCAAAATGAATTAAATTCACAAATTCATTCATTATCCATTTAACCTATCTCTAGACCCAAAGATTCTAATTCCCTATTAAATTGTCATAATTAATTCAATGTACATTCAGTAATTAGCTACATCAATCAAAATGTGGAAAAATAATACACAATAGAAAATTACTCATGACAACCAAAATTGATAAAGGAGTTCACCCATTGCTCGAGCTACATCTTCTGGTTCGCTTAAAACATGAACCGATCCATTTCCCTGAATTCCAATTACATGGTCAAAACTATACAATTGTCAAATGGATCCTCTAAGACTGCATAAAACTCAACAATAGACCCTCGAAAAGTCTTGATACTCTCGGTCAAGCTTTCCACCTTCCTATCATGAAAGCAATCTTGCATTCCTAAAATTCCCCACCAAAAGTCTCTCTTTAATAATTTAAAAATTAACCCAAACAAATCCAAATCAGGAATATAAATACATCAATAGAAGCATCTCAGAGTGTAGAACATTTCTCTAGTTTACTCTAAAGGCTGAAAATACTTCTAGGTGCCTCAAACATGAGTACTATTACAAATTGGTCTGATATTGGCCTATACTCAATATGTAAAAGATTTTGTTTAAATACAACAATGTCCACTTTATATAGTGTTAGGACCTCCAAGTGTAAAAACTAGTCACTTATCCTTATAGAGTGGAGGTCAGGGATTCGAAACCCAATTAAGCAAATCCATTGGTTTAATCCTACATTGATTGGGATAATATTGGCATTGGTTTTTAAATAACATGAATCGATAAAATTTAATCATCGAACAACCTTTTGTTAGGCAAGAGGATACATAAAGATCATGATCAAGATGCTATGTTTGAATGGTCAACATTCATCAATTGGTAAACATGGCTATGTTGGAAAGTTCTTGAGCATTCAAATTTTACGAGCTAGCAGTTGAGTTAGAACTTGAGCTCAACAATATGAATTATCCTGACTTAACTCGAGATATGAAAACCAAACCCATTTTTTACACCATCAAACTACCATGTATCACACTGGCCTTATGCCATGTGTTGCATCCTCATTGGTCCACTTTTTTGCCACATCATCTTTTTTGACCAAGTTTGACTGGTCATAACTTCCACATACAGACTCAAATTTGATCCATTCAAAATGTGTTGGAAATCTTATGATAAGATCTACACCATGGAACTAGTTTAGAAATGTTCCATGATGATTAATTTTTCTAGTTGACTAGGTTTGACCACTTATTGACCAAAACTTTAACCAGTTGCATTGGGAGCAAACAAGCTCTATTTCCCAAGTTCTACATACTATCAAAAATCTTTTGATGAAATCTACATTGTGCCGATGGTTTCAAGACCATTTAAGATCATTCCAAAAATGACCTTTGGATTACACCTCCCCACTAAAAAGGCTTTTGGTCCACTAAAAGCTGGTACTTGACTTGATCCTCTAAAATTCTACTTAGTTTCAAAGATACTCCAACGAGTCTTATCAGTCTATTCAAGTTCCACAACTGCGCCTAAATTTTTTGGAACAACTAGCTGATCACACCTTCCACAATTCCTTTTCTTTTGCATGACCATCAATATCCTCTACATAGAACTAGGGTTTGGAATGTGATGACTTCCTCTACTACACAGCTTCATGAGAGTCTCTACACAGATAAGCCTAGTGATCTTTTCTATTGCACAACCTCAATGAGCCTCTTCACAAAATTTTAATGATCTCTTCTATTGCATGACTTCAATGAGCCTCTACACAGAAGTCTAGTCTCTACTACAATCTGCTAATGATGCTTTACAACACATCAAAGTATAAAACCCATATCATAACATATGGTAAAAATGGCAAAATATGATTCATAACTCAAACTGTAAAAAGGCTTAACACAAAGGCATGAATTACACTGAATCTTGCAACTGCCAATAAGATCACAACATCTAATAACTATCTGCCTAGTGTGACATCATATAAGTGGTGAACTACCAAACACCACAACAATCACCAATGTAACTACAAGACAAGTTTTTTAATGTAAAAAAATACATTAATCATCGTGACCATGTTGAAATATACTATATAGACATAGGTCTTTATATGCTAAATAATTTTGGTAATAATAAATAATGTATAATGTCTATCATTTCAAACATTGAGTGTATAATGTCTATCATTTCAAACATTGAGTGTATAATGTCTATCATTTCAAACATTTCCCAATAAGGTCTTAGAAATGCATCCAATCATACACATACCACAAATAGATGCATCCCAAAATAGCAGTTATTATGAAGCAAGTATTGCATAAAAATTGAATCTTACCCAACCACTTGCATACTATTATCAATCCCCCAAGCTGATTAATGAGTTAAATTCCTTAATAATTCAATAAGAAACTCATAAAGCTAAAATTGGAGATTCCAAGAATCAAGGTTTTCAAAACACAAGTGTGAGAATTAAAAACTTTGCATGATGAACCTGTCTCAAAGTGTTCCTACTACAATAACTCCAAAAATGTATATATCAAAGCAAGGTAAATTTCCTTTGTCAACATACAATAGGAATCCTAATAATTCTTTGAAACATTAATCCACTAATCATGAAATCTAGAAACTATTTACTAATCCTCTTAATTAGACTCTCCTTTTTAGGGTGTTTAATTTCTTTAGTGGATTTACTGACATCTTAATGGATTGATTTTGTTGGGTGAATATTTTGTCGGCCAGCTAACTGGTGACCAAAATAGTTCCTATCACCACAGCATAGGGAGATCAATCGGCCAGATGTGCAGGTTTATTGCATCAGCAGGGGACAAATCTCTCCTCTCATCAAGGGGAGGTTCCCTATAGATATGCAGGAGATGCAAGAGGATATATACTATATATATATGCAGAAAATAAGACACAGGGGGTAGGATAAACCATCTATCTCTCTTCTTTCAGAGATGATGTTGACAAATAAAAGAGAAATACTGGGTGATGGGGAAGGTGCTTCTCTTCTTTCAGAAGCAACTTTCAACCAAGAGCCAGATTCCTTCCTAAATAGTAGAAATCCTGATGAAGCAAGAAAAGACACTTCTCTTCTTTTAGAAGTGCTTGTTCTTGCATGCAACAAGAATCTTTTTGGTAACAGGTAACCAAAGGTGCAAAGTAACCAACACCCTGTAATGTAGCACAAAGTCTCCACCTCGACTGCCCAAAGAGTATATCACAAAGGATAATGGGGGCACAAAGTCTCCCCAGAATCCTCAACACAAAAAGGAAAAGAAAACACAGACTGAAATCAATTGTGAAAGCACAAAGTCTTCTCACAGTTGGTTTCAGGACACTTCTTTGTTACCTTTACTAATTCTGTGCACCAAATTAAATGAATAAGGACACCTACAGATGACACAAGTCAAAACAACACAAAGTCTGGAAAAACTTGCTTTCTCATTCAAATAACAAGGAAAATGAAATTACAACCTGAGCTCAAAGTCTCAGTCTTCTTCTTTCAAAATGGGCAGAGTTTCGTTCTTGTAAAAAATGAGAAGTCTCCATACAACAAATGAGAGATTACAATATATAGCTCCCAAGAAAGACTTGGGCGCTTATTTTTCATATGTCGGCCCATGCCATGCATTCAATGCCTTGAATGCATTTTCAGGTTCATCAAAGGACTGCATTGAAAATAGGGCAGCTGTCTTAACTATTTTATTCCATATGTCTTCTCCTTAATATGGACTGTCTGGCCCGTCCTCTCTGACGTCTGTGCAACTATTCATTCGTCTTTACTTCATGGAAGAAAACAGGCCATATCCTTGGTTTGGTGTGCTCAGAAGTTTACTCGATCCACTATTCCACCTACTGGAAATAACTCTTTCAAAGATATTTTTGATCCTTTGGTCTCACCTCTCTTCTCTGCTTAAGTGTTTCTTTGCTCTTTATAGCCCTTCTTGCCTATGTCCTTTGGGGGGGCCTTTCTGCGTCTTTGACAAGTGGCAAGTTCCACTTTTATGTAATTCATTAGAAACTCATGAAAAATGGAGTCCACGACATGTTTTTCCTGAGCAACTCAAAAGGAGAACACAAACGTAAACACTTGTCACATTCGCTGCACTTTGTCTTCTTCCATCGGGCACTTTTCTGTTGGCTTTTCTCTTCCTGCTGTAATTCGAGCTATCGGGCTATCTTTCTAGCCAGTCGCTTGGTCTTTCCTTTGAGTTCTGTGCTTTATTTGAGTTTCAACGGATATTACCTTATGTTAAATTTGACGGCCACGGAGACGTCATCGGTTAACTATTGCTTGAACCATGTCTTTGAACCAAAACGTTGAACCAATCGGTTGAACCAAAAATGGTTCAAGCCGATGGTTCAATTGAATGAACCGAGCTGATGAACTAAGTATTGAACCAAAAGACGCTGAAACAAAGGGAATGAACCACCTGAGTGAAATAAAGCGTTGAACCGCTTGATTGAACCGAGCCTGTTCCTTTGGTTGAACCTGCCGTTGAACCACCTGTTTGCTGCTTCTCTCTTTGACAGAGGCTGCCTTTGAACCTTTGAACCATGTTGAACCATTGAACTTTGAACTCGTTGAACCTGTTGGTTCAACAGTTCAATGGTTCATTCTTCATTATTTGGCAAAGTCCTTTGTTCTTTTGCACCAAGCGCGTTGAACCAAACCTGGAAACCACTGAGTGCTGGAAACTTGTTCTTTTGACTGAACTTGCCTACAGAAGCTTTTTTTAACCTGTTGAACCTGTGAATCCCTTTTATGGAAAAAGCTTAAAAATGAGGAATTTGAAAGCTTAGAACAAATTTTGAGAAGGGAAGACATAAATTTTGATTTGTAGGTTGTCCCAAAAATGAGTGGCATTTTTTGGGGACAACAGCTAGCTCTAGTTGGGGAACTACCTTCAATTGCAAAAATCGATTGAAGGGAGTAGAATCCAGAATCTCCAGTGCCTTAGAAGTGTGCCATTGGGCCATGGAGTCATGCTACCCAAGAAGAAAGGTTCTAAAAAATGAAAACAAAAAGCAAAAAACAAAGCAAGAGACTTTACAAATACACATATATATAGGGGGGCTCATCCGACACTTCAAAATTTGAAGTGCTTCAGATGTTGCCCATTGTAACGCAGAGAGAAGAGAGTTCCATCTTGATATTTCAACAGGAAACTATTTCTACCGTTGAGCTGATGAATAATAAAAGGGCCCCTCCATAGGGAATCAAACTTTCTGTGCATCCCCTTTGGTTCTCTTCTCTTGTCCCACAGCAGGACTTGATCTCCAATCTGGAAATCACGATTCTTTATTTTTTGGTCAAAGAGCTTCTTCACCAGACTTTGATGGGTGGCAATCCTATCCACCACTACAGTTCTTTGCTCATTCAGCTCAGCAAGGTACATGATCCTCTTCTCCAATGAGCTCTCATACGTTTGATCCTCAATTGCCTTAGCCAATTTTAATACTGGCAATTCCAAGGTGATTGGTATCTCAACATTGACACCATACAGAAGTTGGAAGGGAGACATACCAATTACTCTTTTTGGTGTAATCTTATCTACCCATAGAGCATCAACCAATGCCTTATGCCAAGTTCTTTGGTTGTCATCCACCAGCTTCTTGATGATAGTTACTAAATTTTTATTGCTTGACTTGGCTTGTCCATTCCCTTGTGAAAAGTAATCAGAGGAGTGGGAGAGTGTAATTCCATAGCTGAAGCAGAATTGAGTAATCTCCTGAGAAGTGAAATAGGCTGCATTGTCAGTGACAATTTTGACTGAGACTCCAAACCTAGACATGATGTTCTCTTTGAGGAAATCGGATACTACTTCAGAAGTAGCATGTTTAGTTGGAACTGCTTTCACCTATTTAGTGAAGTAGTCTGTCACTGTAAGGACATAATTATGTCCAGCGCTTGATGGTGGGTTTACAACACCAATAAAGTCAATTCCCCATTGCTGGAAAGGCTCTTCAATGACCACTGGTTCAAGAGGTAGAGCAGCTAGCTTGGGCCTTCCAATGAATTACTGGCACAGTTCACATCCCCTAACACACTTGTATGTATCTCGAAAGAGAGTCGGCTAATAATACTTGGCTCATAAGATCTTATGGGTAGTCACAGGGGCAGAAAAATGTCCTCCACAAGCTGAATTGTGGAAGGACTTCAGAAGGCGGCTTTGCTGCTCCTTGTCCACACAGCGAAGGAACGTTCCATCAAGGCTTCTCTTAAACAGGCCGTTGTCCCAGAGGACAAAATTAGCCACTTTCAGCTTGATGGTTCTCCTTTCTTTATAAGATAGGTTCTCAGGACATTCACCATAAGTGAGGAAATGAGCAATACCTGAGTACCACTCATTTGTGGTGGAGACAAAGAGGACTATTGGTGTGTCATCTTCATCCGCTTCTGGTTCTTCATGCTCTGTTCCTCTTGGCTTGTTATCAGTAATTAGTTGGCATATCCCTTTTCCCCATACCAACTTTGTTGGCTTGATGATCAGATCAAACCCCTAGATCTTTGCAACCCAATTGCCTCTTTTTGTCCCAAACTCTTGCTGAGTTAGTATAGATTTCACTGTGGTGTCGGGGACCAAGGCAATAATTCAAGAATTGAGGATGTAGAACTGAAAATGCTTCACGGCCTTCACCACTGCGTAAGCATGCTTTTCCATATTTGAGTATTTCAGCTCATGAGCTTTGAGGGGTAGCTCATGAAAGAAATGGGAGATTCCATGCCTTCTTTATTTTGTTGAACTAAGATTGCTAAAAGCGTATGTTCTGAAGCATAGCTGTAAATGGTGAATTCTTTGCTATAGTCTGGATAAACCAGAATTGGGGCATGGGCAATGGTAGCCTTTATATCTTCAAAATTAGAATTGCCTTCTTTAGTCCAGCTGAAGGTGGGCTTTCCTTTCATCATGCTTACAATGTGCCTGGTCTTCTCAGCAAATTCAGGGATGAATCTTTGTAAGAAATTCACCTTTCTGAAGAAAGAGTGAACAACAGTCTTGCTTGTGGGCAAGGAAAGTTCTTAAATAGACTTGACTCTGTCTGAGTCAATCTTTATGCCTCCTTTGGACACGACGTGTCTGAGAAGTTTCCCTTCTGTTACTCCAAAAACTGACTTCTTGGGGTTTAAGGAAATGCCATTTTAGCGACAGCATTCCAACACTTGCCGTAAATGGTTCACATGATCTGGGTGATGCTTAGAGAAGACAATCAAGTCATCAAGATAAACTATGATGAACTTACCCATCTCATCCTTGAAGGCAAGGTCCATTGCTCTTTGGAAGGTGGTGCCAGCATTTATTAAACCAAAAGGCATTCTTTTATATGCAAATGTGCCTCAAGGTGTGGTGAAAGTAGTCTTATGTTGGTCTGCTTCCCCAACTTCGACTTAATTATATCCTGAGAAGCCATCAAGAATTGATAACATCTCTGACCCTATCACAGTCTGCAGCGCTTGATCCATGATTGGCAAAGGATAATTATCCTTCAAGGATGCCTGATTCAAATTCCTAAAATCCACACAAAGGCGAATTTCACCATTTTTCTTTCTTACGGGCACAATATTGGCAATCCATGTGGAATGATGGATTGGGAAGATTATCCTGGCATTTAGCATTTTTTGTATCTCAGATAAAATAATACCTGAGATTTTTGGATTATAATGCCTGGTCTTTTGCCTGTAAGGTGTTGAATTAGCTTTGAGAGGAATGTTGTGTCAAATTTTGCCAGGCCAGAGTGATTTCAGATCAACGTATGAATACGCTAGGACATCCATGTATTAATTGAGCAAAGAGGTGAACTTGGAACACTCTATAGGAGTACAGCATTTCCCAATGTTCACCATCTTGGGGTCTTCCTTGGTTCCCAGATTTATTTGATCACATTCCTGAGATGAGCTTGAATCTATTGGCTACTGTCTAATAAATCTATCATGGTTATCAAATAGCTTTTCAAGGAAAACCAAGCCTTTAGGGATCTTATTCCCTTTTAGTTGCAAGAACTCCTCACCTATGTTTGCATTTGATTCAGGATTTGTTTCATACTTTTGAGATTCGCTGCCTTCAAAATGCAGACGTTCAAAGCTGTCTCTTTGCTCCAGGAAGGCAATGATGTGGCTGTCATTGTTAAATACCTGCCAATGACTGGCATTGTTAGGTACACTTGGCCGAAAGACCAACTCAATTGTGTACTTATCTCCTTTGAAATCTGGGTGGGGGACTAAGAGAGTGGCTAAAATAGCCAATGCATTCGCCCGATCATTGAACTATCTGGGAACTGCAGAGATGCTAAAAGCGTCAAAGTCTTCAAGCTGGTCCAGACTAGATTACGGTAATGGCGCAATCTTTCATTCTTGGTTTGATACAGGTTCCTCACCTGACAAACCACTAGTTCGGCATCTCCTTTGGCATGAAGGAGCTTGATGCCTTTGTCTCGAGTGGCTCTCAATCCAAGTAATAGAGACTCATATTCAACTGTATTATTCATGTTGCTAATTTGCAATTTATAAGATGAGGGAAAAATATCTCCTTGAGGAGATATTAACACCACCCCAGCTCCTGAATCAGTGGAAGAGCAACTGCCATCAAATTCAAGAATCCATACCTCATTTGATCTTGATTTCCTTTCGGATTCTTCTTCATCTGGTGGTGGAGAGACTTCCACACTTGCTTGGTGCTCAGCCAATTTATCTACTATTCCAGCTGATTGCATTTCCAGGCTATCAGCAATAGGAGCTTCATCAAGTGTATCATGAACTCCATCTGTGTACAAAAAGTAGTTACCCACATCTGAAGATTCAAACAAAATTTGGGCTTCAGGTGCTGAGGTCTGGGTAACAACAAATTTTGCTTCCTTCTCAGGGAGTATTCTCTTCATAACACCCTTGACTGGAATCCTCGCCTCAAATAAATCCATGCTTATTTCACCATCGACATCTCTGTAGAAATTCTGCCCAAAAAGGATGCCATATGATGTTATGACGTCTACTACCAAAATAGTCATCTTGATTCTTTTATCAAGAAATGCAGCAAACGCAAATTGGGCATCTTTTATTTGTCCCAGCAAAGGCACTTGCTTGTTCTCCATGGAGAAGCATCTACCAAAAGTTTTGGTCAATGTGACATCAAGGGATTCGGCTACTTTAGCAGGCATGACATTGTCTGAAGCTCTAGAGTCAATGATGCAATTATTCAGTTGATGTCCATTTATCAGCAATGAGACATAAAAAGGTTCAGTCCTGTCAGGAGCAGAGGGGGAGCGGTGACAAGGTTGTTCCTGGTGGGTGTGTTCCTGGTAGCATCATGCGTTATTTTGGGAATTGCTTGCTCAATAGGGATGTCCTTATTTCTAACACAGTGAACTAGTCTATCCAATTGCTTAGGATGGGACTGCAAAAATTTAAATTCTGAGATTTGAATCTTGGTTCTCTTTATATGGTCAACTATATCAAATGTCTAGAATGAGCCAGGAACAGAGGATGGGAGTTCATCCTTTTGATTTTTTAAAGGGGGAGGACTGAACTTTGAAATTAAAGTGGAAGGCGTATGGTCATTTGGGGTATTTACCTCTTTTGAAATCGCTGGGTCCTTTGGTTGGAGAGGAAGAGTAGATCCCCGCTTAGCAATTGAGACTGTTGGTTGAGGTCGCTCCCTTGCTTTCTCTTTATCAGCTTATTGAGCTGATTAATTTCTGGACTGGGTGAATATAGCATATGACCCTTTAGCTGCATTACCTTCATGCCTGGGTTCATCCTGGTAATCCAGGAAACTAATATGGGAATCGCCAGCCAATTCTTCTTCTTCCTCAGTGAAGAGATTAGCATCATCTTTAGAATTTAACTCAAGCTAGGATGAGAAATCCACTTCAGCTTCTAGATATCTGACTACCGAGTTGTTTGAAGGCACTTCAAGGGCAAGATTCCTCTGTGGAGGGGGAAGGCAATTTTGTTGTCCCTGATTCCTCGCAGCATTGCCTTGGTACGCCTGATTCTGAAATGTCCTCCTGGGCATATCTCTGTATGCCGGGGCAGTTGACATTCCTTGCACCATTTGGTTTTTGAGAGCCAACATTTCATTTGCTAGCCTTTGTACCATCAGGTCGGTGGTAACTACAGGTGAATACTTAGAGGATGAAGAGAATTTACCTTTCTTAGGGTCTCTCCTTATCTTTCTAGCCAAGATAAGGTCATCCTCCACTTTAGTGGCCAGGTCCTGAGCTTCAGCCAAGTCTATTTGGCTAGCATGCCTCAATAAGAAACTCACTTCAGGAAGCTACGAGTTAATGAAGAAGCATTTGAGGTTCTGAGGTGTTGGTTGGGAAATTACAGGAATCTTGTTTCTCAGCTTGTCGAACTTGGCAATGAAGTCCCTCATAGGCTCCTGGGGCTCTTTCTTCATCTGAGTGAGTTGGGCTAGCAAGGCATGTGCATCCTCTGCCGGCTTAAACCTTGCTTTGAATTTAGCTTTGAGCGTGTCCCAGTCAGTCACTGACTCAGCTTGCAAGTGATAGAACTAGTCAGCAGTAGCACCTTGTAGTGTTTCCACAAATACCCTGACTGCTATATCTTCATGCTCTACTCCAATCATGCCACAGGCTATGCTAAAGGCCTTGAGGTGTTCATCGGGGTGAACTTTCCCATCACCAAGGAATTTGGGGAAGTTCTTCCTCGAGCTGCGTGGAAGCTCATGTAGAGGTGGAATAAGGTTGAGTGGACCAAATGAGTTACTCCAGGGGCCCTGAGCTGCCATGATAGGATGCTGAAAAGGAGGGATAACAAATTTGGGTGGAATATTTATAGGCAGGGCTCTATTAATAGTAGGAAAAGAAGCTTTGCCTTGTGTTGGTGACCCGATAAGGTCAGGAGGAAGACTCCTAGATCATTGGAGGAAAGGTGGTGGAGGAAATAGATCAAAATTACTCTACTGTGCCAACTCAAACATAGGGTCGAAGACACCCTTAGATCTCTAGCTTCTTGTGTAACGTGGAGTTGCCAGATTTAAAACAAAAGAAAGGAAAAGAGCTGGTCTTGCTTTAGCCTAGAGCTTAAAGCTTCAAACTACTTGTTCTTTCTCAGCAGCTCTAGTTTTGTAGACCAGATAATGAAATGGATATGGAGGATGGATGGAGATAATAAGGCTATAATGATAGTGGGTAAGACCTAGATGGGAGTCGCCAGACTCTATAATGGATAAGATGATAATGATAATGGGTAAGACACAGGTGATGTTTCAATTTGAAACTTGAGGTTCCAAATTGCACAAAATTACTGTGTTCCCCAGCGGAGTCACCAAAAATTGTTGGGTGAATATTTTGTTGGCCAGCTAACTGGTGACCAAAATAGTTCCTATCACCGCAGCACAGGGAGATCAGTTGGCTAGATGTGCATGTTTATTGCATCAACAGGGGACAAATCTCTCCTCTCATCAAGGGGAGGTTCCCTATAGATATGCAGGAGATGCAAGAGGCTATATACTATATATATATGTAGAAAATAAGACACAGGGGGTAGGATAAACCATCCATCTCTCTTCTTTAAGAGATGATGCTGACAAATAGAAGATAAATACTGGGTGATGGGGAAGGTGCTTCTCTTCTTTCAAAAGCAACTTTTAGCCAAGAGCCAGGTTCCTTCCTAAATAGTAGGAATCTTGATGAAGCAACAGAAGGCACTTCTCTTCTTTTAGAAGTGCTTGTTCTTGCAGGCAACAGGAATCTTTCTGGTAACAGGTAACCAAAGGTGCAGAGTAACCAATAGCCTGAAATGTAGCGCAAAGTCTCCACCTGAACTGCCCGAAGAGTATATCACAAAGGATAATGGGGTCACAAAGTCTCCCCAAAATCCTCAACACAAAAAGAAAAAGAAAACACAGACTAAAATCAATTGTGAAAACACAAAGTCTTCTCACAGTTGGTTTCAGGACACTTCTTTGTTACCTTTACTAATTCTGCACACCAAATTAAATGAATAAGGACACCTACAGATGACACAAGTTAGAACAACACAAAGTCTGGAAAAACCTACTTTCTCATTCAAATAACAAGGAAAATGAAATTACAACCTGAGCTCAAAGTCTCAGTCTTCTTCTTCTTGTAAAAAATGAGAAGTCTCCATACAACCAATGAGAGATTACAATATATAGCCCCCAAGAAAGACTTGGTTGCTTATTTTTCATATGTCGGCCCATACCATTCATTCAATGCCTTAAATGCATTTTTAGGTTTGTCAAAGGACTGCGTTGAAAATAGGGCAGTTGTCTTAACTATTTTATCCCATATGTCTTCTCCTTAATATGGACTGTTTGGCCCATCCTCTCTGACGTCTGCGCAGCTGTTCATTCGTCTTTACTTCATGGAAGAAAATAGGTTGTATCCTTGGTTTGGTGCGCTCAAAATTTTACTCGATCCACTGTTCCACCTACTGGAAATAACTCTTTCAAAGATATTTTTGATCCTTTGGTCTCGCCTCTCTTCTCTGCTTAAGCATTTCTTTGCTCTTTATAGCCCTTCTTGCCTATGTCCTTTGGGGGGAAATTTCTGCGTCTTTGACAAGTGGCAAGTTCCACTATTATGTAATTCATTAGAAACTCATGAAAAATGGAGTCCACGACACGTTTTGCCTGAGCAACTCAAAAGGAGAACACGAATGTAAACACTTGTCACATTTGCTGCACTTTGTCTTCTTCCATCGGGCACTTTTTCGCAGGCTTTTCTCTTCCTGCTGCAATTCGAGCTATCGGGCTATCTTTCCAGCCAGTCGCTTGGTCTTTCCTTTGAGTTCTATGTTTTATTTGAGTTTCAATAGATATTCCCTTATGTTAAATTTGACGTCTACGGGGACGTCATCAGTTAACTGTTGCTTGAACCATGTCTTTGAACCAAAACGTTGAACCAATTGGTTGAACCAAAAATGTTTCAAGCCGATGGTTTAATTGAATGAACTAAGCTGATGAACTAAGTATTGAACCAAAAGATACTGAAACAAAGGGAATGAACCACCTGAGCGAAAAAAGCGTTGAACCGCTTGATTGAACCCAACCCGTTCCTTTGGTTGAACCTGCCGTTGAACCACCTGTTTGTTGCTTCTCTCTTTGACAGAGGTTGCCTTTGAACCTTTGAACCATGTTGAACCATTAAACTTTGAACTCATTAAACCTATTGGTTCAATGGTTCAATGGTTCATTCTTTGTTATTTGGCATAGTCCTTTGTTCTTTTGCACCAAGCGCATTGAACCAAACCTAGAAACCACTCAGTGCTGGAAACTTGTTCTTTTGACTGAACTTGCCTGCAGAAGCTTTTTTTAACTTGTTGAACCTGTGAATCCCTTTTAAAAAAAAAGCTTTAAAATGAGGAATTTGAAAGCTTAGAACAAATTTTGAGAAGGGAAGAGAGAAATTTTGATCTGTAGGTTGTCCCAAAAATGAGTGGCATTTTTTGGGGACAACAGATTTAGGATTAACTTCATTAATTACCTTATCAACAGGTTTATATACCATCTTCTTATTACCATTACCAGGATGGTGGGATGGTCAAAGTTTCCAACACTTCTCAACCCGATGTCCACTCACGTGATAATGCATGCAGACATCCCTCTTTTTAGGTGAGGTCACATATTTTCCATTTCTCATTTTAACAGGATGAGATTGGTCTTTATCACCTACAAAATTCTTGAACAATGATTGGCTTTTCCAATAATATGTAGTAGAATGGTTGCTTAATCTGCAAAATGTGCAAAGAAAAGCATGCAACATCTTCTGAATATTAAAGCTAAATTTCTTAAATGGAAAGAGTGCATCAAAAGTTTTAGGATTCAAATTCCTATTGGTGTTATTTCTAGTGTAAGAATGAGGATGTGGAATCTCAGTACCTCTTTTACCTAATTTATTATATTGTTCATCATTCCTTCACAGGGAGGAATTATGTGCGTACATCCACATCCTCTTCTGCTACACGACCATCCAAGATTTTATACACAAAACTGCATGTGGACCTAGTACCTCTCAGGTCTGCTAAACTATTCTCTACAAAATAACACTTAATAGAAATAAGAATATAGCATACCCTAATTTGCATATACCATTATTAATGGAAAATGTCTACCAAAATATGAGAAGATAACTTGATTATGATAAACATGTCATTCAATGCTTATCTATAGGTGACTCCACAAAAAAAAATCACAATTTTAAAAATGCATGTATATACATATTACAAAAGTGCCTCTTGGGTCTTTTAAACTATGCATGGTGTATGTCATAATATTGCATGTATGGGTTTTATTCATACATCCTAACTAGCACATTATTTTTGTTGGTTCTAAGAACATATACAAATGGATAAACCAAAGTAATTAAAATCCTTTAACTACCACTTCTTACCAACCATTGAATACTGGTGTGGGTCTGACTCCTTCAATAGTCACCTTAAAGATCATTATGCAGCTTACCTTTAGGTCCCTAATGGTCACCTAGTACATATGAGTTTGATGTCTCACTAGAATCATTGTGACTAGGTCTAGAGACCTACCATGTATCAAACTACATGATCCAAGTCTGATCTACGTGAAGCTCTATGTTATCACCTATGAAAGATGCTTGTTGAGTGAAGAGATACAAATTTACTAGAATAATATCATTCATCTCCAAAGGGATGATATCGAGAGTCACCATGTCTGATAACTATCTCCCAACTACGAATCACAAGGTGCAATAACATGTTACCATACCTTGGACAATGCCATTCTACATGCCAACTATTTTGGCATGAGACAGTGGTAATGTTAGCAAGCCCAATTGACATACTACCAAACTGATTCGTAAACTCTTCACTATTACTATGCATAAAATTTTTGTCTATAGATACTTTTGTCAAACATTCATTTTCCTAAAAAATGCAAAGGAATTTCAATAATGTTTGACCTTAAAAAATGTGTTCATCAAGGTTGATCAAGAGTGGTTTTGAAAATAGAATGAATTAAAGTCACAAATTCATTCATTATCCATTCAACCTGTCTCTAAACTTGAAGATTCCAATTCCCCATTAAATTGTTTAATTAATTCAATATTCATTCAATAATTAACTACATCAATCAAAATATGGAAAAAGAATGCACAATAGAAAAATACTCATGACAACCAAAATTGATAATAGAGTTTAGTCGTTACTTATGCTACATCTCCAGGTTTGATTAAAACATGAATCAATCCATTTCCATGAATTTCAAGTACATGGTTAAAACTATATAATTGTCAAATTGATCCTCAAATACTACATAAAACTTAGCAACAGACCTTTGAAAAGTCCCAGTACTCTTAGTCAAACTTTCCACCTTCCTGTTGCGAAAGCAATCTCGCGTTCCACAAATTCTCCATCAAACGTCTCTCTTTGAGGCTTTAAAAATTGGCTCAAACAAACTCAAATTAGGAAAATAAATACATAACCAAAAGTATTTCACAGTGTAGAACATTTCTCTAGTTTACTCCAAGGGCTGAAAATGCATCTAGGTGCCTAAAAAATGAGGATTATTGCAAACTAGTCTTATAATGGCTTATACTTAGTTTACAAAAGCTTTTGTTTAAATACAACAAAGTCCACTTTATATAGAATTTGGACCTTTGGGAATAGTTACTAGTCACTTATCCTTATAGAATGGAGGTTGGGGGATTGAAACCCAATTAAGCAAATCCATCAATTTAATCCCACATTGATTTAGATAATATTGGCATTGGTTTTTAAATAACATGAACTGATAGAATTTAATCATCAAACAACCTTTTGTAAGGCAAATGCATACGAAAATTTTAGGCTCAACATGCTATGTTTGAATGGTCAGCAGCCCATCCATTGGTAAATGTGGCTATGTTTGATAGTTCTCAAGCAATCAAATTTGGCAAGCTGGTAGTCGAGTTGGATCTCGAGCTCGATAATATGAATTAACTCGACTTAGCGAGTTGGCTGACTCAGCTAGAGGTGGCGACTTAGGTTACAAAAAACAAACCTAGTTTTTACATCATCAAACTAATATGTATCACATTGTCCTATCACCACATGTTGTATCCTCATTGGTCCACTTTTTTTGCCACATCATTATTTTGACCAAGTTTGACTTGTCATAACTTCTGCGTATGGACTAAAATTTGGTCCATTCAAAATGCATTAGAAATATTGTGATGAGATTTAAAACATGGAACTGGTTCAAAAATATTCCATGATGATCAATTTTTATAGTTGACCAGCTTTAACCACTTATTGACCTAAACTTTGACCAGTTGCATTGGGAGCAAATGAGCTCTATTTCTTGAGTTTTGCATACTATCAAAAATATTTCAATGAGATATAAACTATGCTGGTGGTTTCAATGTTAGGTGACCCCTTATCCAACGGAAGCACAATTGATTACTTTCTTATAAGCAATTAAACACGGAATTATACCAGAATGATAAAGTAACTAGAAACTTGAGACAACAAAGAATTTGAGAGACAATACACACTCTTGTTCAAAGGCTTGCCACACCTCAAAACCTTCTTCCCTCTCTCTCTTGCTCAACACAACAACTCTATAGCCTGAGTTATTATCCCTCCTTGAATGCTTCAGCTAATCTCCTTGACCTTACACTTGTAGATCTCCTTGACCTTGCTTGCTTCAATGCTTTTACTTGCCTTCTTGGTAATTACAATACATGCCTCATGAGTCTTTAAATAGAATCCCATGGTTATAAAAATAGAAATCTAACTACAATAATTAGACACACAGCTTGTGACTATAATTAGTCAATTGACATGTAAACACTTGCTTCACTTAACTGACTGTTCGTCAACAGCAGTTCTGGAACACATAGGTGACCGACATCGGTCCCTGCTTATCTAGTGCTGCCGACATTGACCGACTCCCTGCCGTCGCCGGTTTCCTTCTGTACTGCATCTGACCAACATCGGTCATGCTGTTGATGCCAGTGCTTCTGGTTCTTCAGCATCCTCTTCTTTGTGTCTGCAACTAGTTGAAGCTTTTAGCTCCACACCCTAACAATCTCCCACTTGGAGATAAATAGCTGCTACTGTACTTGTACCTATACACCATCTATTTTGTTCCTTAGGCTCTGTATCCCTCTTCAATGTCACTCTTGAAGACCAACCACCACTGAACCTGTGATGCAATACCTGTCTCTTATGCCACAAGAATTTTGCTACTCCCAAATTCTCCATGACATACTTCTGAACCAACTCTACCCTTAGCTCAGAAAACTCCCTGTATATGAAACCCTGCCATAAGTAACACAATACAGTAACATGATAATGTAGCTAATATTATCCAACCTAGTAAAAATGAAATACAATGGTCAAACCTCCATTATTCTGCAGCCTACTCAAGACCATATACCATAGCCTATTGTCTCATGTGTCCATCCACTCTCTTCTCTAAAATGGGAATCCATCCCTCCATCCAGTGCTTTCTTTCAGCTGACAACTCTACCAATAAATACCTGTTTGGCTCTACTCCAAGGACTCACACTCCTCATCCATGCCAAGCTCCCACTGTTTCTGGATTCTACCTGCATTGCTTCTTCCATCTTCCTAGTTCATGACTATCAATAAGCAATATAAAGAAGGTGAACAACGAATATGAGGCTCACATACCTTTTCTGACCTCCATATGGGTGTTTGAGACTTATTGACAGCTTGCTATCCACCCATCATCCGTTTCAGTGACCAATCTCAGCCATCTCATAGTCTGCTCTCGACCGATGTCAGTTCCCTGCACTAACCCTAACTGCCGACATCGTTTCCCTGGCCGATGTCGACGTCCCCCTACCGACATCGGTCCTTATGACCGATGTCAAATTTCTCCTGCTCGACCTATCGACCCTACTGGTCTGCACATGATCAATGTCGGTATCTGGATGACTGACGCCGGTCCCATGTGACCGACATCGGCGTCTGTGTGTTCCTATAAGTGATGAAATTTTCATTCGCGAGATCATCTTGGATCAAACCTCTATCCATGCTACCCTGCTCAGATTTATTTAGCCCCTATGACTGATCTCTGTCCTTCATCTCCTCCAAAAACACCAAGCCTTCTTTGTTCCTGTCAAAAGCATCAAATTTCCTTTTTCTGCAATGAACTCTATCTATGCTTTCTGAATTTGAACACATACCTTTTGAATCAAGAACTTCCATTCCCTTCTTATTCATGTGACCGAGCCTATTAGGCCACATCTTCGAATCTACACCAGAAGTAGAATTAGTAATATAAGTAGATAGATAAAGAGTACCTACTTTCTTACCTCTTGCTAAAACAAGTGCTCCCTTGGTAACCTTCCAAGAATCCGCTGTGAGGGTTATTGTGCACCCCTCATCACCCAACCTTCCAACAAAAATCAGACTCTACTTTAGAATTGGAACATGCATGACCTCTTTCAACACCCATGTGTTGTCAATCTGCAATCTCAGCTGCACTTTCCCTTTGCCAACTATCTGACAAGGTGTACCATCCCCTAAATAAAGGACTCCAAAGTCTCCCTATTCATACTCATGAAACAAATCTCTGTTTGGGGATGCATGAAAAGATGAACCAGAATCTAAAATCCATAATCCTACCTGACTATCCAAAGAAAGTATGAGAGCATCTTGTACCACAATATTTGCATCCTTTGCTTCTTCAATACCTGCATGTTGATTCTCTTTATCTCTCGACCAACACTCCTTTGTATGTCCTTTCTTTCCACAAAACCAACAGGTAATACCTTTGGACTCGGATCTCCTTCCCGACCTTGATTTCCCTTGCTCAATCTTCTCCCTTTGCCTTCCCCTGCTTTCTACACTTAGAGCATTCCCTGATGATTTACCTGTGCTTCTCTAGCGTATTTCCTCATTCAAGATCACACTCAACATCATCAACTTTTAAGATTTTAGAAGCAGATGCAGAATTACTTACTGCCATAACCAAACCGTCCCAACTTTCAGGCAAAGAACATAAAATCAAGAGAGCCTTTACCTCATCATCAAAAACAATATTGACTGAAGCTAATTGGTTTACCAAACCATGGAAATCACTGAGATGAGTATGTACCGATCCACCTTCCTGTATTTGCAAAGTAAATAGCTGCTTCATAAGATATACCTTATTAGAAGCCGAGGGCTTTTTGTATAAATTTGCCAAGGACTTTATCAACTCTTTTGTTGTCTTGCACTGTGATAAGCTAGAAATCACAGACGATGCAAGGCTCAACCTTATGGAACCGAGAGCCTTCCGATCAAGAACACTCCATTCTTCATCCTTCATATCTGTGGGCTTGCATGCAACCCCACCCAACGGTAAGTACAAATCCTTCTGATACAGATAGTCCTCAATCTGCATCTTCCAATGTTGATAATTCTTGCTGTTAAACTTCTCCATTCGTAGCTTACTTTCTTCTGCCATTGTTGAACCCCACTCAATCAAAAAACCCTGTGAATGACCTGTAATAAAAAACAATACCCTGCTTCCTGCAAACCGTAGCTCTGATACCACTTGTTAGGTGACCCCTTATCCAACGAGAAGCACAATTGATTACTTTCTTATAAGCAATTAAACACAAAATTATACCAGAATGATAAAGTAACTAGAAACTTGAGACAACAAAGAATTTGAGAGACAATACACACTCTTGTATTAGATATTACTAGAAGAAAATACAATAAGGAAGATGCCACTTCTTCCTCCACCTCAAAGGCTTGCCACACCTCAAGACCTTCTTCCCTCTCTCTCTTGCTCAACACAAACAACTCTATAGCCTGAGTTATTATCCCTCCTTGAATGCTTCAGCTGATCTCCTTGACCTTACACCTGTAGATCTCCTTGACCTTGCTTGCTTCAATGCTTTTACTTGCCTTCTTGATAATTACAATACATGCCTCATGGGTCTTTAAATAGAATCCCATGGTTACAAAAATAGAAATCTAACTATAATAATTAGACACACAGCTCGTGACTATAATTAGTCATTTGACATGCAAACACTCGCTTCACTTAACTGACTGTTCGTCAACAGCAGTTTTGGACCGCCACAGGCGACCGATGTCGGTCCCTGTCTGTCTGGTGCTGCCGACATCAGCCGACTCCCTGCTGTCTCCAGTTTCCTTCTGCACTGCATCTGACCGACGTCGGTCATGCTGCCAATGCCAGTGCTTCTGGTTCTTCAACATCCTCTTCTTTGTGTCTGCAAATAGTTGAAGCTTTTAGCTCCACACCCTAACATTCAAGACCATTTGTATCATTCCAAAAATGACCTCTAAACCAATAATATTGAAATAAAAAAAAAAAGGTTGGTGGAAAAAGGAAAATTATCAATGAGCCATCATAATAACATCATTATGTTTAGGCCACTATTATGGGTGTAAATGATTATAATAACATTGAAATGACCATTGATGTTAATAAATATAAAAATAATTCAATGTGAGGGATATTCACCTGAAGAAACAACCAAAGGGGATAAATGTTTTTGGAAATTATAATATTGGGTTGCCACATCCATCTTCATGTGAAGTGGAAAAGTGAGATGTGTCAGGCAAAATACAAATTAGATTACTCTACATAAGAAACCCTGAAATCAAGACCCCAATCTACTAACAAGTAGCATGCATAGATAATCCATTAGAGGACTATGTGAGAACTCAAATATTTCATGATATAAAATTGATTGGGAGAGTCTTCCATGATTAGTTGTCCCTAACCATCCTCTATTTCCTCTCCTTATTCAAGTGTTGCAAACTGATTTCCCAATAAATAATGTTGGTTTAGCATGAACTCCCAAATTAAAAAGAAGTAATGATTAACCCCCCATTATCCTATTAAGGAGAGTTAATGTCATTATGAGGTGGAATGCATGACCACGAAGGGGCAAGACCACTTACAGAGGACATCATAGAATGGGAAAAACTTACATGTGGTTGAAAAACTTGAGAAACTTAGCTCTAAGAGGACATCAAAGACCCATGATACTGGGGATGGTTAACATGGGTTAATAGGTTACCCACATTTCTTGAAGGAGGATTTCAGAAAAGAGGGGGAATGGTTTGGATTTTTCAGATGGTGCTCATTTGGAATATGGATTTGACCAAACCATAAGAGGAAAATCATGAATCATATGGTTAGGAAACTGATTGAAAATAAGTTTTTAACAAATTAAGATAATTGACTTTATGTGCATAACACTCTATCCCTACTTACACATCAATAGACTCTTTCAAGTCCTTAGTCAAACCGACCTTGACACAAACATGCTTGTTAGGGTGTACAGAGTAATACTTGATTTTCTCATTTGAAATCACCCATCCTATGGACTTAAAATATTAAGGCTACCTGGGAAGTTGTGGCCAAGGTGTTCAAGTCAAATATAAATTGCTAAAACATAGTGAGGTTTATATTATCTAGGCCCATGAAAATACCACCATGATAGGGCTACATGATATCCTCATCCTTAGGTACAATGCATATAACACCATAAGATCTACAATAGTGAGATCACTAGGTAGAATCACTAGACAAAGCCTCAACATATTCACCCTCGCTAGTAGGAGTATGGAAAACTTGGATCATATGTTAAACGAGGGTGTTTGTAAGTGCCTTAAGCTCATGTGAAGTATCAATCTCTACTTTCTCCTTGATTGTAGAGGGTAGGATCTTAAAAGGATGTGGTTTGTTGACATGTACTCTTGTAGGTTTATTAGGTGCACGATGTGCACCTGACCTATCCTACATAGATCTTTTTTCTCTACCAATGAACTCCAATAAATCAAAATAGTTTGGAGCTTCTATTAGTTTAAACTCATAATATAGTTTTCTGAAAAAATACATTGACACCTCATTATTTTTTCAAGACAGGTGATCAAAGACCATCCACCATCAGTCCTAAATTTTTTGTTTGATCAAATCATGAGTGCACCAATGGATTAAAATCTATTTGACCATCACATCTAGTGGCACACTAGTTTTCTAATCAATGAATAGGGCACAAATTTGGGCTTTGGTTATATTTTTGTCTTTCATAACTGTTATAGATAATTTATTAGAATAGTATGCCATACATCTATTTATATACTCATTTCACCTATTAATTTAACCTGTAAATGAGTTAATTTCACCTAGTAATATTTGTAATGTGTTTGCTAAAGAAATTTAGTGGGGATTTTTTACATGAGGATCCCTCAATGTCATAATCAAATTCTCAGATTTCATCTTATTTTTAATGATATGGTATGCTAAATTATTTTTAATACCTTTAGGGGCTTGAGGAACTAAAAGAGGGATAAGATGGTTTTGCAAGTGAGTAGTCATATGAGAGTTTTGTAGGGGAGAAGGGATAGGAAGGTTTTATAAGTTAGGAGAGAAATGAGGGTTAGGTTGTTGTTTAGTGCCACTTGCCTCTGCATGTATTGAAAAACAAAAAAACAATTTCAATAAAAATGCAACAAAATTAACTAATTGTATTTCCAAACACACTAGAATATGTTTGCATACTTATCTTTTAACATGGCATTGTAAAATTTGGGTTGCTAGAGTGTTTTTTACTTGTCCTGGTCTCATTCAATCATGTATTTCATCTAGTTGTCTTTTATTTATAATTTAAGCTGATGCCAAATGAATGGTATCAATGATTTTCTTAAAAACATAACTGTGTATGCAGCTATATTATTTTCAAACCACATACATGGTTTTAACATTGAACTGCATACACATTTTTGGCTCGGTAATGCCGATCCTATATCTTAGAATCATGTATGTAGTTTTTAAAAATCACGTATGCAATTCTTATGAATCATTTATGTAGAATGGATTTCATAAATTTCTATCCACTTTATAGCTCCCATCTCCATGCACTTACCCTACTATCTTTGGCCTTAGAAGACTCCTATGCTAATCAACTCTGATTGGAAGAATTATAGATACTGATGTTGTACTTCTTGATCCTTTTAGTCAATTGATAAATCTATTTCATTATATATTTTCATTAATCATGCCTAGGTTTATTGTAATAGTCGCATGTGAGTCATTCTTTCTTGGATTTCCCATTTGAAGAGGAGGACTCTTTTAATGCTTTTAGTGTAACATTGAATTTTTGACCCTCTCTTTGTTTTGGCTCCTTCTTGTTATGTTTTTTCTCCTTATTGGTATAAGCATTCTATTTATCATGACTCACAATTAATACATGTGATTTAAATGATATCAGTGTACCCATTTAAATGATTTTGTCTTACTCATAAGTCAAGTCAACAACAAAGTCATCCAAGGAAAACATATTCCATTTAGTTCTAATGGCATGCTTGGTGGTATGGAAGGTATAAATGAAGACATAATAGTCAGATCCTAATTTGGTAAGGATGGAAATAATAAATTGATCATCCTTTTTGTCAATTTTGCATAATTTCAACTACAACCTAAGTGATTTGAATATTGTGAAGAAGTCTTGTATCATACCAAATTTGTATGGGCTCAATCTGATGAGCTTATTTTCCAACTCATGACCCCTCATAATGTCTTGATTTCCAAATATTTTTCCAATATATTCCACACCTGATTTGGATTTGTTGTAGATTTGATATGAAAGAGTAAGTTTGTAGACATAGACATACATAGAAGATCATATGATTTGTCACTTCTATTGTACTACTTCACCTAATCTACTTTAGTTGTTAGTTATATTTCTATACTCATCATGATTTGGTATAAGTTTGTGTTTTTCAGGAAGATTTTCACTTTGAATTTTCAATCGTGATAGTTGAATGGTGTAAGAATCCTAATTGAATTTATATCCATGATGTATAAATGAAGTGTGTTGAAAGATGATTATATGTAACCTCTCTCTCTCTCTCTCTCTCTATATATATATATATATATATATATATATATATATATATATATATATGTTCAATTTTACAAGGCATAAGAATATCACCAATGCATAAATCTTGAAAAAACTTACACTGTTAAAAAAAATGGCACCTACAAAGGAGCTACTAGTTGAAAGTTATGTAAGTTTTAATGTTTCTTGCTCACAAAAAATTATGATCTTCACTTGCATAAATTTTAAATTTTTGGGTGTGTCAAAGTTTAAGTTGAATTTTTTTTGGAATCAACTTCTCCATAAAAAAATTATGTCCCATTGGAGCAAAAGTTAAGTATTATTGGTTTGGAAGGGACCAAGGGCTTAACTCCCATATGACCAAGGGCTAAGACTTATTTTAGATGCTACCCCCCCTCACTTTGATTGATGTGATTGATTTGAAAGTGACATTATAAAAAAACCCTTTTTTGAAAATAATTAGTGTCAGACTTCACGTGATTAAATTTGACGTTCTCATGGCCATTTACAGTATGCACACATGTATAAAAACTCTACCTATCTCAAAAAAAATAGATTTGGTATGCCTCTTGAAAATCTACCAAATACCCACTAAAGATCTCTAAAAACTTAGAAAAAACCAAAAATAAGTTTTCATTGAAGATAATAAATTGTACAAATTATGCAAAATAACTATAAAAAAAACCCTAAAACCCTTTAATCAACTTTCATGAGATTAGGTCACGATTACAGTCGATCCTAGGGTTTTAAAATCATATGAATATGATGACATAAATTATTTTACATGAAAGCCTACCAGATGAATAATGACTATCATGAAACACCTTTCTCTTATTCTTTTTCTAAATCTGGATCAACAGAGTACCCAAGAAGAAGAGCAAAATCTAAAAAATGATAAATATTCAATATGCTAGTTTAATAAATCGTAGATCTATAACATGCAATGTGAAACTCAAGATTTCAAAATAGGAACAATGTCATCCATCTTCTATAAAATCTCTAATTCCATGTCAGAGTGGGCCACAATTGAGGATCTAATGGATAGATTCAGATGAATGAATAAATTACCTGTGTAGTAGCAAAATCAAACATAAGTAAGAAAAAAAAATAATTCAACAATGAAAAGATTGCAATATTAGCATTATAGGGACTATTTCATATAATTTGGACTTATTACTAGTCCAACTCTAAAAAAACTATTAGAAATAAGTCTTAATTATTTAAAAAAAATAGTTTTAAATTCTCTCCAATGAAATATATGGAGAATATATCAAATTATGACCATAATCTTAATCAATTTTTTTTGGAATATCTGAAAATTAATCTTTTTCTAACATTATATCCAGTCCAGTTTAGAGACACGAGTCTAAACTCTCTGAAATTGTCTTTTTATCATAATTAACCATAATTTTTTTAGAAAGGTACATTATATAGGTAAAAGATAATCATGTCCTTAAATCCTTATGAATGTGGGATTATCATTCACAATGACCTAAAAAATACCTAAGCAAGCTAACTAAACATGTGTAGGAAAAACTATTAAATGGGATAAAAACTTACACTAAAACCTTCAATGCTCTTAAAGCACTCTTATTCAATAAAGAAGAATAAATGTAACATTTTGGAGAATAAGTCATAGGTCTCAATGCATATTATCTTCACCAAAAGATAATATCAAATTAAAAAGTATTGAGTAAGTTTGTGGTGAATAATTACTTGAATACAATGAATATGTCTACTACTTCTAGTCCACTATGTTAAGTCCTACTTGAATGGAAAAAAAATACAACTAACAGCATAAGAGATATTCCATCATATAATTAATTTTATAAAATACATTATTATCTATTTTATGAGATATTTCATTATATAATTTGTTCGAGAAAAAATATTTTGAAAGCAGTCAACTAGATAATGTTTGTAGTGTGTTTAAGGTGGGTAACATTTCATCCCTCTAAAATGTTGAAGATACAATATATTTTAAATAATGCATTCCGTAGAAGAGGCAGTGGTTTCCATCTCCGTTCATCTCACATTTATTGTGAGTGACATTTAAACAAGGTATATTGTACAAGATTAACAAGACATTTTAGTGCACTTTAAATCTAGTAGGGGTTTTACAACATGGATCTTTTTGCTTGTTAAAGACACCTAATAAAAGCATCAATGCTCCTCATTGTGAAAATTCTTAAATCACATAAAAAATAAAGTATTTATTTGTACTCTATTATTGGTTAATTTTTCATAAATATTGAGGAAGTGAAGCAAGAAAATTATGATCATGGTTATTGTATGCACCTAAATCTACTTGCCCTAATAATCCTATTAAAACTCACTAATTTAATCCATAATCATAGCCCCAACCATTTAATTAATATCCTAATTCCTAAACAAAATTCCCTACATTCAATGAAACTTATCATACCCTTGTAAACCAATTAATCACTATATTAACCCCCTAACTAGCCTACTTATCTACCAATCTATTCACTAGCCAACTTGACAATTTCAAATTCCTTTTTATTCACCTACCACCTATCTACCCTACCACCCTATCCTTTCCTACACCCCAATCCCTAATTACCCACCTAATCACTATCATAATCCCTCTCTAATTATAATTAATCCCTAAAGATATTTTAAAATTATCCAACTCTATAACATCCTCTAACTTGGCCCCTTCTCTCTAGAATCCTCTATTCTAGAGGCTTCCAAGAATTTTTAATTCCTTGAAAAAACCTACACCCTTGATCCTCATGGCTCAAGTTTGAATCTGAGGCATTCATTTTCCCCCTCTTGGATTATTTATAAAATCCACTCTTCCATGGATAAACTAACTTAGAAATCCATAAGCTTCCATTATACTCTCATTATCACCCATTATCAAATCATTTCCATACGCTTGTCAAGCCATCAAACAAGCCAAAGCAACGATTCAAGCCATTTGGAAGCTCAAGTCAAGCAATCAATAATCCAATTATTTTACATTCAAATAATATTGGATATATTGTAGAGGATCTCTAATGGACATAAGGATGATAAGAACTCCATTTTAATTATCTGATTGTTCCTTTATCCCCTCCTTTGATGTTGTTTGTATTTCTGGGTCTTTATTGCTAAACATAGTAATCTTGTGAAGAATCCAAAATACGATCACACATTGGTGACCATGGTAGCATATAACCATTTAATATAATATATTTTTCTTGTTATAAGTGATTTGATGACTTACAAGCTTGCTTGGATGAAGAACAAGCTCTAAAATTGGTCAAAATATCACGTACAAGTAATTAGTAATATTGACCTACAAATAACAATATTATAGTAATGGTTTTATACAAATTTAAGAGATATTATCTCAACTATTAATTTGATTTATAACAGTTTGTATTTTTGGTATGTTGTTACTCTTTAGCAATACTACTACTTCTTGAATTGCGATATTATACTAAAATCTATGATGTTATCATTTTAGTTGCAGTTTTGTAGGTTTTTGTTTCAAAATAAAATAACTAATTTTTGTTTGTTTCTTGTATCCTCTATGGTTCCATATCACCTATTTATATCTTTTAGGAATGTGGTTGTCATTCTTTATGTGCAGCAAAATAGGACCGGTTAGACTTTTATCCCCTGGTCGCCAAGACACAAAACTGCTACTTGAAGAATCTTGACATTACCATAAAACTAGTGATATTGCATTCACAAATCATGATTTTGTGTTTTCTTTCAGTTCTATTAAGCAAGAATGTTAATTTATAACCTAATAGTTATTTATTTTTCAAAATGACTCTCTGCCTTCAAAAAACAATCGGTCATATAAAACCCTTTCATATAAAATTATAACTAGTTTAGTAATCCAAGTTCTA
This sequence comes from Torreya grandis, assembly GCA_037957365.1. NCBI lineage: Eukaryota > Viridiplantae > Streptophyta > Pinopsida > Cupressales > Taxaceae > Torreya > Torreya grandis. Next base: position 3,905,810 of record JARHVA010000096.1, read on the forward strand.
GGGAATTTATGCTAAGCAGGTTTTTGGGTTGATTTATGTGTGGATCTTGTCTTTTGATAGGGAGAAGAGAATATGTACATTCTAAATAGAGACCAAAAGCTTTCATCCCTATCCTATTTGTTCTTTCTATAATATCGCTACTTGTGAAGTTCTGATTTCGTATTTAAAATAGTGATATTGTATCAAAATAAGCGATATTGTGATTTATTAGTCATTTTTGATATTGTTAGTTTCTAATAACTATTTTAGCTAAATAAAAAATAGTTTGAACATCATTTTGATAGATAATAATCCTTCTAATTTTATAGTTTTATGCAGTTTTTATTCATTTTGTACTAATTTATAAAAAGTCCAAAATCTTGTATTTGTGTTTTAAATAAGTTTTTAATATAAATAGTGGTAAATAAACTTACAATAGTAATCTATAAATATTTCCTAAACATCTATATTAGTATAAAATTCAAAATTAAAAAGTCTTTTACTATTCTGTAATATTGCCACTTTCAAATTTGCGTTATTGTATAAACGTTAGCAATATCATTTAACCATATGTAGTTTGCAAGGATCATATAGTTAACTATCATGGTTAATTATTAATCCACAATATAATGACTCGTAGCTAACTATTTTGCATAAAATTCATGGTATTATAGTATTTGGGAGTGATATTGCAGTACACTGACTGTGTTTTTGTATATTTGTAGGAGATCAATGGTTTTGCTTAAAATCAAACTATTAATCCCTTTCTTGCAGGAAATTTCAATGTGAAGGCACTAAATCTAATATTATAACCCTTGTTCCTGTAGGAGGAGTGCCTAAATTACATATTTTGATCTTTTTGCTTGTATATATCTTGTGTGTGTGTGTGTTTTACTTGTTTATTTGATTTTTAATTTCCTCACATAGGTAATTAATTAGGTAAATTGATCTTGCTTGCCTGTGTGTTAGCCTATTAAGTCTAGGATAACACATGACACATAATTTATTCCCACACATGGTCTTATTCATTAGAAGTTAGTATTATAGATTTCATCACTGTGCATTTGACCAAACTTTATATTTTAATAGAGTATAACTATTAGAGATCACTGTTGTTAGGCTAAGTGGTTGACACCATACATGTCATCCATGAAGAGGAAGATTTAACTCTCTGAAAATGAATTAGACATCAACCTATATGGATTTAGGCCCCATGTACCTTTCCATATATTGGGGACTCCTTTAGACACCCTTATGAAAACTTAGCATATGACCTATTAGCCATAATATACATTCTACTGGTGGAGTAAATATCATCTCCCAAATGACCACGTAGTGCAAACGAGGTTGAGAGGGTTCGGTTGATTCTGTAATTGGTCATTGACCTAAAGCCTCACTCAAAAATCTATCAGACAATGCAAATTCTAGGTTATACACCCATTCAATTGACTAAAGTAGGGCTTGTGACTAAGCGTGTTGATTGTGTGTTGTGCCAAAGCCCATGTTATTTGTGAACTGAGTTAACCTATTCCATTTTTATCAAAAAATACTTAGAGACTTATAAGATAAATCCCATTTTAGAATCAAACAAACCACACATTCATATCACTATTCACACCTTTGGATATAATATCTATCTTAAAATCAAACCTTAGTGGTCACCCATCACTTTCTATCTTAATCATCACTTCTTGACTAAATATTATAAACCTACACAAACTTATTAGGTTTTAGTCTAGGACCCATCATTTCATTATCACTACCTCTTCATACCTAGAACCCATATAATCATCGCCTTTCTAGTGTGAAGGGTATTTAGTCACCTTATCTCCTTGGTTTCTTTGCTAGATTGAATCCTTATAGTGTTTTTGATTTGGTAGTATATGGTCATTATAGTCTTCATATCATCATAAATCTCAATCCAAGTCATGTCTAGATCATTTTTCTTGACCACTCTTAGTTTTATTTTTCTTACAAAATTAGTATCCAAATCCACCTTCTCTCTCATCACCCCACATTAAAAACACACTTAATCACTTTTATTGCATCACCCTCATCATTTATCATGCATATCTGCACTCGTGGCCAAATTATTAAAATGGGATAATGATCTAACTAAGAAAATAACTTCTTTAGGAACCTAGGTGATCAAAATCAAGATAATGATGATACACATAGTGACATGCATACTTCTGGATAGGAATACTGATTCAAAAGTGATTTCATCCATAGTGATGAGTTTAGTACATAATTTGATCAATATATCTATGAAAACTATGACCAAATCTTAGCCCAAGTTATTGGAATGGGGGGTACACTACCCCCTAACTGTTGTCTCCAAATCTTGCACCCTAAAAGAGGGTTGTTTGGGCCTCCTCTAGATTTGGGTAATGTTGGGACATTTTGAGGCCTGTGGGTGTGCTTATAAGTGGAATGAACCTTTAGGTTGAAAGGGATAGGTCCTTGTATTAGGTTTTTATGAAATAAAACTACTAAACCAGTTTGTATGAGTGAAAAGAGTTATAAGTTTGCATAAATGAATATCCTACTCTAAAAATGGTGATACACCAAGAATTAGTATCCACATGTATGCCCTATACTTACGCAAAATACAGTAGAATATAGTCTATAACTCAAGCTCTAGAGGATTCCAAAATAATTATTTAAATGTAGAGATAAAATGAATGAGATCACATAAGGTAAATAACTGGAAAAGATAACCTGTTTAGTCTAGAAAAGGGTTGCACATGTGCAAAATCTTATACATCTAGAATTCACTTTATATAACCTATTGGATCAACTCTTTACTCAAAAAAATGAAGGATAGATAAAATAAGGATAAAACATCACTTTCTATCACTTTATGTCTCTTGCATGCCTAGGCAAATGCCTAGAACTTAGAAAGAAAATAGACTTATGCTTCTTTGCTTAAAGGCAAGAAAATGGAAAAACATTCTAGTAAGGCTTTGTTGTACTATATGTGGATGATAAATAATAAGATCCCAAGGGTCCTATTTATATTGCTACGCCCCTAACCTATCACATGTATGAGGATAGTATTAGCCGACTTATGGCTTACTTATTCCTCTTTGACATTATATTACATTTATCTATGCTTTTTTTAGATTAGTAGGTCAGCCTATGGAGTAACCATGGCCTAGTTAGACTATATATAGGAGGTAGTGGGTAATCATTTATCATCATATTGTGAATTCTGCTCTTATTGAAGCTTGTGGAGGTTGCCCCCTTGAAGTGGATTATCTATTATCATATATTTGGATATATTTCAGTCATATTTGGATATAATTCTGCTGTTATACTTAATTCTTGAAGTAATTTCATTACAAGTGGTATCAGAGCTGCGATTTGGGCAATCTTGTGGGCGAAACACTAAATTTTTAAATTTTATGATATATAAAAAAGGTTACAAATTTCTCTGAAATTGTTTTACTAGAGGTGCAAAATAATTAGATTAAGCTTCCATTAAAATTTCAACTCATTTGGATATGTTTTTCAAAAGTTATCGCTATTTTATGGTTTTTCATAAAATTGCTCTATAGTGCACAATTCAAAGAATTTTTCTGAGTTGTTTACATTTTTGGAAAGATTAGAAAAATTTGGCTATGGTTTGTTCTTTGTTTATTTTTATTTGAGGCTGAAATAATTCCAAAATTGCTTGGTCAAAGTTGGGTCAAAAGTGTCAATAAGGGTCGACATCATAAAACCCTTTTATGGCAAATCCACAAACTCAGGGCCGAGGAAAGGGTGCTAAAACTCCAGGTAAAACTCCTAACAAGGATGAGATGGAGTCAGAAGGGGGATGTAATAGACCCTTTGTACCAGGGTTTTTTGACATAGATCACAAAGTGAGCCAGCTTGACTATAGTGTGCAAGTCATTCAGAGTGAGGTGCAAGACATAAAATATAATATGCAATCCATACAAGATAGTTTGGGAGATGTCATGAAGGCTTTGAAAATTAATTAGTCAAATCATCAAGCTAACTCTATTTCACAAACCCACCAGGGTGGTTTTCCTAACCAGTCTACTTCAAATCCAACTCCATGGCCACATAGGAACCTATTACCAAAGGTGGATATGCGCAAATTTTATGGAAAATATCCACTCAATTGGCTCAACCAAATAGAGAGTTTTTTTTGACCTACATCAGATTCCAAGTGAACAGAAGGTTGCCATGGCATCCTTGTATCTTGAACCTGATCAATTCATTTGGTATCGATGGTTGTGTGCTCAAAAGAAAAAGATGACTATCAATGTCACCTAGTTAGTTTTTACAGAGGAGCTACAATTACACTATGGCAATAGTGTGACAGATAATTACTTCAGCCACCTAAAAAAGTTGCGACAAACTAGCTATGTCAAAGATTATATTCATCATTTTCAGAACCTATCCTTACGTGTGCAGATAATTTCTAAAGCAAACTTGAATGACCTATTTTTGGGTAGAATCAAGGACCACATTCAACATGAGGTACACATGTTTAATCCACTTAATATTTATGAATCTATTATCCTAGCATGTAGAGCTGAGGAAAAATTCATAGCCAACAAGAAGCAACCATTCACTCACTTCAAAGATCGTAGCATATTGTCACCAACATTTTCTCCACCTACTAGATTGACCCCTCAGCGAATTGAAGAGAAGCGTGCAAAAGGATTATGTTTTGGTTGTGATAGCAAGTGGAGTAAAGGACATAGATGTGTTGATAAGAAGTTATTCTACATTGAGGGACCAAATGAAGATGAAGAAGCAGATGATGCCTCCAATGATGATGAGGAAGATATAGAGGAGGTACTTGAAGATTCCCAACCTACAATCTCTTGTCATGCACTTGTAGGTATTAGCACTCCACAAACTCTTAAGGTGGTGGGTTTCCTCAAGAAATAGAAGGTGACAGTGTTGATTGATTCAGGGAGCACACATAACTTTATAAACCATAAGTTGACCACTCGATTGAACTATTTCATCTACCCAGTGCCAGAATTTTAGGTCATGATTGCAGATGGTGGCACAATTAATTGTTCAGGCAAATGCCATAGTATTAAGCTTACTATGGGTGGGTACAATCTCAACTCTCCTATGTTTTCTATTCCCATGTGTAACACAGACATTGTTTTGGGAGTCCAACGGCTCACAACTTTAGGTACCATTGAGATGAACTTCCAAGAACTATTCATGCGCTTTCATTATGAAGGTTAGAAAATTGAACTACATGGATTACATGCAAAATCTCCACAATTGGTTAGTTCACATCAGATGACCAAGATGCTAAAAAAGGGGGTAGAGGGAATTATTACACGACTATGCGCCATAGAAGTTCAACCCACATAGGTATCTACACATCTTGATCTACAAATAATTCTTGAAGACCACTCATCTATTTTTGGGGCCATGCCAAAAGGACTACCACCAAAAAGAGAACATGATCATGCCATTCAACTAATTCTAGGTAGTCAACCACCAAATATCAGACCATATAGATATCCATATGCACAAAAGAGTGAAATTGAAAAGATGGTCCATGAGATGCTAGATGTAGGGATCATCAAGCATAGCCAAAGTGCATATTCATCACTAGTGGTCATGGTGCAGAAGAAGGATGCCACATGGAGGATGTGCCCAGATTATAGGGAACTCAACAAGTACACCATCAAAGATAAGTTTCATATTCTAATAATTGATGATTTACTTGATGAGTTGCATGGTGCTAATTATTTCACAAAACTGGATCTTTGCTCGGGTTACCATCAAATTAGAATCAATGATGAAGATGTTCATAAAACTACTTTTAGAACACATGAGGGCCATTATGAGTTTTTGGTAATGCCCTTTGGTCTTACAAATTCACCATCTACTTTTCAGAGCTTGATGAACACTATTTTTAGGCCTTTCTTAAGGAAGTTTGTGCTAATTTTCTTTGATGACATATTGATTTATAGTCAGACATGGGAAGCACATCTGCAACATGTGAAACATGTGTTGATAGTTTTGGAGAAGCACCAAATTTATGCAAAGCCATCTAAATGTGCTTTTGGAGTACAGGAGGTAGAGTACCTCAGTCACATTGTTTCTCATGAAGGAGTCAAAGTTGATCCCCAGAAGATCAATGTGATAATGGAATGGCCCATGCCAAAAACTATCAAAAACCTTTGAGGGTTTCTTGGACTAATAGGTTACTATAGAAGATTTGTGATAGGTTATGGCAGCATAGCAGCTCCACTCACTACATTTCTAAAGAAGGATGCTTTCCATTGGAATGATGATGCCACCAAAACATTTGAGAAACTAAAAGTAGCTATGTGCACCACTCCAATTTTGGCTACTCCAGACTTCTCACAAATATTCATTGTTGAATGTGATGCTTTTGGGTCTAGATTGGGGGTAGTACTAATGTAAGAAGGAAGACCCATTAAATTTGAAATTCATCAATTCAAAGGTAAGAATCTCCAAAAACCTATCTATGAGAAATAAATGATGGCTACTCTTCATGCAGTTAAATAATGGAGGCCTTATCTGATGGGTAGACACTTTAAGGTGAAAACAGATCATGATAGTCTCAAATACTTTTTGGAGCAAATATTATCATTTGAGGAATAACAAAAATGGGTAACCAAAATGTTGGGTTATGATTTTGAAATCATCTACAAGAAGGGTAAAGATAAGGTAGTAGCAGATGCACTATCTTGACAGGATGCATCCACAGAAGCATTACTTTGTGTAATGTCCATATTGCAGGCAGATTGGGTGGATGAAGCTAGGTTAGAATGGGAGTAAGACAAGGATACACAAGTTCTAATTTAGAATCTCTAGCAAGGTAATTTATCCTCTAACAAATTTGAATGGAAAGGTAATGTCCTATGGTATAAGAGTAGGTTATACTTGTGCAAAAATTCAGAGCTTAAGCATAAGATTCTTGCAGAGTTGCATGTATCTCCACTTGGGGGATACTCAGGGTTCTTAAAAACTTATCATAGAATTAAGAAAGAATTATTTTGGGAAAGACTCAAGGGAGATGTAAAAAATTTTGTGAAAGAATGCTTGATATGCCAACAAAATAAAGGTGAAACAGTTAAGACCCCAGGTTTGTTACAACCATTAGCAATTCCTAGTCAAAGGTGGGAGGAGGTTTCCATGGATTTCATCACTGGGTTGCCTTGTTCTGAAGGTAAGAATGTTATTTTGGTCATTGTGGATAGGCTTACAAAATATGCCCATTTTTGTGCTCTCTCACACCTATTTTCAGCAAGTACAGTCGTGACTATTTTTATGGAAGTAGTTCTCAAATTACCTGGAACCCCAAAAATAATTGTAATTTATCATGATCCTATTTTCACTAGTAATTTCTAGACTAAAATATTTTCTTGTTTGCGTACTCATCTAGCTCATAGCTCATCTTACCACCCCCAATTTGATGGACAAATTGAAGTGGTTAACAAATGTTTAGAGGGGTATCTCTGTTGTTTTGTATTAGATAAACAAGAACATTGGGTTAGATGGCTACCACTTGTAGAATGGTGGTATAACACATATTTCCATACCTCTTCTAAAATGCCTCCATTTCTAGCACTATATGGTTACCATCCACCTTCCATCACTTATTCATTAAAGGTGCACACCAAGGTTCGAGATGTGGAAGAGAACATTCAAAATCAACAAGAGGTTTTGGCTAGTTTGAGAGAGAATTTGGCCTTGGCACAAAATAGGATGAAGCAACAAGCAGATCAACACTAGAGTGAGCAAAATTTTGAGGTGGGTGACTAGGTATTTGTTCATTTACAACCTTACAAGCAGATGTCCTTGAAGCAATAGAAAAAGGACAACAAACTTGCTCCAAAGTATTATGGCCCTTATCAAGTTCTACAAAAAATTGGAAGTGTGGCTTACAAGCTTGAGATACTTCATTCATCTCACATACACCCAGTATTTCATGTTTCTTGTTTGAAGAAGGTCATTGGACAGAAAGTTTCTACCCAAATAGAGCTCCCAGAACTAGATGAAGAAGGACGAGTCATTTTGGAACCAGAGAAGATCCTCTAAACACGTACTAAGAGGTTGAGAACCAGAGAGATTAAGGAATATTTGATCAAGTGGAAAAACCAAAGCAGTGAAGATGCAACTTGGGAAGGTGAAGAATTTATGCAACATCCAGAGTTATTCAATGTTTAGGACAACATTGGTTTGAAGGGGAAGGGCATGCTATGCCCCTAACCTATCACATGTATGAGGATAGTATTAGCCGACTTGTGGCTTACTTATTCCTCTTTGACATTATATTACATTTATCTATGTTTTCTTTAGATTAGTAGGTCGGCCTATGGAGTAACCATGGCCTAGTTAGACTATATATAGGAGGTAGTGGGTAATCATTTATTATCATATTATGAATTCTGCTCTTATTGAAGCTTGTGGAGGTTGCCCCCTCGAAGTGGCTTATCTATTATCATATGTTTGGATATATTTTAGTCATATTTGGATATAATTCTACCGTTATACTTAATTCTTGAAGTAATTTCATTACATATATTAAAAGAGGGAGAGAAGAGAGATCTCTTGGGTGCAAAAATAGAAGCCTCCAAAATGGTTTGCCATCACCATCCTAGTGAAACTAATTCCAACTGTTCTCTCATTTAGTTTGAGTTTGTCCTTCTCTTTGATTCACCCTCTCGAAATGACTAGGATCACTACAAAAAAAATGGTGAGATGACCCTCCATAATAAATGGCTTGGATTGCTACTGTGAACCTTAGATTCTTCCTGAAAGCTTCCGCATTTTACACTGTAGACCTATTCAGGCCTTCTGAATGGATTTACTTATAAAACCTATAAGTCAAGCATGTTGGGAAACCCAATTTTCACTATCCTTACTCTTTTGGGTTTTTTTATTGTTTCTACTTATAAAATTCATAAGCAAAGCTCTTTTGAAAACCCAATTTTTCTTTACTTAAGACCCTTTTATGTTTTTTGAATGGCTTTACTCCTTGCTTTCTCTTTTGGGCTATTTGATTGCTTCTACTTATAAAATTCATAAGTCAAACATGTTGGCAAACCCAATTTGCACTGCAGAGTTGTTCAAGTTTTCCTAGTGACTTTACTTATTATTTAAAGACTTTGGGAATGAATTTGATGTCCTATAACACATCATCAAGTTGCACATTGACAGCTATTTAGCCACCCTGAATTTGATGTCCTACAGCATGTCATGTCTTTGAATCCCAATGGCTAGTTGGCCACCCTAAATTGGATGACCTACATCATATCATAGGGATCCATTGGGTTGGGCTTATGTTTCAGGAAATTTTATTGAAGTAATTCCTTTGGGAATTTTTCTCAAAAGGTGATGGCTAGTTCCTTCGAGAACATTTCCCGAAGGACACTTGGGAAATGCACAAGGTCCCTTCAAAACTCTTTTGAAGGGTCACTTGGACAACAAATTTCCCTTCAAAAAAGTTTGAAGGGACACTTGGGGGAAGAAGTGCCCTTCAAAACTTTTTTGAAGGGTCACTTGGACAATAAAGTTCCCTTCGAAAAAGTCTGAAGGGACACTTGGGGTGAAGAAATGCCCTTCGAAACTTTTCTGAAGGGTCACTTGGACAACAAAGTGCCCTTTAGAAAAGTTTAAAGGGAGACTTGGGGGGAAGAAGTGCCCTTTGGAAATTTTTCAAAGGGTCACTTGGACATTAAATTTCCCTTCGAAAAAGTTTGAAGGGACACTTGGGGGGAAGGCAAGGCAAGAAAGGCCAAGGCAAACAAGGGAAAGGGAGAAAATAAAGAAAAAGGGAGAAGATCCTGAACTAGGAGAGGACGAAGGGAAAATAAAAGAAACAAAGCAAGTGACCAAACATAGAAAATTAGCAAAGGAGAAATGAAAAGAGCCAAAAGGAAAACACAAACTGGTAATTGATCTTTGGAATTTTTTGAAGGGCAACCTTGGAGAAAACAGGCAAAAGTGCCCTTTGAAACTTTTTTGAAGGGTCACTTGGACAACAAAGTGCCCTTCAAAAAAGTCTAAAGAGACACATTGGGGGGAAGAAGTGCCCTTAAATTTTTTTTTAAAGGATCATTTGTACAACAAAGTGCCCTTCAAAAAAGTCCAAAGGGACACTTGGGGGGAAGAAGTGCCCTTCAAAACTTTTTTGAAGGGTCACTTGGACAACAAAGTGCCCTTCAAAAAATTCTGAAGGGACACTTGGGGGGAAAAAGTTCCCTTCCAAAAAATTTCAAAGGGTTACTTGGACAAAAAAATAACCTTCAAAATTTTTTGAATGGACACTTGGGGGGAAGGCAAGGTAAGAAAGGCCAAGGCAAATAAGGCAAAGGGAAAAACCAAATAACAAGGGAGAAGAACCTGAACCAAGAGAGGCTGAAGGGAAAAGACAAGAAACAAAGCAAGTGACCAAACACAAAAAATGAGCAAGGGAGAAATGAAAAGAGTGAAAGGGAAAACAAAAACTGGCCATGCAGAAAATGGTCAACACTAACTTTGATCAAAACCTTTGTAACACCTAGTCCATCCAACCACTAGGCCCAACACTCCCCATCATGACACCAATACCAATCAGGAGCACAAAGAGGAAAATCTTGTGGACCATGAACAAGAGATTGAAGAATAAGAACAACAAGAACTACTCAAAAATAATCACATTGAGGCTAGTACGAGACAAACCACCTTAGATAATTGGTTAGATTAACTAACCCAACAAATCAACTCCCTGGCCTCATAATTTCAAGTACAAAATTAAAGGCCTTCTTCCCCAAGGTAAAATGCCCAAAACATTAATCTTGATCATTTTATATCGTACACTAGTCACAATCAAACGTCTAATCCCCTCATAGAGCCATCATTTGATCAAGAGTGTAAAATAATGAAGGAAACTCTTCAGTAGATTGATCCTCATACACAATGAAAAAATGTACAAGTATGAATTTGTTTGTACCTCCTCTTTAGATATGAGAATTTTAAGGGTGCCTTTCCCATAATATTTTGAGTTTTCAAAATTTAAAAAATACACAAGGAAAGGGGATCACTAGAATCATGTCTAAGAATTATATATAGCATGCTATGAGGTAGCCTAAAACTATGCTTATGTCCTTAGGATTTTCCCTAAAAGTCTCATGAGACCCGCATTAGAGTGGTTTATGCATTTGCCAAAAGGGTCCATATCTAGCTTTGGAGAATTGAGTGAAAAATTCATGAGACACTTATCCTTCAATATTGATCATGATGTATCCATCATATATCTTTACAATACCAAACAAAAAAAATGGGGAAAGTCTAGCCTCCTTCCTACAATGATGGAGAAGTTTGGAAAGTTGATTTTGATGTATAGTTCCACAAAAAGAATTGGCCAAAATGTTTATCTACCACCTTAAACCAAATTGAAATATCAGTTAAATCTATAATGTGCTAAATCTTTTGATGAAATCATAAAAAGGGGATCCAAATTGATAAATTTCTCATTGAGAAAGGTACAATCAAATTGTATACCCAAAATGAACAAAGCCATAGTCAAGACAACACCTTTTTAGGTAATCTAAAAATCATTAATAAAATTAAAAATGTCATGGGAGATGGAGTCACGGATTCTAAACAACATGTCTGAACAATACAAAAAATTATTCCTACTACTTAGTAGACTATCTCCACTATTAACGTACCACAGGGAAAACCAAAACCCCAAACATGTTAAAGGCCTCTTACTAGTCTAGGGATACTTATAGATGTGGTCCTCTAACTATTAATTGATACTAATATGATTACTCTCCTTGAAATTTGACCTTTGGATGAAAGCACACCTCAACTTGATTGGTATCATATGGATGAGTTTTGCCAATATCAAACATTTAAAGGTCATGATATTGAAAAATGCATTCAATTAAAACATTATATTCAAGATCTAATTAAAAAGGGGAATATTGAAGTTAAAGTGTACAACCATACTAATCATTCTAAGAATCAGTAGCTTGGCATCTATCAAGACTCATTGCCCAAACATGATCAGAGGTAAATAAAACCACCTAAAGACTAGGATCAAGCATCTACCTCCAATCACACCGATTACCATGCCATGTCATATCATTATGTCAAAACCATCAAAATCTACATCCCCCTTGATCCCATATCACCACGTTCCACCATTATTAATATTAATTTGTCCATAGTTGATTGTGTAGTCACCACACAGTGAAATAAGATTGTTGTTCCTAGAGTACCACCAAAAGACCCATCCATGTTAACATCCCAAAGGGTCAATGTCTCTATAAAGGTCTCTACATCTTTTGATAAACCATATAGCATAATCCAATAGCTCAAAAAGACCTCATCCTAAATCTCTCATATGGATCTTCTCAAAATGTCATCAGTGCATCAGGAAATCCTTAATCAAGTCTTAAATGACCTCAAATTCCCTTGAGACATTGACACTAGACAATTTAAAACCTTGGTGGGTCACTTATCTCCTTTACAACAAATGAATTTTAGTGACTAGGACATGCCTCCTATTGGCCCGCATCACAATTATCCATTATTCATAGAAATTTCCATTTTTAAACACAAAATCCCTCAGGTGCTCATAAACGAAGGGTCTACATTGAATTTATGCAATTTGGACTTCTTAAAGAAGTTGGGGTACTCAGAGGCATCATTAGAGCCTACTCTCATAATTATTAAGGCATACAATGATAATGAAAGGCCATCTATAGGCACCATTTATCTTCTTATCTATATGGAAAAGGTCATCCATCAGACCTTGATTCATGTTATGGATGTTGATATTCCATATAATCTACTTCTATTTCATCCATGGATCCATGAAATGCAAAAAATCCCTTCTAAACTCCATTAGTGTATAAAATTCCCTCATTCTAGCATGGAGGGCAGCATCCCAAGGGAAATATAACATTTTTGTAAATGTTAAATGGATCAATCCCATCTTGCATGATATTTCCCTAGCATGCATAGCTCCACTCCAAATCTAATAGTTGCCAAATATGTCCACCTGAGTGACTTAGTACTTTCTTTAAAACTATCCATAGATGTCACCCATCTCAAGATCACATCCATAGGTTATGGATATATGAATATAAGACCTTTTATGTAGGAGAATTACCAGTTTCACCATGTGGCTATGGGTCCCCATATATAAGGAAGGATAACCCTATAAGCTATCAATTTGGAAAAATGGCCTTTATTAGTGCAAATTTACTATCATAAGATTACTTTGATCATCCCAAGGTTTCATGATTTATTCTAGACAATGAGGCCCTTGCATTCTATAGACAAAAGTACCCCCAACTTCATAAAATGTTGCAAAATATGAATTATCAGGGAAAAGGACTAGGGAGACATGAACAAAGAAGGCTTGAAGCTATAGGGGTTCAAGAACATGCAAGTAATCTTGGGTTATGGTATAAACATCTTGAAATTGACCTAGACAATATCATTTTGGATACTTCTTTGGTTCCTTAGGAGTATTCTTATGACAAAGAAGAAGAAACATGATTTGTTTATAGTTTTTATGAAGATCTTTCTGCCACCAACCTAGTCCATGAAAGCATCATCTCCATCATTAATATATACCTCCATTACCCTACCTTAATAGATTGGGATAAAAAACATGAACCATCTTTTGACATGTTTTAGAGTGATGGGTCCATTATAGAATATTTGGGAGTGCAAGACATTATGCCTTTCAGAGATCAAAATAAGGGATTCTCTTTTAATCTCAATAAGTCAACCTATTTTGGGGAAAAAAACATCCCTCAATAAAATTAAAGAAAAGGAATATGAATATGAGGATCCCTCTCAAAACTTAATGACATTCAACTCACTCCTGATGAATCATAATTCCATTTAGAATTAGACACAGGGCTTCCAGATGATTTTTATCTAGAAATGCAGGATCTGCCATCACCCCAAATATATCTCCAGGACCAATCACCTTCCTTCATTGAGGAGGTTATTAAATTCAATATTGTAATAAAAGAAAGTCGTAAAATTGTCAAATTAGGGGAAATTCTTACACCCAAGGAATGTTAAATTCTTATTGAATTTCTCAAAGAGTTTATAGATGTCTTTGCATGGTGTTATTCAGACATGTCAGAGCTTGATCCATCATGGTAGTTCATCATTTAATCATCCATCCTAATTCAAAACCAATCAAGCAAAAACTTCACAAGATTTACCCTAAGGTGGATCTATTCATTAGAGAAGAATTACAAAAATTCCTTGAAGCTATATTTATCTGACCTATTGATTATTCTGATTGGATATGTAACATTGTTCTTATGGCCAAGCCACAAGGTGGGATCTAGATTTGTATTTACTTATGGGATATCAACAAATCATGTCCAAAAGATGATTTTCCCCTACCAAATATAGACATGATCATGAATTTTACATCAGGTTATGAGATTTTATCCCTCATGGATGGCTTTTTAGACTATAATCAAATCAAAATTATGTTTGAGGATTAAAACAAGACATTATTTATTACTCCATCTAGAAATTTTTTATCAAGTAATTCCCTTTGGTCTCAAAAATGTAGGTGATACCTATCAATAAGCAATGATTGTCATCTTCCACAACATGATGCAGTACATTGTGAAAGATTATGTAGATGATATTCTATGAAATTCAAAAATCTAATCAGAGCATCATGTGGTTTTAAGAAGAATATTTGAGTGAATTTGTGCATATAAATTCATATTGAACCCAAATAAATGTGAGTTGGGATTCACCTCAAGAAAACTAATAGGGTTCATAGTGTTCAAGAGAGGTATTCAGGTTGATCCAATAAAAGTCAAACAAATTATGTAAATGCCTCCTCCTTGAAATCTGAAGCAGTTCAGGATCTTTCAAGGAAAACTACAAACCATCCATTGGTTTATTTCCCTACTAGATGATAAATTTAACCTCTTCACCCATCTCTTAAAGAAGGGGACTCATTTCAATTGAAACTCTGAGTATCAACAAGCCTTTTATAATCTTAAGCAATATTTGGTCAAGCCTCTAGTATTATCACCACCTATCATGGGAAGGCCTTTAATTTTATATATATCTTCAACACCTTGTGAAATAGGCTCACTTATAGCAAAAGATAATGATGAAGTGATAGAGTGGGAAATCTATTATCTCAGATGAACATTGATTTCCTATGAGCTTAATTATACCCCTATCATATTCATTCCAAATGGTGTATTCATTCCATCACTCATCCAAATGTTATAATAAGATGAACATGGTGAAATATTCCAAACTTTGGGGATGAGATGGATGGTACCATCATGGTAGAAAAGGGATGTGTTAAAAAAATTGATTATGCAAAAATTTCAAATAGCCACCATTTCAATTCACTCTGGGAGTGATGGGACTATGGTCTAAGAGAAAATTTTCTAGATGGGTGGTGATATATTTCCCATCATATAAAGTAAACAAGAACATATGTTGCTCAAAAATCATAAAACAATCCAACTGCTTGGGGAGACTATCGATGTTGACATGATAGTTGGACCATGTAAATCCTAGTGAATTATTAAATGTGTACCATCAAAATATTGATTTCAAAAAATGCAAATACTTTTTGAAATAAAACCAAGATTCACATTCTCCAACAAACCATTGCATCATAAGGGCACCAACTTCATCATCAAGGCTCTCAATAATATCAAAATCAATAAAAATCAGCTAGGTGGAAAAAATAAAATTATCAATGAGCCATCACAATCACGTCATTATGTTCAAACCATAATTATGGGTTTAAATGTTTATAATACCCATGGAATAACCACTTATGTCAATAAATACATAAATAATTCAAAGTGAGGGATCTTCTCCTGCAAAAATAACTAAGGGGGACAAAGGTTTTTGGAAATTAAAATATTGGGTTGCCACATCCATCTTCATGTGAAGTGGAAAAGTGAGATGCATTAGGAGAAATACAATTGAAATTAATCTACAAAATAAACCTTGAGATCGAGACCCAAAAACTACTAAAAAGTAGCATGCATAGATAGTCCATGAGAGGACTATATGAGAACTCAAATCTTCCATGATATAAAATTGATTGGGGGAGTCTTTCATGAGTAGTTGTCCCTAACCATCCTCTATGTATTCTCCATATTCAAGTGTTTCAAACCAGTTTCTCAATAGATAATGTTGGTTTAGAATGAAATCCCAAAGTAAAAATAAATAATGTTTATCCCCACTGTCATCTTGAGGAGATTCAATGCCACTATGAGGTGGAATGCATGACCAACAAGGTGTAGGACCACTTGCAGAGGATGTTCTAGAATGGGAAAAACTTACATGTGGTTGAAAAACATGAGAAACTCATCTCTAAGAGGACATCAAAGAACCATGAGACTAGGGAGGGTATGGGTTAACAGGATACCCACACTACTTGAAGGAGGATTTCAGATAAGAGGGGGCATGGTTTGAATTATAACCTTTATTATTATTGATGGTAGCATTTTTTTATCCACAGTTGTCCACCCATTAATATTATCTACCACCTTTTATTTTTTTAGATGGTGCTCATTTAGAAGATGGATTTGACCAACCCATAAGATGAAAATCATGAATACTATGGTTGGGAAACTAATTGAAATAAATTGTTCAACAAATTAAGATAGGTGACTTTATGTGCCTAGCACTCTATCCCTACTTAAATATCAATAGACTCTTTCAAGTCCTTCGTAAAATCAACCTTGACACAAACATGATTATTAGGGTGTGCAAAGTAATACTTAATTTTATCATTTCAAATCACCCATCCTAAAGGGTTGAAATATTAAATCTATATGAGAAGTTGTGGCCCAAGTGTCCAGATCAAATATAGATGACTGAAATATAGTGAGGTTGATATCATCTAGGTCCATGCAAATATCACCATGAGTGGGTGGTATGATATCCTCCTCCTCAGGTGTAGTGCATATAACACCATAGGATCTATAATAGTGAGCTTGTCAGGGAGTATCACTAGACAAAGCCTCACCATATCTACCCTTGCTAGTAGGAGTATGTGAATCTTGGCTTGTATGTTGAACTAGGGTGTTAACTTAAGCACCTAAAGGGCATGTGAAGTATCAATCTTTACAATCTCCTTGACTATAGGGGGTAGGGTGTTAAGAAGATGTGGTTTGTCAACACATACTCTTGTAGGCAAATTAGGTGCATGATGTGCACTTGGCCTATCCTACACAGATCCCTTTCCTCTGCCAACAAACTCTTATAAATCAAAATTTAGAAGTTCAATTAGCACAAACTCACAATATAATTTTTTCAAACAATACATCAGAATCTCATTATTGTTTCAAGATAGGTGATCAAAGACCATCCACTATCAATCCCAAAAATTATGTTTGATCAAATTGTGAGTGCACTAGTGAATTGAAATCCATTTGACCATCACATCTAGTGGTGCACTAGTTTTCCCATCAATGAATAGGGCAAAAATTTGGGCTTTGGTTACATTTTTATCTTTCACAGTTATTGTAGATTATTTTTTAGATTAGTATTCCCTACATCTATTTTTATTCTTATCCTGCCTATTAATTTGACCCATTAACGAGTTAATTTCAACTAATAATGTTGGTAATGTATTTTCTAGAGAAATTTGGTGGGGACTGTTTGCATGAGGATCCCTCAATGCCATAATCAAAGTATCAAAATTTGATCTTATTCTCTTTACTACCTTGGGGGGATCCAAGAGCTACAAGAGGGATAAGAGGGTTTTGAAGGTGAGTAGGGATAGAAGAGTTTTGTTGGTGAGGAGGGATATGAGGGTTTTGTAGGTTAAGAGAGATAAGAGGGTTAGGTTTTTGTTCAATGCCACTTGCCTCTGCATGTGTTGAAAAACAAAAAAATAATTTTAATAAAAATGTAACAAAATTAACTAATTTTGTTTGTAAATACACTAAAATGTGTTTGCCTACCTCTCTCTTAACATGACATTGTCAAGTTTAGGTTGTTGAAGTATTTTTTGTAGACACCTAAATCTGGCCATCAATGACCTCCAACTAGGATTTTGACCAATTTCTACCTAAAATACACAATTTGGCCTAAAAACACTAAATCACATTAAAAGCTTTGAATTTGATATTCAAGTGCCAATTTAGGCTAGGGTATCCCTAAATTGGGCAATGCAATTTATGGGCCAACTAATTTTTATCAAATCATTTCAAGTCAAAATGTTAATTTTGCACATGGGTGCTCTGGATTACTCTTTTTCTATCAAATTTATTGTATGGGACACGTGCCTTCGTTATTTCATGTTGAAAACATACTAAATGGATAACAGATCCAACACATTTGACATCACATTCAAATTCCAATCCAGTCAAATTTTGGACCAATAATAAAGCATTTTGATCAATTTAAGTAATTTGTGCACAAAGTGCTTAATCATGCTTAAGAGATAATTAAATCAAATTAGAGCCTAATTAAGAATTACAGGGAAATTTGTTGAATACTTATTTTTATAAATGAATATTGAATATTTGTATCATCAGGAGACATCATTTCTTGGGAAGACAGCCCTAGGCCATAAATGCATAGATTATCAAGGTTACCCCCTCCCATACCTCATCAATGCCTCTCATGCCTCTTAAATAACCCTTTATCCCAAATATTTATGAGCTTATTCATGGGTTTTTAATTATATAATTTGATTAATTCTTAGCCACACATCTCAATCTTGAGATGGACTGTTCAGGTTGATTCTAGCCATTTTTCAAAATCCATAAATAGGAAGCCTTGGCACATGAATTTCAAGCTTAACTTGTGCAAAGTTACCATGACAAATTGATTCCAAAAATATGTCACATTCCAAAGTTATGATGCCAAAATATTGAATCCAAAGCCAAGCAAGGTACCAAGGAGAGACGGAGGTAGTCAAGCTTCCATTAATGCAAACTTCATGAGCACAAACCGAGCAAGCCATTATAACAAAGCATTTGGAACATCAAAGGAAGGTGAAGGATTCTTGTTTTTCCTTATTTTTTAGTTGTGATTTTCATTTATTTATTTTATTAAGCTCACCCTAGTAATTAGGCATGAAGGTTTTAGTTTAGTGTGCTTTTGATTTGATTTATCCACTAACATAATACTAATCTCTCCATCATCAAATTCGTAGTTCACATATGACACACCTAGTGGTACCGTAACCCACAAATTTTCTCACAAAGCCTCTATCAACAAATGTGATGGTCACTCCCTTGAGGGGGCATCATCTTAGGTTTCCCAAACACCATTTGGAGATTTGTTCTTCAACCATCATCTTCTTTTTGGCATACAAGATTTTTTTCAATATTTGAGAAGACATTGCTTTACCTATGGTTTAAAACACCTTCCCAAATAAGGGCAAACTGTAGACACCTAAATTTGGCCATCAATGATGTCCAACCAAGATTTTGACCAATTTATACCTAAAATGTACAATTTGGCCTAAAAATACTAAATCACATTAAAAGCTTTGAATTTGATATAGTCAAGTGCCAGTTTTGTGTAGGGTATCCCTAAATGGGGCAATGCAATTTATGAGCCAACTAACTTTGATCAAATCATTTCGAGTCAAAATACCAATTTTGCACCTAGATGTTCTAGATTGCTCTTTTCTATCAAATTTTTTGTACAGGACATTTGCATTTGTTATTTTTTATTGACAACATCCTAAATGGGATAACGGATCCAATGCATATGACATCACATTCTAATTCCAATCCAGTCAAATTTTGGACCAATAATAAGACATTCTAATCAATTTGAGTAATTTATGCACAAAGTGCTTGATCATGTTTACGAGATAATTAAACCAAATTAGATCCTAATTAAGAATTCCATGGAAACTTGTTGAATACTTATTTTTAGAAATGAATGTTGAATATATACATTATTAGGTGAATATTTTGTCGACCAGCTAACTAGTGAGCAAAATAGGTCTCTTCACCACAACATAGAAAGATTGGTCATCGAAAGTTGTAGGTTTACCACATACAAAGGGGACAAATCTCTCCTCTCATCAAAGGGAGGTTCCCTATAGATATAAAGGCTATATATATATATATATATATATATATATATATATATATATATATATAAACAGAAAGTAACACTCAGGGGTAGAATAAACCATCCATCTCTTTTTTTCAGAGATGATGCTCACAGATCAAAGGAGAAATCCTAGGTGATTGGTGAAGGTAATTCTATTCTTTCAAAAGTAACATTCAACCAAGATCGGATCCCTTCCCAGATAGTAGAAGTCCTGATGAAATGGTAAAAGACACTTCTCTTCTTTTAGAAGTGCTTGTTGTTGTAAACAATAGGAATCTTTCTAGTAACAAGTGACTAGTAACAGAGTACAGAGTAACCAGCAATTTAAGATGAAGCAAAAAGTCTCCACCTTGACTGCTCTAGAGTGAAATACGAAAGACAATGGGGGAACAAAGTCATCCCAAAGTCCTTTACATAGAAATAAGAAATAAACACACACTAAAGACAACTATGACAGCACAAAGTCTAAAAGTAGTTGGCTTCAGGACACCTTCCTTATCACTTCCACTAGCTCTACTTGTTAAATTGCATAAACAAGAATACATTCAGGAAATAGACATAAGAACAATCTCCTAGAATGATACAAGCTAAAATAGCACAAAGTCTGAAAGTAACTTGCTTTTTTATTCAAACAAAGAAATATGATAAACAATATGAGCTCAAAGTCTCAGTGATGCCTTTTAATTTGGGTAGAGTTTTGCTTTTGGAAAGGAAATATCTCCCTCAAATGATACAAGAGATTACATTATATAGAGGCCCAAGGGAAGCTTGGAACTTTGTCCCATGGATCGACCCATACTACATAATTAATGCCTTGGATGAATTCTTGGTTTTGTCAGGGAGGGCCATGCTGGACCAGGGCGGCTACCTTAACTGTGACGTGTTGATTCATCTTCAGTGTCTACTCCTGAGCCTAAATCACTCATTCCCTCACCTGTTATCTACACAACTGTCTACTCCACCTTTACTCCAAAGGGGATAAACAAGTTGCACTTTCAATGTTTGCAAGCCCCAAATACCTACTCGGTGAACTGCTCCACCTATTGGGAATAACTCCCGCTGTGATTTCTCTCTTTGTTTCTTTTTTCCTTGGCACTGGCCTTTGGGTCTTTGAATGCATTTGAATATGTGTTTTAAGCCTACAAAGATCAACAGACACTTCATTTGTAGCAAATTTGATGTTCGCAGGTCTTTCCTCTTTTGAAGGTTAATGACTATCCAGTCATCCTAAATTTGACATTTGTGGCCCTGTCATTCTTCTTAGTAAATCCTTTGTGTCTTTCTTGCTTGTTATGGCTGCTTTCCACTGTGATGCGAGTGAGGACATGTGGTAGCATCCGCAACTTTGAAATAAGCTTATTGGAATAAGCTTTGAAACTTGTTAGAGGCTAGAAGCACGGATGCAGACACTTGGTAGCTTCTGTTGCATTAGGATGGGACACATGGCAAGATTTTCCACTTTGAAACTTGTTAGAGACTGTGTCTCAGTTTGTGACACTTGGTAGCTTCCACTGCACTTTGAGGCTTGACCCTTCCCAAAGGGAACTTGCCCTTTGGGGTCTTGAACGGGGTCCATTTTTGAGTATTGAGTGTCCCCCGCAAGGGTACCTACCTTTTTGGATCATCTGGGTGGCCTTCAGGATTCAATTTCTTTGGAGGACTATCATCTCTTTATTTCCTTTAGATAATTTGTTTGAAGGAAACCTTTCCTTGGCTCTCTGTCTCTACATCTGAGAATGCTCTATCTTTGACATGTGGCACGTTTCGCTGCTTCCAACAAGTGACACATGGCATCTTCTACTGGAATAGGTGAGGACACGTGGAAGCATCCACCTAATTCATAGGAGCTCTTAGAAACCTTTGAGAGTCTCATGGGAGATGACACATGGCAACTTCCACCAAACTCTAGAAACACTTATAAAAACAGTCGGGACTCATTTTTGGTATACGTGGATGATGACACTTGTTGGCTTCTGTTGATTCTCACCAAGGACATGTGGTGTCTTCCACTACATCGTATTGAAACCCTCCACCGTTGACACTTGGTGCTTTCCACTCTTGGGCTTTTGTAACATCATAGGAACTCTTGGGGCTCATTTGGGTTCTCTCAGACAATGACACTTGTAGTGTCCCATTTATTTTAGTCACTCACCTAGGACCCACTATGGTCCTTACTTTATACAGTGAAATAAAAGGAAGGGACTGTGGATATTGACAATTGGAGGCTTCTGACAAGCTTTAAAAGGGACACATAGCAGTATCTGTTGTTCTTAGAAACAAAGTATAATGTGTCTCGACAGATGACACTTGGCAGCTTTCACTCATCCTTTTCTTTTGCACGCTCCTTGGTTGAACCATCCATTGAACCATTTGTTTGCTACTTCTTTCCTTAACTGAGGCCACCTTTGAACCTTTTAACCAATGAACTTGTTGAACCTATAAAGCAGTTCAAGGTTCAACGGTTCAATCAATTCATTCTTTTTAATATGGCTAAGTCTTTTTGATATCTTTGAACCAAATGTGTTGAATAGTTTGGACATTAAAACCATTGAATCGATTAACCAAAATGGTTCAAGGCTCAACGGTTCAAGCCTTTGAAACTTGTTAAGTTCTCGGAGCCGTGGAACCTTGAAACGGTTGAACTTTGAACCTTTGACAAATGTGCTTAACCTTTGCTGATGACATTGAACCTATGGAACCATTGAACATGTTGAACCAAAATGGTTCAAGGTTCAATGGTTTAATCCTTGCTTAGATGCTTGCCGATGGACATTTATGATTGAACCAAGGTGCTAAACCAATCCTAAAAATGACTAAGTGTTGGAAACTAGTTCTTTTGATTGAACTCACCTACAGAAGCCTTTGAACCTGTTGAACCTGCTAGTCCATTTACTAAAAAAGCTTAAAAAATAAAGAATTTGAAAGCTCATAAAAATATTTTAGAAGGGAAGAGATTATTTTTGGTTGTGTAAGACCGAAATAGTCATATGTTATGCCAAACATGAGTGACATTTTTTGGGGACAAGAACTGGCTCCAGTTGGGGAACTACCTTCAAGTGAAAACTTGGAACACAGATAAGGGGAGTAGAAACCAAAATCTCCAGTGCTTTGAAGTATGCCATTGGGATATGGAGTCATGCTACCCAAAAAAAAAGGCTCTAAAAATGAAAATGAAAAGAACAAAATAAAAACAAAAGACTATACAAATATACATATGTATAGGGGAACTCATCCTATACGTCAAGAGTTGAAGTGCTTCAGATGTTTCCCATTATGAGGCAGAGAAAAGAGAGTGCCATCTTGATACTTTAATAGGAAACTATTTTCACCATTGAGCTGATGAATAGTAAAAGGGCCCCTGCACAAGGAATCAAACTTTTCATGCATCCGCGTTGGTTTTCTTCTCTTGTCCCATAGCAAGACTTGATCTCCAAGCTGGAAATCATGGTTCTTTGCTTTCTGGTCGAAGAGCTTCTTCACCAGACCTTGATGGATGGAAATTCGGTCCACCACTACAATTCTTTGCTCTTCTAGCTCAGTTAGGCACATGATCCTCTTATCAATGACATTTTCATATGTTTGATCTTCAATTGCCTTAGCCAATTTCAATGCTGGCAATTCCAAGGTGATTGGTATTTCAGCATTGAGTCCATAAAGAAGTTGGAAAGGAGACATACCAATTGCCCTCTTTGGTGTAATTATGTCTGCCCATAGAGCATCAACCAATGCTCTATGCCACATCCTTTGGCTGTCATCCACCAGCGTCTTGATGATAGTCACTAGGTTCTTATTACTTGATTTAGCCTGTCCATTCCCTTGTGAAAATTAATCAGAAGAGTGGGAGAGCATAATCCCATAGTGAAAATAGAATTGAGTAATCTCTTGGAAAGTGAAACAATCTACATTGTCAGTGATAATTTTAGTTGGAACCCCAAACCTGGATATGATGTTCTCTTTGAGGAAATTGCATACTACTTCTGAAGTAACATGTTTGGTTGGGACAACTTCCACCCATTTGGTGAAGTAGTCTATTGCTGTAAGGACATAATCATGTCTAGCACTTGAAGATGGGTTTACATCACCAATAAAGTCAATTCCCCATTGTTGGAATGGTTCCTCTATGACCACTGGCTTGAGAGGCAGGGTAGCTAACTTGGGTCTTATGACAAACTGCTAGCATAGTTCACACTCCCTAACCACTTGTATGCATCCTGAAAGAGAGTTGGCCAGTAATACCTAGCTCACAAGATCTTATGGGCAGTCACAGAAGTGAAAAAATGTCCTCCATAGGCTAAATTGTTGAAGGACTTCAGAAGTCAGCTTTGTTGATCCTTGTCCACACAGTGAAGGAACATTCTATCAAGGCTCCTCTTGTATAGACCGTTGTCCCAGAGGGCAAAATTAGTATCTTTTAGCTTGATGGTTCTCATTTATTTATAAGATAGGTGAGCAAGAAACTCACCATAAGTAAGGAAATGAATAATATCTGAATACCACTCATTCGTGGTGGAGACAAAGAGGATTATTAGAGTGTCTTCCACCTATGATTTGTCATGCACTGTTCTTCCCAGCTTGTTATCAATAATTAGTTGGCATAGCCCCTTCCCACGCACCAGCTTTGTTGGCTTGATGACCAGATCAAACTCCTAGATCTTAGCAACCCAATTGCCTCTTTTCATCCCAAACTCTTGTTGAGTAAGTATGGATTTGACCGTGGTGTCATGAACTAGGGCAATAACTCATGAATTCAAGATGTAAAAGCAAAAATGCTTTACTACCTTCACCATTGCATAAGCATGCTTCTCCATGTTTGCATATTTTAGCTCATGAGCTTTGAGAGGATAGCTCATGAAGGAAATGGGAGATTCTACACCTTCTTTGTTCTGCTGAAATAGGATGGCTGAATGTGTGTGTTCAAAAGCATAACTATACATGAGAAAATCCTTTGTATAATCTAGACAAACTAGAAATGGGGCATGGACAATGGCAGTCTTGATATCCTCAAATGCTGACTTGCCTTCTTCGGTCCAGCTAAAGGTAGCCTTTCCCTTCATCATGTTTACAATGTGCCTAGTCTTCTCAGCAAACTCAAGGATGAACCTCCGTAAGAACTTCCCTTTTTCAAAAAAAGAGTGAATAACATTCTTGTGGGCAAAGAAAGTTCTTAGATAGACTTGACTCTATCTGAGTCAACCTTTATGCCCCTTTTAGACACAATGTGTCTGAGAAACTTCCCCTCTATTACTCTAAAAATTGACTTCTTGGGGTTTAAGAAAATGCTATTCTGGTGACAGCGTTCTAGCACTTGTTACAAGTGGCTGACATGATCTGGGTGATGCTTAGAAAAGACAATCAAGTCATAAAGATAAACTATGATGAACTTACCCATTTCATCCTTGAAGGCAAGGTCCATTGCTCTTTAGAAGGTATCTCCAACATTTATCAAGCCAAAAGGCATTCTTCTATATGCAAATGTGCCCCAAGGTGTGGTGAAAGCAGTCTTATGCTAGTCTGCCTCACCAACTTCAACTTGATTATATCCTGAGAAGCCATCTAACATTGATAACATCTATGACCTTGTCACTGTCTAAAGCACTTGATCCATGATTGTCAAAGGATAGTTATCCTTCAAAGATGACTGATTCAAATATCTAAAATCCACACAAAGGCAAATTTCACCATTCTTCTTCCTTACAGGCACTATGTTGGCAATCCATGTGGAATGATGGATTGGGAAGATTATCCTGACATTTAACATCTTTTGTATCTCAAATAAAATAGTACCTGATATGTTTGGATTATAATGCCTAGACTTTTGCTTGTAAGGTGTTGAATCAACCTTAAGAGGAATGTCATGTTGAATTTCATTAGCCCGGAGTGACTTCAGGTCATCATAGGAGTAATCTAGGACATCCATGTACTGGTTGAGCAAAGTGGTGAACTTGAACCTCTCCTCAGGAGTACAACATTTTCCAATGTTCACCATCTTTGGGTCTTCCTTGGTTCCCAGATTTACTTGATCAAACTCCTGAGAGGAGCTTGAATCTGTTTGTTGTTGTTTGATGAATCTCTCATGCTTATCAAACAACTTCTCAAGAGAAACTAGGCCTTTGAGAATCTTATTCCCTTTAAGTTGAAAGAAATCCTCACCTGTGCTTAAACTTGATTCAGGGGTCAGTACAAGGTTTTGAGATTCATTGCTTTCAAAATGCAGCTATTCAAAGCTATCTTTTTGCTCTAAGAAGGCAATGATTTGATTGTCATTGTTGAACACTTGCCAATGACAGGCATTATCAGGCACACTTGATCAAAAGACCAACTCAATAGTGTACCTATCTCCTTTGAAGTCTGAGTGAGAGACCAAGAGAGTAGCTGAAACAACCAGTGCATCAGCATGATCATTGAATTCTCTAAGAATGGTAGAGATGTTGAAAGCATCAAGGCTTTCAATTTGGTCCTAAACTAGATTTCGATAGTGACGCAATCTTTCATTCTTGATTTGACATAGGTTTCTCACCTAACAAACCACTAGTTTAGCATCTCCTTTGGCATGAAGGAGCTTGATGCCTTTGTCTCGAGAATCCCTCAATCCAAGCAACAAAGATTCATATTCAGCTATGTTATTTGTGTTACTGAATTGCAACTTGTAAAATGAAGGAAAAATATCTCCTTGAGGAGATATCAACATAACTTCTGCTCCTGAACCAGTGGAGGAGTAACTGCCATCAAATTCAATAATCCATACCTCATTTGATATTAATTTTTCTTTGGATTCCTCTTCATTCAGAGGGTGAGATTTTTCCACACTTGCATTATGCTTAGCCAATTCTTCTACTGTTCCAGCTGAACTAATCTTCAGATTGTCACCTTCAAGAGTCTCAATAGGCATTTCATGGAATTCATCTCTGGATAAAAAGTAGTTACCCATGCCTAAAGACTCAAATATAATTTGAGCTTCATGTGCTGAGGTCTGGGTAACCACATACTTCACTTTTTTCTTAGGGAGTAGCCTCTTCATAACACCTTTGATTGGAATCCTCACCTCGGATAAGTCCACGCTCAATTTACCACCAACATCCCTGCAAAAATTCTACCCAAAAAGGATGCCATATTATCCTGAGACGTTAGCTACCAAGATAATCATCTTGATTCTTTTGTTTGAGAATGCTGCATACGTAAATTGGGCATCTTTAATTTGTCCTAACAGAGGTACTTGCTTGTTCAATAGGGATGGCCTGGTTTTTAACACATTGAATCAATTTATCTAATTGCTTAGGATGGGACTGCATAAATTTAAATTTAGACATTTGAATCTTGGTTTTCATTATATGTTCAATGATATCAAATGTTGAAAATGAACTCGGTATAGAGGATGGGAGTTAATCCTTTTATGTTTTGGGAGGGGGAGAATTGGAATGTGAATTTGAAGTTGAAGGTGCAAAAATGTTTGGGGTACTTATCTTTCTAGCATTCACCGGGTCCTTTGGCTAGAAGGGCAAAGTGGTCCCTCGTTTAGCAATTGAAATTGCTGGTTGAGGTTGCCCATCTATCTTCTCTTTATCAACTTGTTGAGTTGATTGATTCTTAGACTAGGTGAATACAACATATGATACCTCAACTACATTGCCTTCACTTTTGGGTTCATCCTGATAATTCAAAAAACCAATTTGGGAGTCACCAACTTATTCTTCTTCTTCCTCAGTGAAGAGATTAGCATCATCTTCAAGATTTAACTTAGGCTAGCATGAGAAATCTGATTCAGCTTCAAGATATCCAACTGCTGAGTTAGTTGGAGGTACTTCAATGGCAAAGTTATTCCTCTGAGGGGGAGGAAGACGATTGGTTTGCATTTGGTTCCTGGCAGCATGGCCTTGGTAGGACTAATTAGGGAATGTCCTCCTTGGTACATCTCTATATGAAGGAGTAGATGACATCCTTTATGCCATTTATTTTTTGAGGGCCAGCAATTCATTTTCTAGCTTCTGCACCATAGGATTAGTGGTGGTTGAAGGAGAGTATTCAGAGGAAGAAAAAGACTTACCTATATTTAGATCTCTCCTTATCTTTCCTACCAAGATAAGGTCATCTTCAACTTCGGTAGCTAGATCTTGAGCAGCCTCGAGGTCTATGTGGCCAGCTCTTCTTAACAGAAAAATTACTTGAGGCAGTTGTGAGTTGATGAAGAAGCATTTAAATTTTTTAGGGGTCAGCTAAGCAATAGCAGGAATTTGGTTCCTCAGCTTATCAAACTTTGCTATGAAATATCTCATAGGCTCATGAGGTTCCTTCTTCATTTGTGTGAGCTAGGCCAACAAGGCATGTGCATCTTTTGTAGGTTTGAATCTGGCCTCGAATTTGGCTTTGAGTGTGTCCCAATTAGTTATTGATCTAGCTTGCAAATGGTAGAACCAGTCTACAACAACACCTTGCAGCGTTTTCATGAAAAGTCTAATTGCCACGTCCTCAAATTCCATGCTTATCACGCCACAGGCTATGTTGAAGGCTGTAATGTGTTCATCAAGATGAAATTTTCCATCTCCAAAGAATTTGGGAAAATTCTTTCTTGAGCTGCGTGTAAGTTCATGCAAGGGTGGAGTCAAATTCAGTGGGCCAAAAGAGTTACCCCAGGGGCCTTGAACTGCCATGATGGGATTATTGAAAGCAGGGATAACAAATGTGGGTGGAATTTGGATAGATAAAGCTTTGCTAACAACACGAAAATCATCTCTGCCTTGTGTTGGTGTCTTGGTATGGGTAGGAGGGACACTCTTAGATCGTTGAACTTGAAGTTGGAGAGAAAGCATGTTGAAATCTCTTTGTTGTGCCAACTCAAAGATAGGGTCAACAACACTTTGAGCTCTCTGGCCTTTGGTATAGCATGGAGTTGTCATATTGTGAAACAAAAATGGAAAAAGACTAGTCTTACTTCAATTTGAAGCTTGAGGCTTCAAACTGCTTGTCCTTCCCTAACATAGTCGCCAAAAATTATTGGGTGAATATTTTGTCAACCAGCTAACTAGTGACCAAAATAGGTCTCTTCACCACAGCATGGAAAGATTGGTCATCCAAAGTTGTAGGTTTACCACAAACAAATGGGACAAATCTCTCCTCTCATTAAGGGGAGGTTCTTCATAGATATAAAAGCAGAAAGTAACACTCAAGGGTAGAATAAACCATCCATCTCTCTTTTCTTAAAGATGATGCTCACAGATCAAAGGAGAAATCTTGGGTGATTGGTGAAGGTACTTCTCTTCTTTTAGAAGTAACATTCAACCAAGAGCTAGATCCCTTCTTAGATAGTAGAAGTCCTGATGAAATGGTAGAAGGCACTTTTCTTCTTTTAGAAGTGCTTGTTCTTGCAAACAACAAGAATCTTTCTGGTAACAAGTGACTGGTAACAGAGTACATAGTAACCAGCAATCTAAGATGAAGCATAAAGACTCCACCTTGACTGTCCTAGAGTGAAATACGAAAGACAATGGGGGCACAAAGTCATCCCAAGGTCCTTTACACAGAAACAAAATATAAACATGTTGTCCCCCAAAAATATCACTCATTTTTGGGACAACATTTGAACTATTTTGGTCCTACAAACCAAAATCCTCTCTTCCCATTTCAAAAATTGTTCTAAGCATTCAGGTTCTTCATTTTTCAAAGCTTTCTAAAAAATCTATGGACTCTATAGGCTTGAATCTACGGACTCTACAGGCCAAGTTCTACGGGCTTCGCAGGTTGATTTCTATGGACTCTGCAGGAAAGAAGCAACCTTTCAAAAGAACAAGTTTCCAGCACTTAGTCATTTTTAGGATTGGTTCAATGCCAAGGTTTAACTAAAGCATCCATCGACAAGCTTCTAAGCAAGAATTGAATCATTAAACTTTGAACCATTTTGGTTTAACGGGTTCAATGGGTTCAAAGGTTCAATGTCATCAGCAAGAGTTAAGCACATTTGTCAAAGGCTCAAAGTTTAATCACCTCAAAGTTCCATGGCTTCAAAACACTTAGTGAAAAATGATGCGTTGAACCATTGAACTGTTGAACCTTGAACCACGTTGGTTCAATGGTTCAACGGGTTCAATGACTTATTGGTTCAATGTGCTTGGTTTAAAGAGATCAAAAGATAGCCAAATAATGAATAATGAACAGGTTGAACCATTGAACCATTGAGCCAATGATGGTTCAATTGGCATGTTCAAGGAGCTACCCCACAGCCGAAAGAACAAATGCCCTTGTGGAGGGCCATGAATCAAGACAAGTGCCCTTGCAGAGGGCTGGGGGCCAAAATGAACAAAGTGAACTCTTTCAAAAAAATGAACAAGGCAAAAGGCAAAGTAGAGTCCTTCGAATAAATTATCTGAAGAAATTCACCTAGGAAGAAATCCTGATCAAAAGGAAAGAAAGCAGTAGCTAAGAAAAAGATGAGCATAAGCTGATAAGTGGCAACCATGGAAGACTCCACTATGTTTTTCTAAGAGCAGTAGACCATGCCACGTGCCCCTTGCAGAGATCAACGGAGGCTGAAAAGTGTCATCATCTGCGAGAGCCCGACTGAGCCCCAAACATTTCTACAATGTCGCAAAGGCTCGAGAAGACAGATGCTGCCAAGTGTCAACAACAAAAGATGCAACGTGTCTCTAGTTAAAAGAGCAGAAGGTGTCATGTGTCAAAGGATGGAGTGCCCTCAAGTGTAAAGCCCCTTTGAACAAATTGTTTGAAGGAATTCCTTTAGATATTTCATCCAAAGGAAACAAAGGGACCAACAGCCTGCCCGAAGGCCACTTGGAAGATCTCAAAGGGTAGACACCTTTGTGAAGGGACACTCAACATTTAAAAATAGACCTTTTTCAAGACCCCAAAGGGCAAGTTCCCTTTGAGAAAGGTTTGATCCTCAAATTGTAGCAAAAGCTGCCAAGTGTCACATGCTGAGAAATAGTTTCAAACAAAGCTTCAAAGTGTGGAACTCGCCACATGTCCCATCTCAGTGCAGTAGAAGCTATCATGTGTCTACATTCGTACCATCAACTGCTAACAAAGTTTTATAGCTTATTCTGATAACCCTATTTCAAATTTGTAGATGCCACCATGTGTCCTCACCTACGTCACAGTAAAAAGTGACCATGGCAAGCGAGAAAGACACGAGAGCATTGCTAAGAAGAATGATGGGCCCACAAATGTCAAATTTGTCATAATGAAGTGTCTGTTGATTTTAATAGACTTAAAGTATAGACCCGAATGTGTTCAAAAGACCTTAAGGCCAAGACCAAGAGAAGGAAGAGACAAAGGGGGAAACTCAGTAGGAGTTAATTTCAGTAGGTGAAGCAGTTTGTTGAGTAGATATTAGGGGCCTACAAACATTTGAAAGCACCATCTATTTGTCCCCTTTGAGATAAATCCAGAATAGATAGTTGCATGGCTAAGTGGGTGATGGAATGAGAGATTCAGGCTCGGGAGGAGGCACTAGAGATGAATCAATATGCCACAGTTAAGGTAGCTGCCCTGCTCCAGCATGGCCCTTCCTGAAAAGACCAAGAATGCATCCAAGGCATTGAATGCACCGAATGGGTCGCTCCATGGGACAAAGTGCCAAGCCTCCCTTAGGCCTCTATATAATGTAATCTTTTGTACCATTTGAAGAGAGATCTTCCAGTTACTAGAAGCAAAACTCTGCCCAAATTGAAAGGTGAATACTGAGACTTTGAGCTCAGATTGTAGTTCATATTATTTTATTTGAATGAGAAAGCAAGTGACTTGAAGACTTTGTGCTGTTATAGCTTGTGCTATTTTAGGAAATTTTTCTTATGTCTATTTTTTAAGAGCATTCTTGTTTATTTGATCTAACAAGTAGAACTAGCATAAGTAATCAGGAAGGTGTCTTGAACCCAGCTACTTTCAGACTTTGTGTTGTCATAGTTGCCTTTAGTGTGTGTTTATTTTCTGTTTCTATGTAAAGGACCTTGGGACAACTTTGTGCCCCCATTGTTCTTCATATCTCACTCTTGGGAAGTCAAGGTGGAGACTTTGTGCTACATCTTAGATTGCTAGTTGCTATGCCCTTGGCACCCTGTTACTTATCTTACCAGAAAGATTCCTATTGTTTGTAAGAACAAGCACTTCTAAAAGAAGAGAAGTGCCTTATGTCACTTCACCAAGATTTCTACTATCCAGGAAGGGATCTAGCTCTTGGTTGAATGTTACTTCTGAAAGAAGATAAGTACCTTCACCAATCACCCAATATTTCTCCTCTATTTGTTAGCATCATCTCTAAAAAAAGAGAGATAGATGGTTTATCCCACCCCTATGTCTTACTTTCTGCTTATCTATATAGTATATATCCTCTGTATATTTAATAGGGATCCTTCCCTTGATGAGAAGAGAGATTTGTCCCCTATTGATGTAGGAAAGCTACACACCTGGATGACCAATCTCCCTATGCTATGGTGATAGGAACTATTTTGCTCACCAGTTAGCTGGTGGACAAAATATTCACCCAATAGTTTTGGCGACTCCACTAGGGATGAACGTGTAGTCTGAAGCCTCAAGTTTTAGATTGAAGCAGTCCCTACCTTGATCCATTATAGAATCTGGTGACTCCATTCTGTGTCTTATCCATTATCATTATAGCCTTACCATTTTCATCCATCTCCATTATTTTATCTG
Organism: Torreya grandis; assembly: GCA_037957365.1. Lineage (NCBI taxonomy): Eukaryota > Viridiplantae > Streptophyta > Pinopsida > Cupressales > Taxaceae > Torreya > Torreya grandis. Next base: position 3,938,513 of record JARHVA010000096.1, read on the forward strand.
GTCTACAAAACTAGAGCCGCTGGAAAAGAGTGCGCAGTCTGAAGCCTCAAGCTGAAGTAGGGCCAATCCTTTTCCATTTTTGTTCTGTAATCTGGCCACTCCTTTCAAATTTGTTATCCCTATTTTTCATAATTAAATTGTGGTAGTTTGAGGCCCCTGGGGTAACTCTTTTGGCCCACTTAATTTGTCTCCACCCTTGTATGAACTCCCACATAGTTTAAGAAAGAATTTCTCCAAATTGTTTGGTGATGGGATAGTTCACCCTAGTGAACACATTGCAGCCTTCAACATAGATTATGATGTGATAGAGGTGGAATTTGAAGATGTGGCAGTTAGGCTTTTTGTGGAGACCCTACAAGGTGTTGCTATAGATTGGTTCTACCATCTACAGGCTAGATCAGTGACTAACTAGGACACACTTAAATCTAAGTTTGAAGCAAAGTTCAATCCCACAGAAGATGCACATGCCTTACTAGCCTAGCTCACACAAATGAAGAAGGAGCCCCATGAGATTATGAGGGACTTCATTGCTAGGTTCGACAAGCTGAGGCACAAGATTCCCATGGTCACCCAGCTGACACCTCAAAACCTCAAATGCTTCTCCATCAACTCACATCTACCTGAAGTGATTTTTTTGTTGAGATGGGCTAGACACATAGACCTTATTACTGCTTAGGACTTGGCTATTGAGCTAGAAGATGACCTTATCTTGGTAGGAAAGATAAGGAGAGATCCTAACAGAGGCAAACCCTCTTCATCTTCTAAATACTCACCCATAGCAACCACTGACCTAATGGTACAAAAGCTAGAAAATGAATTTCTAGCCTTGAAAAGGTAAATGGCACAAGGTATATCTTCTGCTCCTCTATATAGAGATGTACCAAGGAGGACATTCCCCAATCAACCATATCAAGGCAACACTACCAGAAGTCAAGGGCAACCAAATCATCTTCCTCCCTCATAGAAGAACCTTGCCTTTGAAGCACCTCCAACCAACTCAGTAGTTGGATATCTTGAAACAGAACATGTTTCCTCTTTCCAACTTGATTTTAAGCAAGAAAATGACATTGCTCTAGAAGAATCAACTGATGACTCCCACATTGGTTTTCTAAATTACCAAGATGAACTTAAAAGTGAAGGTGAAGCAGTCAAAGGATCATAAGTAGTATTCACCCAGTCTGAGAATCAGTTAGCCTAGCAAGCTGATAAAGAAAGAATAGAGGAGTGAGTTCAGCCTACAATCTCAATTATTGAGCAGAGAACCCCTCTTCCTTTCCAGTCAAAGGACTCAGTGATTGCCAAAAAAGTAAGTACATCAAACATCTCTACACCTTTTACTTCAAATTTGGAGACCAGTCCTCCCCTTCCCAAAAACCAAAAGGATGAACTCCCATCCTCTCTTCCAAGTCCATTTCAGTCATTTGACATGATTGATCATGTCAAAAAATTCAAAATTCAAATGACTGAGTTTGAATCCTTGCAAGCCAATCCTGAGCAATTAAACATTGGTAGAGAACTAGGTATGGACTTGTTTGAGGCAACATTTATGGTCACCCAAATGTTGGCCCCTGCAGCTCAAATTCTATTTGACCCATCAGGGAGGGGTAATTACTTCATGACCATAGATGATGCTCATGTCTCAGCTGATGAAAGTCCTGTACCTGGCAATCTTAAATTTGATCCAAATAAAGCATAAAAAGAATTATTAGGGTACAATACAAATCAAGAAGGATCTTCTATCTCCATTGAAGAGAAATCTAATACAAGATCAGCTTCTGATGATGCTTGGATCTTGGAATCCAATGGCAGCAATTCTTTCACAGCTGGATGCAGATCTCTATTGCTCAGATTGAAAATTGCTCAAGATGAAGAGATCAAACTCCTTCACACCAAATGAGATGCTAAGATGATGGTTTGTTAGGGGTTTGATGCTGACAATCAAAGCATGTGCTAGACTGGACCAACAAAATAACAAGCTATGGTGGTGGACCATATTGCTGTATTCCAAAGTCAGCAAAAGGAACTCTTTGCCAAGAGAGCAATGAGTTATGGTTTTCAAATTGAAGACCACATCCTACCATGGGGCAAGAAGAAGAAAATGCCAAGAGGAAGACACAAAATATTAGTTTCTTGGTGGAGAGTTCCATTCATCCATCACCATTTTTGGGGACAAAATAGTTTTCTGTTGGTTTATCAGGATGGCACGCCATTTTTATTATCTCATAGTGGGCGGCATTTGAAGCACTTCAAATCTTGAGGCATCATATAAGATCATCTATACATATGTATAGTCTTTAGTCCTATTTTGTGTTTTTTTTTCATTTTTGGCACCTTTCTATTTTGGGTAGCATGACTGCATAGCCCAATGGCATACTTCAAGGCACCGGAGATTCTAGTTTCTACTCCCCTCAGCTGTTCCAAGTTTTCAACTGAAGGAAGTTCTCCAACTGGAGCCAACTGTTGTCCCCCAAAAATATCACTCATTTTTGGGACAACATTTGAACTATTTTGGTCCTACAGACCAAAATCCTCTCTTCCCATTTCAAAAATTGTTCTGAGCATTCAGGTTATTCATTTTTCAAAGCTTTCTCAGAAATCTATGAACTCTGTAGGATTGAATCTACAGACTAGGCAGGCTTGAATCTATAGACTCTGTAGGCCAAGTTCTACAAGCTTCGCAGGTTGATTTCTATGAACTCTATAGGAAATAAGTAAGCTCTCAAAAGAACAAGTTTCTAACACTTAGTCATTTTTAGGATTGGTTCAACGCCAAGGTTCAACCAAAGCATCCATCGGCAAGCTTCTAAGTAAGAATCAAACCATTGAACCTTGAACCATCTTGGTTCAATGAGTTTAATGGGTTCAAAGGTTCAACATCATCAGTAAGAGTTAAGCACATTTGTCAAAGGTTCAAAGTTCAACTGCCTCCAAGTTCCATGGATTCAAAACACTTAGCAAAAAATGACATGTTGAACCATTGAACCGTTGAACCTTGAAACACGTTGGTTCAACGGTTCAATGATTCAACACATCATTTTTTGCTAAGTGTTTTGAAGCCATGGAATTTCAAACCAATGGGTTTAATGACCTATTGGTTCAATGCACTTGGTTCAAAGAGATCAAAAGATAGCCAAATAATGAAGAATGAACAGGTTAAACTGTTAAACCAATAATGGTTCAATCGGTCAATTCAATCGGCAGGTTTAAGGGGCTGCCCCATGGTCGAAGGAACAAATGCCCTTAAAAAGGGCTATGAATCAAGTCAAGTGCCCTGGCGGAGGGCCACGAGCCAAAATGAACAAAGTGAACTCTTTCAAAAAAATGAACAAGGCAAAAGGCAAAGTAGAGTCCTTCGAACAAATTATCTAAAGGAATTCACTTGAGAAAAAAGCCTGACTGAAAGGAAATAAAGGAGCAACTAAGAAAAGGATAAGTAAAAGCTGACAAGTGGCAATCGCAGAAGGCTCCCCTATGTTTTTCTAAGAGCAGCAAACCATGCCACATGCCCCTAGAAGAGATCGGCGGAGGCTGATAAGTGTCATCGTCTGTGAGAGCTTGAATGAGCCCCAAACATTTCTACGATGTCACTAAGGCCTGGGAAGGTAGATGCTACCAAATGTCAACAGTAAAAGATGCCATGTGTCTCTAGTTAAAAGAGTAGAAGGTGCTACATGTCAAAGGATGGAGCACCCTCGAGTGTAATGGCACACATAAAGCCAAGGAAAGGTTTCCTTCAGACAAATTGTCTGAAGGAATTCCTTTGAACATTTCATCCAAAAGAAACAAAGGGACCAACAACCCACCAAAGAATTGAAGCCCGAAGGCCACTTAAAAGATCTTGAAGGGGAGACAACTTTACGGAGGGACACTCAACATTCAAAAATGAACCTTTTTCAAGACCCCAAAGGGCAAGTTCCCTTCGGGAAAGGTTTGAGCCTCAAAGTGTAATGGAAGTTGCCAAGTGTTACATGCCAAAACACAATTTTAGACGAAGCTTCAAAATGCAAAACTCGCCATGTGTCCCATCCTGGTGTAGCAAAAGTTGTCACATGTCTACATCTGCGCCTCCAGCCACTAACAAAGTTTCAAAGCTTATTCTGATAAGCTTATTTCGAAGCTGCGGATGCTGTCATGTGTCCTCACTCACATCACAGTGAAAAGTGACCATGGCAAGTGAGAAAGACATGAGAGAGTTTTTAGGAAGAATGATGGGCCCACAAACATCAAATTTGTCACAATCAAGTGTCTTTTGATTTTAGTAAACTTAAAGCATGGACCCAAATGTGTTTAAAAGACCCTAAGGCTAGGACCAAGAGAAAGAAGAGACAAAGAGGGAAACTCATTAGGAGTTAATTCCAGTAGGTGAAGCAGTTCGTCGGGTAGATATTAGGGGCTTTCAAACATTTGAAAACACCTTCTATTTGTCCCCTTTGAGATAAAGCTAGAATAGATAGTTGTGCGGCTAAGCAAGTGATGGAATGAGAGATTCAGTCTAAGGAGGAGGCACTAGAGATGAATCGACACACCACAGTTAAGGCAACCACCCTGCTCCAGCATGGCCCTTCCTGACAAGACCAAGAATACATCTAAGGCATTGAATGTGCTAAATGGGTCACTCCATGGGACAAAGTGCCAAGCCTCCCTCAGGCCTCTATATAATGTAATCTTTTATACCATTTGAAGGAAGATCTTCTGATTACTAGAAGTAAAACTTTGCCCAAATTGAAAGGCAAATACTGAGACTTTGAGCTTAGATTGTAGATCATAATATTTTATTTGAATGAGAAAACAAGTGACTTGCAGACTTTTTGCTATTATAGCTTGTGTTATTTTAGGAAATTGTTCTTATGTCTATTTCCTAGGAGAATTCTTGTTTATTTGATCTAACAAGTAGAACTAGTGGAAGTAATCAGGAAGGTGTCCTAAAGTCAGATACTTTCAGACTTTATGCTGTCATAGTTGCCTTCAGTGTGTGTTTATTTTTTGTTTTTGTGTAAAGGACCTTGGGAAGACTTTGTGCCCCCATTGTTCTTCATATCTCACTCTTGGGCAGTCAAGGTGGAGACTTTGTGCTACATCTTAGATTGCTAGTTGCTATGCCCTTGGCACCCTGTTACTTATCCTACCAAAAAGATTCCTATTGTTTACAAGAACAAGCACTTCTGAAAGAAGAGAAGTGCCTTCTATCACTTCACCAAGATTTCTACTATATAGGAAGGGATTTGGATCTTGGTTGAATGTTACTTTTAAAAGAAGAGAAGTACCTTCACCAATCACCCAAGATTTCTCCTCTGTTTTTTAGCATCATCTCTGAAAAAAGAGAGATGGATGGTTTATCCCACCCCTATGTCTTACTTTTTGCTTATATATATAGTATATATCCTCTGTATATTTAATAGGGAACCTCCCCTTGATGAGAGGAGAGATTTGTCCCCTGTTGATGTACTAAAGCTACACACTTGGATGACCAATCTCCCTATGCTGTGGTGATAGGAACTATTTTGCTCACCAGTTAGCTGGTTGACAAAATATTCACCCAACAAAACACACACTAAAGACAACTATGACAGCACAAAGTCTGAAAGTAGTTGGCTTCAAGACACCTTCCTTATCACTTCCACTAGCTCTACTTGTTAAATTACATAAACAAGAATACATTCAGGAAATAGACATAAGAACAATCTCCTAGAATGATATAAGCTATAACAGATAAAGTCTGAAAGTAACTTGCTTTCTAATTCAAACAAAGAAATATGATAAATAATCTGAGTCAAAGTCTTAGTGATGCCTTTCAATTTGGATAGAGTTTCACTTTCGGTAAAGGGAAGATCTCCCTCAAATGATACAAGAGATTACATTATATAGAGGCCCAAGGGAAGCTTGGCACTTTGTCCCATGGAGTGACCCATGCTACATAATTAATGCCTTGGATGCATTCTTGGTTCTGTTAGGGAGGCCCATGTTGGAGCAGGGTAGTTGCCTTAACTGTGTTGTGTTGATTATTCTTCAGTGTCTAATCCCGAGCCTGAATCACTCATTGCCTCACCTTATATCCATGTAACTGTCTACTTCACCTTTACTCCAAAGGGGACAAACAAGTTATGCTTTCAATGTTTACAGGCCCCAAATACCTACCCAATAAACTGCTCCACCTACAGGGAATAACTCATGTTGAGATTTTCCTCTTTGTTTCTTTTTTGCTTAGCCTAGCCTTTGGGTCTTTGAATGCATTTAGGTCTACATTCTGAGCCTGTAAAGATCAACAGACACTTCATTTGTAACAAATTTGATGTTTGTGGGTCTTTCCTCTTTTGAAGGTTAACGACTATCTATTCATCCTAAATTTGATGTTTGCAAGCCCATCATTCTTCTTCGCAACTCCTTTGTGTCTTTCTTTCTTATTATGGCTACTTTTCACTATGATGCAGGTGAGGACACATGGCAACATCCATGGATTTGAAATAAGCTTATTAGAATAAGCTTTGAAACTTGTTAGAGGTTGAAACCGCTGTTGTGGACACTTGGCAGCTTTCACTGTACTAAGACGGGACATGTGGTGAGTTTCACTACTTCAAAACTTGTTAGAGACTGTGTCTCAGCTTGTGACACTTGGCAACATCTGCTTCACTTTGAGGCTTGACCCTTCCCAAAGGGACCTTTCCCTTTTAGGTCTTGAATGGGGTCCATTTCTATGTGTCGAGTGTCCCCCACAAGGGTACTTACCCTTTTGGATCATCCGGGTGGCCTTCAGGCTTTAATTTCTTTGGAAGACTATCATCCCTTTATTTTTTTAGACAAAATGTTTGAAGAAATTCTTTCAGACAATTTGTCCAAAGGAAACCTTTATTTGGCTCCGTGTCTTTGCATCTGAGAATGCTCCATCTTTGACACATGGCACGCTCCACTGCTTTGAACAAGTGACACGTGGCATCTTCCACCAAAATAGGTGAGGACACGTGGAAGCATCCACCTAATTCATAGGAGCTCTTAGAAACCTTTGAGAGACTCATGGGAGATGACATGTGGCATCTTCTGCCAAACTCTAGAAACACTTATAGAAATAGTTGAGACTCATTTTTGGTATACGTGGATGATGACACTTGTCAGCTTCTATCGATTCTCACCAAGGACACGTGGCATATTTTGCTGCATCGTATTGAAACCCTCTGCCATTGACACTTGGCACTTTTTTCTCTTGGGCTTTTGTAACATCATAGGAATTCTTGGGGCTCATTTGGGTTCCCTCAGATGATGACACTTGTTGCATCTTGTTTGTTTTAGTCACTCGCCTAGGACCCACCATGGTCCTTGGTCGATATAGTGAAATAAAAGGAAGGGACTATGGATATTGACACTTGGAGGCTTCTGACAAGCTTTAAAAGGGACATGTGGTAGTATCCACCACTCTTAGAAACAAAGTATAATGTGTCTCGATAGATGACACTTGGTAACTTTTGCTCATCCTTTTCTTTTGTGCGCTCCTTGGTTGAACCATTTGTTTGCTACTTCTTTCCTTGACAGAGGATGCCTTTGAACTTTTGAACCAATGAACTTGTTGAACCTATGAAGTGGTTTAAGGTTCAATTGATTCATTCCTTTTAATTTGGCTGAGTCTTTTTGATATCTTTGAACCAAGTGCATTGATTAATTTAGACGTTGAATCCATTAAACTGATGAACCAAAATGGTTCATGGTTCAACGATTCAAGCCTTTGAAACTTGTTAAGTGCTTGGAGCCATGGAACCTTGAAACGGTTGAACTTTGAACCTTTGATAAATGCGCTTAGCCCTTACTGATGACGTTGAACCTATAGACCCATTAAACCAGTTGAGCCAAATTGGTTCAAGGTTCAATGGTTTAATCCTTTCTTAGATGCTTGCCGATGGAAATTTATGATTGAACCAAGGCACAGAACCAATCCTAAAAATGACTAGGTGTTGGAAATTAGTTCTTTTGATTGAACTTGCTTGCAGAAGCCTTTGAACCTGATGAACCTGCTAGTCCATTTACTGATAAAGCTTGAAAAATGAGGAATTTGAAAGCTCATAACAATATTTTAGAAGGGAAGAGATTATTTTTGGCTGTGCAAGACCAAAATAGTCATATGTTGTCCCAAAAATGAGTGACATTTTTTGGGGACAACATACATAATCAGGTGACATCATTTCTTGGGAAGACATCTGTAGGCCCTAAATGCCTAAAATATCAATGTTAACCCCCCCATGCCTCATCAATGCCTTCCATTTCTCTTAAATGTTAATCTATCCCAAATATTGATGACTCTATTTATGGATTTTTAATTACATACTTGGATTAATCCTTAGCCACACATCTCAATCTTGAGATGGACGGTTTAGGTTGACTCTAGCCATTTTTCAAAATCTATAAATAGGAGGCCTTGCCACATGAATTTTAAGCCTAACTTGTGCAAAGTTACCATGCTAAATTGATTCCAAAAATATCTCACATGCCAAAGTTATGATGCCAAAATATTGAATCCAAAGGCAAGCAAGGTGCCAAGGAGAGATGGAGGTAGTCAAGCTTCCATTGATGCAAACTTCATGAGAATAAACAATGCAAGACACTACAATAAAGCATTTGGAGCATCCAAGGAAGGTGAAGGATTCTTGTTTTTCCTTACTTTTTAGTTGTGATTTTCATTTATTTATTTTTGTCAAGATCAACCTAGTAATTAGGCATGAAGGTGTCAATTTAGTGTTCTTTTTATTTGATTTATCCACTAACATAATACTAATCTCCCCTTCATCATCAAATTCTTAGTTCACATTTTCTACATGTCCCAGTCTCCCTCAATCATGTATTTTACCTTGTTATCTTTTGTTTGTAGTTATATATGTGTAGTCATATAAAATGCATAAATTGGTAACTTGAGCATGGCTAATGACACCTAACCCATAGGTCCCTCTTGCTTGCACTCATAACCCTTTTAGGCTTATTTTTACTAATTTTCAGTCATCTATAGCCTTTTAGACTTGGTTCCACCTCACCCAGACTGCTCTTTTCAAGACAAATCAATCCCCCCAAGTCTTATATGCTTAGGATAATAGTGTCACACTTAGATTATAGTGTTAATGCCACTCCTATCTACTTTCAGCACTCTTGCCCAAGCGCAATTTTGTCCCTAATGATCAATTCCTTTCAGTTTTCCATTCTTATATTTTTTGGCCTAATGTGAGAATGTTCAACCCATGACCAATAGATCCATATAAAATCCCATTCAAAGATCATTTGGAAGGGGTTGGTAAATATCACTAAGCAAGAAAGAATACAAGTAAGACTACTCAAGCAATCTTCCATATTCTTTGCGTACAACTAGTCAATACACTTACAAGCTTATTCAAATCCTTAAACCAGTTCCTAGCTACCTCAAGCACATCTAATTTAGCATTTTACATATTTATACACACTATTTTATAAAGCACATCAAGTGGGAGAACTATATATGGCTTGATCTCTCTTCAAAGTATTGGTGTGTAGGCAGTGTGCCCACATAAAGGGTGTGGATCAACGTCTAGTGAATCTTACACACACTAACCACCCCCCTCTTTATTGAAATTGATCAAAGCACTATGGAATATAGAGTTTGAAGATAAAATCTAATCTATAGGGATCTCTATAAACGTTTGATTGTTAAAACTTCATAGACAAGGTCACAAAAACCTACCAAACAAAACCTAGAAAGCTTAGATCCTTAGGATAATAGTGGCAGAGGTGGACTACAACATTGGTGCCAATCTTGTATATTTTTGTCACTCTTATCCAATCATAAAATGAAGGGCAGATCTTAGTTTGTGATAGTGTCCCAATACTGCATAGTGAATTCTAGCCTCTATCTTAGTCAGATCAGTCAGTTTTCAGCTAAGTCTTATTTTCTTTCCCTTATTACTATTTTTAGAAAGGTTCAAATTAAAATCAAATTTTATAAATCAATATTTTAATAATTGCATATTTATTTACTAATTTTACTACTTGGACCCTTTAACTAAATTAGGAATAATACACCAATATTCTCAAAACTGTTAAATCATTTGGTGAACCCGACTTACTTCATTTGTGCATAAAAATCTTGACAAACCTAAGGTATGTTTCATACTAATTTTTATTATATTTTTTTGATTTTTAACTTTCATAATAAAATTAAAAATTAGCATTAAATTTTAAAATTTTATAGTAATTTTAAAATAATTCTCTCAAACCCTAGTTACCCATATCAGGTCCTGATATTTTCCCAATAATTTTTTAATAATTTCCTAATTTTTTACTACCATATTTAAATCATAAATTCACTTCAAATCTCAAAATTCAATAGTAATTTTAAAAATAATAATTTTTCAAAACCCTAGTAGAACATATTAAGTCCTATTAAATCACAATTTTTCAAATAAATTTTTGATTTTTTACTTACATATGTAACTCAAAAATTCACTTTAAATTTTAAAATTCAAAAGTAATTTTTACAAATATTAATATTAAAAATCCTAGTTGCATGTACTAGCTCCTATTTGCTTCTTGATGTATCACCTTACATCTAAAATTAGATTTCAAAAATGGATCTCACTTATTTTCAAATATTTTTTGCATTTTTAGCAAATAATAAGGAGACCATACTTGATCCTATCACGTACATGAATGATGAAGTTTACCATATGCTAATAGAAAGCTTCATTATTTGATTTTCATGATTAATTTTCATACTATGAGATGATATTAAGAAAGTCATTTTTAAACATAGTAAGATACCTCTCCTTCAAAGCAAAGTTTACTTATCTTTAATACAAGGTTTTATCTCTTGCTTTTTACATTCAATGAGAAAATCTAGAGATTATTGTGCATATCATAGAATACATGGGCACCACACAGATTGATGTTTGTCATTAAAACATGATATATAAAAGATAAATGCTAATGATGACCCTCTACAAGGTAAATCATCAAGCAATCCACAATGACATAGGAACACATTCACAAAGGGTCAAATTCAGAAACACTATAAAAGTGGTTACCAAAACATAACTATGAACAACAAAAGAATCAAAAAAAAAATCATAGCAAGAAACGATACCATAAACATTGGTAAATCATGAAAAATATGCAAATATATCTCTCTAAAATGAGTCTCAACTTTCAAAGTAGTATGGGTTTGGTCAAAAATATCTACAACAGTTTGATTATCAAGGTCAAGGGTTGAGCAAACATGCTCAAGACATCGCTAATTCTATTTAAGCAGATGATAATGTTTGTCACCAAGGTTTAGGATTTATTTAACATCCAAAGGAAAGTCATTTATAGATGTAATTTATCAAAGGAAAATATCTAGATACAAAAAATTTAACACTAACATTTCATTGGTTCTAAATCAAGAGGATACTGATGAGTGGAACAATACAAGTTATTATTATTTCTAAGATACCAACAATGAATTTGAATATTCATATTCATATTCGTATCCATTCTATCATGCTTCACAATCACACACGATTCTTTTATTTGATACATGACACCATGATAGGGGATCTCTTATGAGACTCATCAGTTAGTATCATTCCTTCTCAACTTACTTATACATAGCTTATTTTCAATTAGTTATACATATTTTCTATTTGCTTTCTTGTACATATCTTATCTTCAATTTCTTGTACATAGTCTTCCTATGATTGATTGTACATAGATCAAATATCAAAATTTTAAAATACCAAAAATAATACAAAATTTCAAAATACCAAAAACATTCAAATATTTTAAAATACAAAAAACATGCAAACAATCCAAAAACAATAAAAATATTTCCATGGTATGTGTTATCCATGCTTTATATTTATACTATTATGCTAGACTTACATTTGTTGTTCTATGCTATTGTTTGTCGATTTATCTACATTACCATGCTTCACTTGATCTTTTTCAAATGTGTGTAGTGACATCCAACTCATTGATTACTTCACTCTACCCATTGAAGGGGCATCGTACTTCTACATTCGAGACACACATCGATATATCTTCCCCCTGGGGGCATCTTCTATATGACTAAACCATCTAGGTTATGTCACTCCTACACCACACACTCTAGTTATCATTTTGATGTACATTGTTTACTAGCTTACATAGAGTACTCTATCGACACTCACTACTATATAGAACTTATGTATTTCTTAGCATATATCTAGTCTTGTACTAACATATCTTGCATGCTTTCCCTCTTGATTTAATTAGTTAGATGTGATTATACTTCTATTTATTACATTCTTTTATTTTCTTTCTTAGTGTAGATTGATACGATATGCATTTCTCAGTTCTTGTTTGTCTCTTATGTGTGCCTTAGAACATTTTGCAATGTCCTTTACTTTTACTCTTATGTGTGCCTTAGGAAAATTTTCAATGTCCTTTGCTTCTACTCATGTGTGTGCCTTAGGAGATTTTCCAATGTCCTTTGCTTATACTCTTCCATCTGATTGTGGCTTTCATGTCAACCTTGCTTGTTTCAATTATATGTGTATGTGGCATTTGAACATGCCTTGTATGCCTGATTTTTAGTTTGAGTGACATGTAACCATGTCCCTTGTTTGCTTGGTCCCTTTTCCACTCTTGTATGCTTCTTACTTATGCCCTTTTATGCGTATTGATTGTTTGCTTCTCATTATTTGCAATGGCATGATCTACATCATGCATTTATTTTCTTTCTTGGATACCATGATAGACATCATGATCCATCCCTCCAACTAAAAACTAACAGCTAATCAGGCTTCCATTTTTAGTTAAGTAAATTTCACATGACATTACATTATTATATCTATCTAGGCATACCCCTATTGATCTAACAATCTCTCAATACAAACCATGTTATATCTTGAGATATCTTGTCGATTATCATTGCTATATCATGTATCTTTATAACATAAAACACTTGTATGGATATTTATTCTAAGGGTAGTCATTATAGGGTCTTCATTCCTACCCTCAGAAGAGGGGGTAATATATAGGGGTTTGTTACAGAGATCAGAGCTCTTAAAGATCGAAAAAGAAATTTTTAGAGCACCCAAAACAATGACCAGACATCAAGCTAGTCAGAATAAACTAGGAAGACAGTGAAAATGCTAGAAAAATTACCATATTTGGCTCAAGACAACAATGCCCAACTTAGACAATAGTTATAATGCCACTACCATCCATTTTTGGTGTTCCTATCCAAATAACAAAAAAACTAGACTTTTTAGAAGTAGGCAAAAAATTAGGTTCACTTATAGTTTTGTATAGTCAAATAAATTCAAAATACATAGTTTTTAGTACACTTTTATTCAGAGAATCCATATATAGGGGGCATTATGCATGCATGATGGATCTCACTTCCAATTTTAGATACGATAGTTGGTATAACTTCCAGATCAGAATCCATGTTCCAAACACCAGTGATTAAGGGCACTGTGCACATCACATTTATTTTATTTTCTTTTCAAGTTTAGTATTACCTAGTTATTCTCAATAGTTGTGTGCCTTATTCCATCTTCAGGTGGTTGGCATCATTTTGGAGTTGGATTTCATACAAGCCTAACTTCCTAATTTTGGAGTGGATTTCATATAATCCTAGTGCACCAGTTTTATAGTGACTTTCATATAAGCCTAATCTCCACCTCTCAGATTGGCCAAGAATGGCCTAGTTTCTTGCATACAGTTGGTTATCCATGTCATCATTTTTATATTATAGATCATTCATGGACTTTAGGATCCATCTCATACAACACACATTTCATATCGATATTAGTTCATAGCTTCACTTTAGTGGAAAATGATGGAGCCAAAGGACTAGCTAGCCTTTATATTCTTGATCCACCCTATTTAGAGGTATTGAATACATAGTCCAAACATTGATCAACACATTTAGGATCATATAGCTTCACTTAGTGGGAAACAATGGAGCCAAAGGGATAGCATTTGTATTCTTGAGTCACTCTCAGGGAATTGAGCACTCAACTTTGTTCATGATATTACTTGTGGCTCAACATCATTCATCACATACCAAACACATCCAATATTACTCAATAATACAAGTTCTATATTAGTTCATGTACCTAGTGAGGTGTATTCATTCCTTTCTCTTCCTCTCTCTCTTACCTAGATTTATACGTTTTTATTTTAGATATAACATATCTAGTAATAACTAATCTACTCTTTATTTCTCATCTTTATATTTACACTTCACAACATGATCTCTCTATGCACACCCAACATCACACAACTTCATGAGATTCACCCTTATAGGTAAGTTTAGGTATGCTTTCTATTTTTTTTAATCCAAATATTTCACTTTGTTACATCACTAAAATAAAGGGGGGGAAATGTAGTCATATAAAATACAAAAAATAGTAACTTGAGCTTGGCTAATGATATCCAACCCATAGGTCCCTCTTGCTTGCTCTCCTAACCCTCTTAGGCTTATTTTCACTAATTATTAGTCATTAATAACCTTTCAGACTTGGTTTCAACTCACCCAGACTGTTCTTTCCAAGACGAATCAATCCCCTAGGTTCCATCTGCTCAAGATAGTATTGCCACACTTAGACTATAACACTGATACCACTCTTGTCTACTTTCAAAGCTCTTGCCCAAGTGTAATTTTGGCCCTAATGATCAATTCCATCTAGTTGCCCATACTTATCCTTGTCAGCATAATGTGAGCACATTCAAACCATAACCAATAGATTCCTATAAATCCCATTCAAAGATCATTTAGAAGGGGTTGGATTTTATCACTAAGCAAACAAGAATACAAGCAAGACTACTCAAGAAATCTTCCCTATTCTTTGCATAGAACTAGCCAATGCACTTACAAACTTATTCCAATACTTAAAACATACCCTAGCCATCTCAGGTACATCCATATTATAATTTTGTATCTTTATACATACTATTGCAAAAAGCACATCAAGTGAGAGACCTCCATATGGCTTGATCCCTCTTTGGAGTATTGGTATGTAGGTAACATGCCCACATAAAGGGTGTGGATCCATGTCCAGTGAATCTTACACACACTAACCCCGACTCTTTCTTGAAATTGGTTAAAACACTATGGAATATAGGTTTTGAAGATAAAATCTTCTCTACAGGGAGCTATATAACTTTTTAACTATCAAAA
The DNA here is from genome assembly GCA_037957365.1 of Torreya grandis. NCBI lineage: Eukaryota > Viridiplantae > Streptophyta > Pinopsida > Cupressales > Taxaceae > Torreya > Torreya grandis. The sequence continues at coordinate 3,953,661 of JARHVA010000096.1, forward strand.
CTTCACAGATAGGGTCATACAGACCTAGCAAACAAAAATAAGAAAGATTAGATAAGCAAGATAACAGTGGTAGAGGTGGACTAAAACACCGGTACCAATCTTGTCCACTTTAAATTTTCCTATCCAATCATAAAACAAAGGTCAAATCTCATTTTGTGACAATGTCCTAGTCTTGCATAGTGAATTCCAACCTCTGTCTCAGTGAGATCAGTCATTTTTCAGCTAAGTCCCATTTTTTTTCCTTATTACTATTTTTAAAAGGTTTGAATTTCAATCAAATTTCACAAATTAGTAGCTTAATAATTGCATTTTTATGTACTGATTTTACTACTCAGACCCTTTAACTAAATCAATAATACCCCAATAGTCCCAAAATTGTTAAATCAATATTCCAAATGAATGACATCAATGAATTTTGTTTGGTTTTAAAAACATAACTATGTATTGTTGTTTTAAAACCACATACATGGTTTTAACATTGAATTGCATACGTAGTTTTGGCTTAGTAATACTAAGCCTATGCCATAGAACTATGTATGTAGATTTTTAAAACCACGTACTCTATTATTGGTTAATTTTCATAAATATTGAGGAAGTAAATTATGATCATAGTTATTTCAATTTGGAGGAGGTGAGATACGTATCTAAAAGGCCAAAAAAATGATGAAAGGGGGCAAATAACATGTAGCATGAGAGGTTATCCTAATGTTTTTCTTAATTTAGGAAAAAATTCTCATACTAACATAACAATCAATATAAAACACCATCCAATAAAATTACATGTGAATATGAAATTGAGAAATGAAAAGATTATATATATATATATATATATATATATATATATATATATATATATATATATATATATATATATATATATATATATATATATATATGTATATGCTTAATAAAAGTCTATAACACTAATAACAATAATACATTAAAAAAAATGGGCTTCCTTGGAACTTGATTCTTAAAAGACTACAGGTATCGAAATAATTACAACAATTGAAAATTTTATAAATTCTTAATTGACATGTTCTCTTAAAATCAAACATTTGTTTGTCTATAAGTTTTTATTTATAAGCAAATAATATCTCTCTACCAAATTTCCTTGCATTTTAATAGTTGTATTAAATTGACTTGGATTAAATCATATACTTAGTCATTACATTGCATAATTTTAAATTTTGCTCAGTATGGTGAGGCTTACAAATTCTATAAAACTTTTACATCTCAGATACACACTTTTAAAGGAGGAGGATGATTTTTAATGTCCTTGTCTATGGAGTTAAAAGTTGGAACTAAATCTTGAAATTTTAATAGTATAGTATCTAATTATATATAAATGCATTAGTTATAGTATTATAAACCCTAAAATATTTGAAAAAAAGTGTTTTGTAAGACTTACAATAATATTTATGAATAATATAAAATTTGTTTAATTATTAATTTTTGGGCACTTAGGTCTCTTCATGTTTACTTCAAATTTTAAACTTAGTTGCATCTAAAAGTATGATAAAATGATGTGATGTTTTGGGAAGTAAATTCAAATTTAAATACGGTTTAGGGGTTAATAATAACATCATATCAAGTCATTCAATGAAATTCATGACAAAATGTACGATTAAAGAAAGAAACTATCTTATTCATTATTATTATTATTATTATTATTATTATTATTATTATTATTCATCTAAAGTAAGAAGTTATCATTATAGAAAGATGAAATTAGTTCGAGTAGTGTGCATTCATTAAGTTACTAATTTTATTATTCTAAAAATGTGAACACTATTCATTATGCCAAAAATGAAAACTCTAGAAGACATACAAAACCACTAGGTGCAACATAAACTAAGTGGGATGAAGAGATTCAATAAGTAGATTACTCTTGTTGTTAAGTTATATAAGAAAAATGATAATATAAATTTTACATTTATTTCTTTATTTCTACAATCACAACACTCAATGAAACACATATTTGTAAAGTAGCTTTTGTATACCATATTTTCCTTCTTTATGTTTTATAAATTTATTATATTTCCTAGAGGAAGAGGTATCATTTCAATAAATATATTATTGGACAAATCAATATATTTCATATTGTGGACCATGTACTAGTACATATTTTGTGCACTAAAATTAAAATGGAAGAGACCAAGTAGCTTACAAAAAAGCATGTCACCAATTTTTGAGTACTTAATTTCTACCATAAATAAAATAGGCATATGCATGTGTATAGAATAGTTGGTAAAATTTTCAGCCTATTCGCATTGTTGTTTTTTGCACAGTCTAAAAACATTGCCAGAAGCTAATGTTGGCCAAATTTGGCCCACATACCAAGCATGTGCCCAAATAGGTTAGGTTTCAAATGGTCCTAATGCAGAGAAAAAATTAGGGTTCTTGATTGATCAAATGATCAAAATGGCTTGGACAAAGCTCTAGATGTGATGAGTGGTCCAAGGATCTCACATTGAACACAAAGATTTTGAAACACTTTAAGCTTACTTAAAGTGCATTATGATCAATCTATAGAGCAAGGAACTAGTCCATGATTAGGTGTCATGGTATTCAATGCATTTAGGGTCATGGATAATCCTGCATATGCCTCAAGATTTCATTTGTAGCCTTAGAAATTATGCAAAAGTTCAAAATCAAACTTTAAAGGACCAAATCATCAAAAGGATGTCATGCAAAACCAAAATGGACCAGTCTATTTGTGTATTTTGTACATAAGCTCAAAAAGCCTGACATCAACAGTGGATCAAGCACAAATGTATTTCTACATGCCAAGATCATCCCTAAAAATTTTAGAACTGTATGAGCTTTCTAGTTCGAGTTAGGAGATTTTAAAGTTGGACATGTGTAGTGAGACATTCATGCTAATGTCACTTTTAAGCTTGAACAAAGTAGGTTATTTTAAACTTAAATTTAATGGTCACATGAACATCAATGATGATCATGTGAATGTTATTTTACATCTCATAGATCATTAAATTTAAGACCAAGAACTAGCCATTGGATTTCAAACTATGGGTCTCGACAAGATCAATGATCCTCACTCAATCATACATCTTAATCTAATGGTGCAAGATGAGTTAAATAGTCAGATAGCTTAATAGATCGACACATGACATAAGCAAATAAGCTAACATACTATCAACATGATCCTAAGGATTAATGCATGTTTGAAACATGGCATAAATAGGGACAAGGTTGATAATTCAAAGGTAGATCTAAGGGCTCACGTTCATTTGGACCTGATAAATCCAATGGAGTGAGCCGAGTCAAAGTGTCAATGAGCCTAGTCAATTTTTGATAGCTAATTAGAGTAAAAGTGAGCCCAAGGTTTTTGATGGAGGTCAAGAATCCATTTTAGACCATGAAAAATAAGGTTTTGTAGAGTCTTGTAGACACCATTGGAGCTAGTTCAAATGCCACAAAGTGGTCTAGCTGATGCAGTTTGATTTGAAGAATACGAAGGGACCACCATTGGAGTTTGTATTGATCTTTAGTTTGATAAGTTAGAACTTACATGGTTCTTTCTTGTGACTGGTTCACCATGTTAAATAAGGATCTACGTATAATGAATTCTCGATTCCAAGAGATATAATAGGTTTATTTGAACCTATTATAATATAAAAGGTACTAAATGATCCATTGGTCCATTTAATATAAAAGACTATAGGGAAAACCAATTTACTTAGATTGGTTTTCCAGCTATAGGCAAGACCTGTGATCCAGATATGGAAATGGATGAATATGTAATAAATGCAAGGGTATAAATCAGGTACTCTGCCACCAAAGACATGGCATGATTTTTAGTATCAAAATTCAAGGATTTTATCCTCATGAATAGGTCAAGTGAACTTAAGATCTTGAGATGGTAATTTGGTACTTGGAGAAGATGTTAAGGGCATTTATTTTTGCCCAAATAGACTTAGTCATCATGTAACAAACTCTTGTCTCTAGTGGGGCACTTTTAACCAAAGAGAGGAACTTGAGGATTACTAGAATATAAGGAGATCCATTTATTGATTAAGACATATAAGTAGAATGCAATCAATTATTGCCACCTGATTTCTTGACCTCGAGGACTTTCTCCATTCTCAATGCATTGTTCCCATATCTCTTTCTCTCTTTTTATATAAATGCAGTCTTCTAAGCCTTAAAATGGATCCTCTATCCATTATCTCTCTTTTGTTATGACCATTCTTTGCCAAAATTGATACTGCAACACCTTTTGATGCAATAAAGATTGAATTGCATCATTTTCTAAATCATATTGAAGTGTGTACTATGAATTCATGCACTATTGTTGATTGAATATATGTTCCTCTCTTATGTATGAGTTTTTCTCACCTTAAGGAAGGTCTTAATAGTCTCACAGGGCATTATAAGTGCAATCTATAATTTATTGTCTAGTTTGAAAGTGAATATTTGCCCTCTCTTACTAATATGGTAACTAATTAATGCCTTGTTCTGAAATATTTATGTAAGGTTGATGTTCTTTGGTCTAAAAGTGTTTCATAATGTATTTTGTGTGAGTTGGATTGATAAAATCATTGGTGCATCACTGCTTTTTTAACATGCTTTTACATTTTTTTTCAATTCTCTCTCCCTTTTCCAAACATGTGCTAGTTTAAGTTTAGATTAGGTGATAGATCCATAAGGAACCTGACCTTCTCTGGAGGTTTGATCCACTTCTAGGATACCCACAACCTATGATCAGTCCCATGTTGGACTAGATTTGAGTAGGAAGATCTAAACAATCCCCTCATTAGCTAGGGTGCAAATCTAAAACACCAACAATTAGTTAACTTCTTCTAATTTAAATAACTCATTTAGAAATTTACAATAGAAAAATAAATACTTGAAGTTATCACTCCTAGAGTTGGCTATTAAAGACTTAGTAAGGAAAAGGAAACAACTATGTTCAACTACAATAATGTAATGAATGCCCTTCGTATCATAATAAAATAGGATAGTTTTTCTCCTAAATAATTAATGGAATTTTAAAACCTTAAGCTATAAAAGAAATATGCAACTCGAAATAACCGAAGGAATAGCACCCTATTGACCAAGATCATATTCTCAAAGTCCTCAAACTCCCAATCCATAAAACCATTCTCAAAACCTTAAGTGTTTTTGAAATAACAAAGCCTATAGCTTAAAATTCATTTAGTAATCAATCTAAACCCCATCAATTCACTATCAAGAAAAATATTTCAAAAACCCTCATATTTTATTGTAACCCTAAAAAATTCTTTAAATATATTATTTTCAAAATTATATTTTTCTCAAGCACAACAACCATCAAAATGAACATAGGCATTTTCGATCATTAAACCGTAGATTATCACATAAATTTATCAAAAAACTTGTAATTTAGAAAAAAAACCTGGTAAAACAAAACCCAGGCACAAAAAATCATTATTTAACCTTGACAAAATATCAAACCTAAAATCCTGATTCAAGTAAATTCACAGTAAAAAACCTTACCTCTAAACTCTTTGCACATGATACTCAACCTAATGAAGCCAATGAATCTTTTCACCCTAACCCACTAAATTTTCTCTGGTCCTCTTTACTGCGGTAAACACAGTAAACCACAACAAGTTTTAAATTTACTATATTTACCAAAGGAAGAGGTATCATTCTAGTCAATATATTATTGAAAAAATTAAGATATTTCATATTACGGACCATATACTTAGTACATGCTTTGTGCACTTAAATTAAAATGGAAGAGACCAAGTAGCTTGCAAAAAAAAATGTCACCAATTTTTTAGTATTTAATTTCTATCATAAATAAAATAGGCATATGCATGTGTATAAAATAGTTGGTAAAAATTTCAACATGTTCACATTTTTTTTGCGGTCTAAAAACATTGTTACAAATTAGTTAACCTCTTCCAATTTAAATAACTTGTTCAAAAATTTACAAAAGGAAAATAAATACTTGAAGTTATCTCTCCTAGAGATAGATATAAAGGACTTGGTACGGAAAAGGAAATGATTTGTTTAACTAAAATAATGTATTGAATGCCCTTGGTATCATGTTGAGATCATTTATGATTGAAAGTAATTTATTAATTAGTTTGTTTTTACATTTTGTTTATATGGGTTAGTTTCACACGTTAGTTGGTTTTGTAACCAACTTATTCCTTCTAAAAGATTTCTAAGCTCACCTACTGTACAAAAATAATAATAATAATTTTTTACATTGCATATAATCTATGATATTCTTCCTCCAAGCTCGAGCCCTGAATAGTGGTATCAGAGCCCAGATGAAAGAATATATGCAATTGATAGGGCCATGACAAAAAATATTGTATCTGCCTAATATGGGTTTCAAAGGTTTGAATAAGTGTTGATGCTATGCGGTAAACTCTGAGAATGCACCAAAGAGCATGCCAAGGCAAATAACACATATGGAGGGAGACCTTGCTAATGAAGGTGGATCATTTTTCTACACTTGGAGTCACAGGGTTTGATAGTATTTTGTATGGATTTTGTAAGTATTTATAAATTTTCACACTCATTTGTACTATGGTTAATGAAAGAATTCTGGTTTTGATTTATCCATCTAATTAAGTGGCAATGATATAATAAATTACATCACATGGCTGGTATTTTTTTAAAATAGTCCTCATTAATGAACATTTGGGGAGGTGGCTATATGGTTGGAAATTTTTGAATAAATCTATATGGAGTATGATATGATTTTTCTATTTTGGTTGAGTTGTGTTTGTGTGTTATGATCATTAACTTGAATGGCGGTTGAGACTAAAGAGAAAACTGTATTTTCAAGATTCTTTGAGGAACATTGAGTTTTTAATCTGCTACACCCATATTGTTGGGAAGACGAATGACTATACTGTGTCTTAATGGAGTGCTGAGATGAAACAAGCTATTTTCAATTCTTTTCAAACTCTAAAATTGGTGGGGCTAGCAAATGATAAAGAATAGTAAAATAATTGGGTGAAAAGTTTTAACGTATTTTACATAAATGTAATTTTTTTAATTTTGTTTTTCATCCAAACAATCTAGATTAACTACATTTATTTCCTTCATATGTTCAAATTATTTGAAAGCCACTTGGATAGGATTTTTTTTACTCACTTGCTTCCAAGAAGGTATAGGGATCAAATCCCATTTGTATTGGTCAAAATTATTTTTTTGCAATTAAAGGGGTTATAAGGATAAAACAAAACAATAAAAGGACAAAATTAATTTTCAGAGATATAAGGGTCTATAAGGTGTTACATTCTTTTTCATAAGTCTAAAAGTTTTATTTATAATCAGAAGCTATTTTGAAGGTAAAAGCAAAACCTCGATAATATTTCATAATTTTCTCTTTTGTTGCATCATGAAAAAAATTGTGAGTTTGATCTCATAAAATGAAAAATTATCACCTAAAAACTATAAGGAATAGAGTAGGAACATGGAGAACACACTCATTTTTAATGACTTATGGGGCATCATAGAGAAAGAGACCAAACCACCAACTAAAGATGAAAAATTGACTGGGTACCAGAAATGAGATAAGCATGCACTCATACTATTAAAAGCATACTACACTGAACATGTTATCATTCATATAGAGGCAATCAAAACTGGTGCATGAAAAGCATGGAAAGTGCTAAAAGATCTATATGACAAATAACATGTCCATAAGAAGATTGATGTCTTAATGAAGTTGTTTAATAACAAGCTTTATGCTAACGAAGATGTATCTAAATATATCTTATACATGAAAATATTGAAACAAGATACTACACAATTGGTAGTAAAATTGATGATATGTTAATTTTAATTACATTAAATGGTCTTAGTACTGTGTATACCAATTTTGTTGAAATGATGCATCTTAATAATAAGCTTAATGGTGCCACATTTGACTCTATTTAAGAGTTATTGATTCATCATGAGAGACAGTTTACAAGGAAGAAGATTACACCTATTGAAGAGGCTCATTAAACAAAGAACATGTCCCATCACATAGATCACAATCATGTACAATGATAGTTTCATAAAAAATCTTCGAGTCGTTATCCAAGGCACTCTCCACACTATTTTAGAGAATCTCCAAAATATTCACATTGACACTCTCTAGGGTCTTCCAAATATAGTCATCACCACAAGCACTCTTATCATAGTTCTTTTAGTGATTCAGATTCTTTTGCATCCCACAAATACAAGAAAGAACCCAAATGTTTTAAATGTGGTGGTATTGGACATCTTGCAGATGTATGTCCTTAACAACCCTGTTTTCCATGCAAAAATAACGCTGAAGTCAATTATGTTGGTCATTTTAGTGGCATATCTTCTAGTTAATCCAATTATTCAGAATATTCTAACACTTTATTTGATGAAGAGATGTCCCTCATGGCCAAGGTCTATGGTCTCGATGGACTTGACAACATATTTTGAGTGATTAGTGACTGGAGGTTGGAGGATTAGTTGGAGGCTAGAGGACTATTCCCTTTTCTAGTTAGTTATTCATTCAAAGTTTGGGATCATGCTTGAATATCAATTTTGGTAACAATAGTTTGCTTCTTTCAATTTTTTTTTCTAGTTTTGGCTTTCTCTCATTTGCTCTTCATGACATGGAGTAGGTAGTGTTTGTTTGATTTTGTTTCTCTCAATGCACATCTTCTCACCTCTTATTTGATAGGGGGAGTAGATATTGCATTTGTTGGTTTTTGATCTATCATCAGTGACAATATGATATGATAGGGGTTTCTAGCACCTTCAGTATCAACATTTGTTGGACATTAGGGAGATGTGCCATACATAGTATGGCTTCCTATGTGGGACCTTATGTGGATTGATATAGTTGAAAAATCTTTAATCAGGTTCTACTATAGTATGGTATGATGATCATAGAGGATGAGTAAGCTTAAATCATGTTCATCAACCTTTTATGTCACAACTCATAGGGCTAGATTCTATATAAAGTGGCATCAATTTTGATCAGTATTAAGAGGTATAGTACACCACTTTCAATTGCATTTAGGTTTCCTTTAGTGACTTCAAAGTCATTAATCCATTTCTTTCATCACCATTTTGGATCAAGGGGGAGTTTGTTGTTTGATCATTTATGATCCAAAGTAATTTATTTAATAATTTGTTTCTACATTTTATTTATATAGGTTGGTTTCACTGGGTGGTTGGTTTTGTATCCAACTTCTTCTTTCCATGAGCTCTATAAGCTTACCTATTGTACAAAAATAGTAATAAGTTTTTACATTGCATACATTGAATATAGTTTATGTTATTCTTCCTCCAAGATCGAGCCCTGGACATATCATAATAAAATATCATAATTAATGAAATTTTAACACCTTAAGCTCTAATAGAAATTTTCAACTCAAAAGAATTATAAGAATAGCACCCTATAGACCGAGATCATATTCTCAAAGCCCTTAGATTCCTAATCCATAAAAACATTCTTAAAACCTTAAGATTTTTAGAAATAACAAAGCCTAGAACTTAAAATTCATTCACCAATCAATTCAAACCCCATCAATTCACTATCAAGAAAAACATTATGAAAACCCTCATATTTTATTGTAACCCTAAAAATTTCTTTAAATATATTATTTACATAATTATAATTTTTTCTAACACAATAACCATCAATATGAACACATGTATTTTTGATCATCAAACACCAGATTATCACATAGATTTATAAAAAAACTTATAATTTAAAAAAAAAAAAACCCCATAAAACAAAATTCAGGCACAAAAAGATGTTATTTAACCTTGACAAAATCTCAAACCTAAAATCCCAATTCAAGCAAAATCACAATAAAAAAACCTTACCCCTAAACTCTCTGCACATGATACACAAACTACTGAAGCCAATGAATCTTTTCGTCCTAACCCACCAACTTCTCTCCAGTCCTCCTTACTTCAACAAATGTAATAAACCATAGCAAGTTTTAAATTTATTATATTACCCAGAGGAAGAGGTATCATTCTGGTCAAATATTATTGGATAAATCAAGATATTTCATATTGTGGACCATATATTTAGTATTTTTAATTTATGCTTTGTGCACTTAAATTCAAATGGAAGAGACTGATTAATTTGTTAAAAAATATGTCACCAATTTTTTAGTTTTTAATTCTTACCATAAATAAAAAAAATTCACATGCATGTGTATATAATAGTAGGTAAAATTTTCAACTTGTTCACACTATTTTTTTTACACCATCGAAAAATATTATTGCAAGCTAGCTAGCCTCTTCCAATTCAAATAGCTCACTCAAAAATATACAATAGACAAATAAATACTTGACACCATCACTCCTCAAAATAGTTATAAAGGGTTTGGTAAGAAAAATGAATCAATTTTGTTCAACTATAATAATGTAGTGAATGCCCTTGCTATCATAATAAAATAATATAGTTTTTCACCTTAAAAAATGGTAGTGTTAAGAAAATAAATAATTAACGAAAATTTAGCAATTTAAGCTCTAATAAAAATATGTAATTGGAAAGCATTGCAGGAAATAACACGCTGTAGAATGACTATAGATTTAACCTATCCAATTTTTATAGTTTTTTTCAAGCACAACAGCGATCAAAATGAACAGAGGCATTTTCTAACATCAAACGTTAGATTATCACATAAATTTATCAAAAAACCCTGTAATTTAAAAAAGAAAACCCCACAAAATATATAACTGAATGTGATGAAGAGATTCAACAAGTTGATTACTCTTGTTACAAAGTTGTACAAGAAAAATTGGTAACATAAATTTTACATTTATTTCTTTATTTCTGCATTCATAGCACTCAATGAAACACATATTTATAAACTAACTTTTGCATACCATATTTCATTTGTTTATGTTTTATAAATTTATTGTATTGTCCAAATGAAGAGGTATCATTCCAATCAATATATTATTAGACAAATCGAGATATTTCATATTATGGACCATATACTTAGTACATTTAATACATGCTCTGTGTATTTAAATTCAAATGGAAGAGACTAACTAGCTTGCAAAAAAATATGTCACCAATTTTTATTCTCTTTATTATTGTCATAACATGCCCAGATGAAAAAGTATCATTCCAATTAATATATTATTGGACAAATCAAGATATTTCATATTGTGGACCATCTACTTAGTACATTTAATACATGCTCTATGCATTTAAATTCAAATTGAAGAGACTAACTAGCTTGCAAAAAATCATGTCACCAATTTTTGTCCTCTTACAAAGTTTAATAGTAGTTTTTTAAATCGGTGTATAAAATAATATTATTTGTTTGAATTTGATTTATTGTTTTTTTTTTAGATATTATGTGTCAATCTAATTACACTAAAACCATGCATTAATGGTGCAGCATGAAGGGGAGGGGTTTTTACAAGTTAGTGTTGTTCTCCCAGTCAATGTGGTATTTGTTCACATTCTGTGAATGGGTTTTTAATATATTTGGCATTGAATATAGGTTTGACCGATCAAAAACATGGTGGTGGGTTTTAAAGATCTAGATAGCTTTAAAAACTTGTTATGTTTTGTTGTTTTTGTTGAGGTAAGGAGGATTGGAGAGATGCTAGCAGGTTGGGGCATCAAGTTTTCTTTAGTTTCCACAAATTGTATATCTTATGCGAAGAGTTTAGAGGTAAAGTTTTTTACTATTAGCTTGCTTGAATTGGGATTTTGGGTTTGAAATTGAGGGCTTTGCATGGCTTTTTTCATGAAAATACAATCATTTTTTGTTGTGCTTAGGTATTATTTTGCTATGTTTTCTTTTCTAAATTGTAAGGTTTTTTGATAAATTTGTGATAATTAACAATGGTTGTGTTTGTTTTGATGGTTGTGATTGAAAAAAATCTAACTTTGAAAATAAAATATTTAAAGAATTTTAAGCTCTGGGTAGTGTAATTTCAATAAATATCAGGGTTTTGAAAAATGTTTTTATTGTAAACAGTGGTTTTTTTAATGTTTGGACATTCTTTTGTTGGATTTTCTTTTCTACACTGCAACATTTTTTGATAGATCTAAGTGATTATTCCACGTGGCTTTGTTTCGATGGTTCTTGTGCTTGAGAAAAATCTAATTTCACAAATAATATATTTAAATAATTTAAATAGGGTTGCAGTAAAATATGAGGGTTTGGAGTGTTTTTCTTCATAAAAGTGTTGGTCTCTGTAATTTCAATAAATCTTAGTGTTTCGAGAATATTTTTATGGATTAAGAGTATGAGGGTTTTAAGAATGTGATATCAGTGTACAGTGTGCTCTTCATGCAATGGTTTGCAATTACATATTTCTATTAGAGTCTTAGGTGCTAAATTTATGTTATTTATTTTCTTCACACTACCATTTTTTCCTAGGGGAGAAACTATGTTATTTTATTATGATAGCAAGGGCATTCGCTAAATTATTTCCGCTGAATAGAATCGTTTTCTTTTCCTTAGCAAACCCTTCAAAGTTATCTCCAAGAGCAATGGCGTAAAGTATTTATTTGTCTGTTGAATATTTTTGAGCTAGTTATTTTAATTAGAAGAGGCATACTAGCTTAGAACAATGTTTTCCAACTCTATAAAAAAGCCGTGTGAACCAATCAAAAGTTTTATCAGTGATTCTATATGTACACTTATAACTATTTTATTTATGGTAGAAATAAAATAGTCTAAAATTATTGACATGTTTTTTGAAAGCTGGGTTGTCTCTTCCATTTCAATTTAAGCACATAGAGCATGCATGAAATATACTAAATATAATCTTATTATGTTTTGTTGTGTTCGCCAAAGCAAGAAGGATTGAAGGGAAGACGGTGGGTTGGGATAAAAAGTTTTCATGTAGGTTGCATATCCTATGTGGAGAGTTTAGAGGTAAGGTATTTGTTTGAGCTTGATTGAATTAGGATTTTAGGTTTGAAATTGAGGGCTTTGCATGGTTTTCCTCAGGGCTAGACAACATATTATTGTTGTACTTGGGTATTGTTTTGCCGGTTTTTTTTTCTAAATTATAATTTTTTTGATAAATTTATATGATAATTTGGCATTTAATGATTGAAAATCCATGTGTTCATTTTGATGGTTGTCATATTTGAGAAAAAAATCTAATTTCACAAATAATATATTTAAATAATTTTAATCTATATGGAGTGTAATTTTAAGCTTTGGTGAGTGTAATTTTAAGCTCGGTTGAATTAGTGGAGGAAACAAGAGGCTCTCTCTTTTAAAATTCACATATGATGCTAAATATGTTCTTAAATACGCTGTGGAAATAGCTCAAACAGGGAATGCATAAGCTATGCAAGCAAACAATGAGATACGACTTAGAAGTGGAAGAACACCTAGGAAAATAACGAAATATGTATTGCCATTACCGTCATGCCCTTAACAAAATATAATAAGATTTAAATGCACTGACAAAACCAGTCACTTTAATCGCTAAAAAAAATTTGATGATAATGACATGAGGCAATGCCTCGACAACTCGTAGACAATGTCATCAACAGGGGTAAGAACAACATCCAAAGATCCACATATGCATCTTTGGTGCCTTCTTCCCAATATAGCATAATAAATATGATGATATGTTTTAAAAAAATGCTTTTAATATATTAAACTAAAAACTAAATGTGATTTATATAATCTTATTTACATTTTTTAATATCAAATTATAATAATTTTTTTAATAAATTATATCAGATAAAATTTTGAATAACCTGTCAATTTTTCTTTTAAAATTCTAATAAATATATCAGTTATCATTAATATGTTTCTTTATAACAAATTATATTAATATTTAAATGATAATATTAAATAAATAATAATCATAAAAAAAAATTCATGACACGTAAAGTCAACTGTCAAATTTATTTTTTTATTGCATTTTTAACATTCTATTAAAGTTTGAATATAATTTGTACAATCGATTTCCCTGATTTGGTAAAAGGAATGTGATTTTATTACAAAGCAATGATTTATGAGAGCTCAAAAATATAAACTGGTTTCCATATCTATATACACACCCATATATATACTCTTACTTGGGAAGAAACTCTAAAGTTTAAAAGATATTAAACAGAGAAGAAAATAGATTTGTGTTTTTTCAACATTTTGATTAGTGGAAAAAAGCTATCGCCCGTCTATCGTAGGAATAGTGTAAAATCTGATAAAATCAGGTTTAAAAAAATTGCTTAAAGAAAACAAAACAATGATTACAAACCCTAGTTCGGAGACGAAAGTATGAAACTAAGAAAATAATTAGCCGGCATCAGCTTCACTAAGAAACAATCACTTCGAGCCACGCTCACATTCTTTATTCTCTAGTATCAATACAACAGAGATGCGACCAGTTGAGAATCCTTAAACTCTGAGGTATTGATTCCAAGCGTAGAAAAGTAGGTATGCTTTTGATATTCTGAGTGATCCACTATATTTTTGTGTGACTTGTGCTTAAAATTTAACAGCGCTTCTGCAACCTGCTACCTGGCCTGCTGAGAGCATCAAACGTGTGATAGAAGGTACCATGGTGTAATTGATTTGATTTGTCCTTATCTTTATCCATATCCACAGCTCACAGATCTAAGAATGGTATGTATCATGGTACGATTGGTAGGATTGACATTGTATTGCGCCATGTCTACAGAATGCAGTACAATGAGGACACTAGAAGTATTAAAGTACTGCATTATAGTACACACGATCGTTAATTTAGCAGCAAGTTAAAAATCGCAGATTCACATGTATAAGATTGCGCTGCAGACTGCCAGTCTGAACGTTTGAATAATGTAATGAATGTGGACACGAATAAGATACTTCCTTTTCTTCATGGTACATTGTGTCATGAATTTTGTTGAATGACTTGATATGACCTCATTATTAGCCGCTGCCGTATGGAGTTTATGATCAAATTTGAAGGGCTGATTTTAATTTTAATTTATTAAAAAATATATTTTCATATGAATAATATTATATAATATAATTATAATATTTTTATTTAAAAAAAAAATTAAAAGAATTTATATAAAAAATAATTCATTTTTTATTCATTTATAAAATTTATTGTAATTTTTTAAATTATATTATAATAAAAAATATCATAATGAAATATTTTAAGGTTAACAAAAAAAAATTATATATGAAAACATTTTAAAAACACTTTCTTTTTAAATAAATTTATCATAAAATATAGTAAAATAAAATTACAGAAATTTACAGTAATTAAATATTTTTAAAGTTAAGGTTATGGCTCCTACCTTCTCTTTCTTTGGTTCAATATTTTTTCAAGTAGTTTTCCATTCTTTGGAAGATAGGTATTTTATTTGGTCCTCTGAACCATGGTTTTATGATAAGTTTGGTATCTTTTTATGCCTTTAGATGGTTTTTTTAAACTAACTTTGTATAGATTATAGTAGCTCCCACCTAGATTAGATTGTAACCATATCTCTCCTATCTTACAGAGGAAAGAACATAGTTGACGTTTGCTTAACAAAATGAATTCTTTCATGAGAATTGATGAAGATTCATTGGATGATAAATTTCTTAGAGTTTGCACTCTTTTAGACCTATCCAAGCCTCTCTTTCATTCGGTGAGCTTGCTTTCCTCCTAGGGCAAATGGACTTCATTCTTCAACTGCAAACGTCTCCCCTTCCAATGTTTTTGGTGTAATCACTTAGGGCATAAGGCAATGACATGCTCATCCACGACTCATTCTTCCTCTTCCTCCTTTCAGGGTTGGAGGAAGGAAAGACCTTCTTTCCAAGACTTTAGGTGGCATAATCACGAGGTTTGCTACCAAGCTTTGAATTCTTTCACTTTACCCCCTTTCTCATGGAACCTCCCCCTGCATGGTTTGTGCCTCCTTTGTCGACTACCTCTTCATTTCACCACCCCCTCCCTTGATCGTACTATGTTCTCCCCACTTTGTAGCTAGGCATACTCAAAGTTGATGTTGGCACTGCTGTGAAGAAGAAAGGAAAATGATCTGAGGTGGAAAGATTGAGATTGGAGGTGGAAGATTTGGTGAGAAATAAATCTCATTGGATGATGAAAGACTTCCTCACTAAGCGAGAGAGAAGATAAGCTCTTGCCTGTGGTCGAGGACTGGGTCACTCATGTTTGGGCTTCTTTAAGCGGGTTTTTGCTTTGACTATGCCTTTCTTTGTTTCCTTTGTTGTGGTTTGACAGAAGACCTATAGAATCAACTTTGTCTTAGGTGTTGTTATCTTTTGGCTAAATGATGTGTTTTTTTATTATTGTTCTTTCTATTTCATTTGTGGTATGCTTCTCTTAGTCAAGGGTTTTATTTGTATTAGTTTCTCATCTATGCTCCTTATCTTGTCGGTGTTTTACCCTATTGTGAGGGCTAGACCCTAATTATGGTCTAGTACCGGTTCATAGCTCCAGTCAAAAATGTTTTACCCTACCAAATAAAAAAATCTCATAAAAACCTTTAACATAGATTTTTCAAAAGAATACTTTCCTTTTAAGTGAAGTTATCATAACATAATAAAATAAAATTTCTATGATGAAAATAAATTTATGGTGACTAAATATTTTGAAGTATTTTTAGTTTGTCAGTTGTAAACTAGTTAAAAGTAAGTATATGTTTTTTTTTTGTTGACTCTAAAAGAATTAAAATTTAACACAGTCATGCCATTACACCTCCCAACCCCCTCAAATGACATTGAAGAAATACCTATCACTGTAATAAAATATTTTTTAAAAAATTTAATCACTAAAAAATGTGAAATAAAATATAGTTTAAAATTTTTAATAGACTTTAATTTTAAAAGTCTTTCTAGAAGTCTAATGAAGAAAGTTTTCAAAATTATAAGGAAGATCATTAAGTCCCCAACAAGACTCCAATTTAGATATTTCTCAAAAATATAAGGAAGACTTAAAATCCCCAACAAGACCTCTAAGGTTAGATATTCTAATAAAGTAAGTTTTTACTTGAAAGCTCTTGCAAACTACCTCAACCTTTGAAAGTAAGAGAATTAAGATCACTCTGCACACTTTCAGAGTTACAATGCATATATAGTGTAGTAAGTTTGTTCTAAAATATGGGTTATGACATTCTTCATAGCTACCTATGTATGTACTATGGAGTTAAATAATTTTTAAGCTAGTTATAAATGAACACTTTAGAGTTGGAGTATTTTGGGGATGTTATACTCAACATAGAAATACTCCAAAACTATGTTCTAAATGAATATTTTGGCGCTGAGGTACTCTAGAGGATGCTATACTCTTGAGATTGAAATACTTTGGAGTTAAAATTTAAATCTAGTTCTAAATGACCACTCTAGAGCTAAAGTAATTGAAAGGATGTTATACTCTAAAGTTGAAATACTCTGGAGCCAGCTCAAAATTACATCCAAATTAGTCTTCAATATTATACATGTGAGCATATTTTTATTTAAGAAAACCATCATGTGTGTGGGGAACATATGGATCTATTGGTCTCGTGAAATAAACTTTTGAGCTTTTATATGATTCTATGTGCATCATAAATAACAATTCAATGTACTTCATTTAGAACAAGAGATGCATAAATGGAGAGAAACATTCACATATCTAATTTATTAAAACAAAATCTAGATCTATATGTGAGATATGAATCCAAGGGGGAATTTAGTCAAATGCTATTATGATAAACATTAATAAAAACACATAAATAAATATAATAGATCAAGCCTATACACTCAAGGAGCAAGAGAACAATGCAACTAAAAAACAAAAGAAGATAAAATAAGTATTCTTTACCTTTCTTATAAGCAAGAGTTATACGTTGGTCTTGGAGGAATATGCTTGGTTGTGTGCTCAAAGAGTATTTAACAATGGTGTTCCTTGTATCATTAATCCTTATCACTTTAGCTTTGTTTGGCTTGGCATTGGCAAGATGTAGCGATCTATCAATAATTTTACATTATAACATTACAAGAAAACTTTGTCTCTCAATAGTTTAACATTATAAATTTGGCTTGAGAGCTTGTTAAACAATGGTATTGACATTTATATTTATAAGTTACCCAACTAACTCTAATCCAAGTGTAGTTGGGTTGGATTTAATTATGGTTAGGTTTAGTTTAAACCTAGTTAAGTTAAGGAGGGGACATGCAATTAATATTTGGGATAGAAACCCCATTTATTAAGCATGGCTTTTCATTTCTGAATTTAAGGCTTTAATGGAGATATTTTCAATTCTATAACTTTGAGGATATTGACATCATCATGACCTTATTTTTATTTAAATTTTAAAAAAATTAATATTCACTAATTCCACATAGAAATTTTATTTAAGCGTTTAATTGGGATTGTTTAGTTAATTCATTTTTTTTAACATTTTTACTTTTGGTAATTATTTAAGTGCCTCACTTAATGGGTCTAAAGGTTAGTTTGTCAATTTACTAGGTCACCATTTGATTGGAGATGAATTCGTGAGAGATTACTATTGCATACAAGATAATACCCAAAATAGGGATGCTTCAACATGACTTTAGGTATTAATATCTAATGTAAAGATAAAATTGGGACATTAAGTAATTCATAGGCTTAATTTACACTATTTAATAGAAATCAATTTGAAGTCTAGTTGGAACATAATTATGGTCAAAATGGGGTGTCTACACTATCATTATTATTTATTATGTTTGAATTTAAAAAACCTATTTTATATGTTGTTGTGCTTGCTAAAATAACAAGAATAACTTTACATAGTCACATTAAAAATGGAAAACCTTCAAACCATTCAAGTTCACTCTCACATAGGTTACATGTTCTAAACATATATATTTTTTGTACAATTTATAAATAGTACAAACAAATTCATCCATCTCACCTAAACATTTGATAGTATCCATAATAAGTGAGTTCTCAACACTAAATTTTCACATAAACATGTTAACCATCTTTTTGTTTAACAAACTCTATCATCCATCTCTTAATAATTACGAGGACTAAAAAATCTAGTAGCAATAAAAATAGGCAAATATGTAAACCTTGTATATAGATAGTAAATAAACTTTATTATAAAACCTTTTCCCAATACAATGCAATCAATTAGTGTCTTTGACTTTTTTTAGTTAAAAAAACTCTCAAATATCAATGCATGTACATGTATCATACTTGTTCCATCTGTAAACTCAAAATTTCCTTGCGCTCTATTTTAAAAAGATAATATATATATGTATTTTACCTATCCCAAATACGTCTCTTTCAAATCTCCTATGAAGCATGTCAATGGTAATATATAAAGTAGTGCTAATGGAACTAATGTCAACATGGTCATTTTGGAATTTTTTATTCAATTTATATAACTCAATAAGCACACCTACAAGTAACTGGATACACAATTGTACTTGAAAAAATCTTGTCAAATCAAACATTTTTCTCTTGTAACTCCCATTATTTCAACAAAGTAGGCATGAGTTTCATGTGCTTTTCCATGACATTTTCTATTTAGAGCCACCTAATTTGATGAATTTTTAACACCTCCAATCTACTGATTTAAAATGACTCATTTAGCTCTTTTAATGTTCCATGTCTTTTACCAGATTTCCTAAGTCGTGAATAAACTTTATTTGTAATTTTTTTGATAAATTATAGTTATAAAAAATAATATGAAGCATCATTTGTTTTTAATGCTTCTCGATGAGATATGCAATGAATATCTAATAACTGAGGAAAATCTTGAAGAAGTTTAATAGATAAACTTTCATAGATACCCCTCATGGCAGAAGCCCCATAAGATCCAAATCTAGCTAACTTCAAGAAGGATAAATCCATATTTACTGAAAGAGTTATCGTGACATCACACATAGATTGAGTTGTTTCATCCTTTATTTGAAGGAGGCATATGAAGAAATCTAGACATTGACATCTTCCTTCATTTGTTAAATACGTAATATAAATTCTAAAATATTGTTCCATAGTCTGATAAATATTTTCATCATCTAAAATTGAGTAAAATGGATTACAAAATATATCATATTTTAAATTTTTCCAATATACCTCCTTCGGATATTGTAAAAACTCTTTTCCATATATGGAATATGTATATGAAGAGTATTCATCTATTAGAAACATGTGTGGAGTGCTTTTATACTTTTTCAAGTTATAGATTGGCTTATAGAGTTATAAATGCAAATCATGTGTGGAAACAAAATACATATTTTAAATCATTGATATATTTCTCTCCTTAACATCTACCATTAGCTATACATGTTTGGTAATTGGAATACTACTTCATTTGATTTCTCCCTCCAAAAGGTGTAAAGCATATTTATGAGGCTTTGATTCTACATGAATTTTTAGACTATTGACTTAAAGTTTGAGACTCTTATCTTTTGCGAATTTAGTTTCTCTCTTATATTTTACACACCAAGAAGACTATCTTTTCAACCCCATTGTAATATTTTACAACATAATCCCATGTAAATCGTATTTTTTTGGACTTGAATGTTCTTTTTTATTTCTTTGATGCTTGTTCTTCTTCCTAAATATTTTGTCCATTTGATTCATAGCCTTCTTCATGTGGATGAATATTAAAGTTTTCATTTTTGAAATTACATTGTTGATTAGAATCTTGAGAGATACCAAATGCAACAAGTGATAACTTTCTTTTATCCTTTTTAAGATGACCAATAGAAACTATTTTCTGACAATTTATACCTATTCAATGACAAAATTAAATTAAATATAAAATTATAAATTAAATAAGTAGTCAAATTTATTGGATATATTTTTAAATACTTAAAAGGTGATGTGAATGGCCTTGAGGTAAATGGCAACAAAGTTGTGGAACCCTATTGCAAATTCTAAGAGAACCATATAAAATCATAACCATGTGAAAATAAGCTTGCAAAAATTTTCACCTAGGTTGCCTCTAGAAGTGTAAGGCATTGCAAAAAAATTGAAAGAGGTTTTGCCACATTAAATCCAAAAAACTCCCAAAATGTTTCCTTACACACGATTCGTAATGAACCTAAGAAATATTGTTAAAAACCTTCAAAACTCAAAATCTTCAGCTAAATAATAAACTTAACCATAAGAGGGTTTCTAATTGATTCCAAAATTCTAAGACTTATTCACATAATCTAAATAAAAATAATATAAATCTAACAAAATGCAACTTAAAAATCATGTAATACAATTTTAAAACAAAATAATTTAAAAAATAAAAGTAACATTTTTCTTTTGCATATTTAAACTTTGTGAAAATACTTGTATATTTTTTTACTATAATAAAAGTGTGCAATAATCCATAAAATTAAAAAATAAAATTAAAAACTAACCTTAAATGTAGTGATTATCATAAAACAAGAAAAATAATCTACATTTCAAAATTGCTGATTTAACTAAATAGTGCATGCTTATAGAATAGAAATAAGTGACAAAAAATATACAATGAAGATTAACCTGAGAGGAAAAGGTGCTTCATATTTTTTATTCTACTGAATCTTTTATGTTGTTTATGCATTGTGTCGTTTGAATTTACCTTAACTAAATGAGGTTATAGATGTGATAACAGTTGATGGTTATACTCACATGTGGGCCACAAGAGATGCCATATTTATTTTGTATGTTCTCGGCTCTGATTTTCACTCTGAATATACTTGTAAAAATGTCCACATTGCTCACAAAGTATTTGACCCCAAAATAAAGGATCCTCTATTATTCGCTATTCAGGAAGACATCCTTAAAATAAAAAATCAAATTTCCATGTTCGTCTGAAAAAGGGTTCTCAAGTGGAAGAATATTTCAGAAAAAGATATGAAAGATATGCTTAACATTGCTTTGTGAGAATTATCTCCATTTGTAACTACTAAATAAAAGTTTTAATAGTGTATATATTTAATGGTGAAACATACGCTGGAGTATCTTTATAGCAAAATTGTGTCACCTTTCATGAAGGAAAATCATCTACCAGACATCAAGATCAACACAAATGATGAAGATGGTGTCTTCATAGATTTCATCTGGAATCACTTCTTTACATTATATTAATGTAATAATAAGAGGGTCAACATCGATCTTCCATAATTTAACCAAATATTTGACCAAACATCTTAGGATGAAGAAAGGACCTTTTATAATCTTCCTGATAAACCCAAACAAGACAGTTAATGATTCATATAAACGCTAATAGATTAGATCTCATCAATGGCATTAAAAACATTCAAATTTGTGTATCTACTGCCTCGTGAGTTGCATTTACAAGCTATGATAGTCACCAGACATAAGCTTGATCATCAACATGAGTTCCTAGTTCTCCTTTCTTACATGATTTAATTGGGCCAAAAGATGCATATAAAGAAACCTCTTTGTAAGAAAACAACCAAACATTTTCTGATTTGTGATCCATTACGATGGAATTAATGTATACCTCATTTTTGCATTGCTCTATATGTCCATGTCGTGCGTGCCCTCCACCAATATCAACTCTCAATTTTGAGCGCTTAATCTTGACCGGTTAACAGAATCTTGTAGTGAATCCCATGAATTAATGCACTTGGATAAAACCAATTTAAAACACTTAACATAGCATTAATTGTCAATTTATTCAGTGGTAGAATATTGGTTAAATCATAAATACATACCATATAATTTACAGCGCCAGTGATTTGTGTGATTTCACTTTTTGAAAACTACTACATGCTTCGGCATTTGTTTATATTTCCTCATCTTTGACGGGAAGCTAAACTATCTACCATGGATTTAAACATAAATTGGAATAAATGCATTTAAAATGAAGAGATAAATTTCTAAATTCTGACATTTTATTTTATTATGGAACATTTTTTATATAACTTTATTTTTATTTTATTTTTTCTCATTTTCAATAAAAATTACATTTATTCTTTGTCAAATAATATATAACATTTGAATTTTTTTTACAGTCAAATTTTAAATTACACATAACATTTGAATTTTTTTACTGTCAAATTTTAAATTACACTTTTCTGATAAGTGTGAAGTCCTTTGACGAGCTGGGATAAGCTCAATTTTGATCACTGCTTGTTATATTAATTCTCTTCATACTTTTGCATGGTTAAAAATAAATTAACTTTTTTCTCCATCTTCTACAGTTTCTAACATAAAGTTATTGAGGGAATTTTATAATTTTATTTATTTGATTATATTTATTTTATATTGGGTCCATGCTACATTCATGCTTGCATTTATTATATATTTATGACATTGGAGCACAATATTGTTTGTGTTTGCAGTACTTAAATCTTGTTCCCATTCGGTATATTATTTTTTGCGCCTTCATTACTTATATTTTGTCTATATTGGGGCGCATATTATTACTCGAGTCTTCATAACACGCATCTTGTTTGTATTAGATCATATACAGTGCACCTCCTTTCATATCCTCGTAAATGTAAGGGAATATAGTAGTTATATTTTCTTATAGAATTTGGACTCCACTACATCATACTCGCTTGACTTATATACGTACTTATGAAATGATATCTTTTTCTGTATATACTAAAACGTGATAAATATGATTTCCATGATTACATCAGTTTTTATTTATATATAGTTTAAATATGAAATAAGTAATCCATTTTCTTTTAGATGATTGACATACAAATCATCCTACACATTAAAATAGGAGCATAAAATCTACTTATTCTATCTTTAACTACATGATCACATTAAAATGGGAGCATAAAATCTACTTATTCTATCTTCAATTATATGATCACAATATAGACATTTTCTCCAACATAGTTTGAGGTGGTTAATGGAACACTCTATCGAGATTTTTCCTTACATAGTTAGAGATAGTCAATAGAACACTCAATATTTTTATTTAACTAAGAGATACATAAAATTGAGTCATGTAACATTATGCATACCATAGAATTGTAAGTCACCTTTCATATTTTGATATTAGATAGAAATGGTGATAAAGTTCTCATACCAACATATGTATTTATTATTTAAAATAAACATTGATTTATTTATATATATTTTTTTGTTTGTTTACAGGGATACCAATTTTTAGCACACCACATAAAATATAATTGATATTCATTCGAAGGCCTCTAATGGTAAACAAGACATTCATGTATTTGATGGATGGAGGTCATGTCATGATTTACTTGTTGAATAATTTCATATAAATTTAAAATTTATGCTTCATTGATAGATTTTTTTTAATAATAAATATTTAAAAAAATAATAAAAATGTTTCATTTAAAATTTTCAAATTATTTATAACATTCTCAAGTTTAAAATCCAAAATAAAAAAAAGGGAGCTTCCTCTTGTAGGAGTGTTCTTCCACCAATTTCTCATGAGATCAATCAAACTTAAATCGTTTAGTCACATCATCTCAAATCTAAAAGAAAATTTTAGAAGTATATCATTATTTATAATATTTAAAGATATAAAACAAGATTTAGATCTTCAAATTTTTAAATATATATTTAAATTCATCTTTAGATTTTGATTTAAGTAATAATTATAAATGAAAAAAAACTAACAATTCTTTTTAGAATATTATCAAAACCTTCCTTTTTATTGGTTTAGATGATTTTTTTTTTAAAAAGTTCCAAACCTAAAGATTATTATCCTTTTCAAACTCAATAAAATGTTGTGTTGAAGATTGAGTTTGATGATAGGTCCTTCCTCTCTTTTTACAATCTTTTAAATACAATTAATAACCCCAATAATTATCGTGAAGTCATTTTCGAATTGATATAAGCAATTTTAAAAATTTGATCCAAAAATTTGTTTCAAAATTAAATTATTTACATTATAAATATTGATATTTTTTATTATTGATAAACATTTTTTTAAAATCTTAAATTATAAAGCAAAACACTTTTAACTGGTGTTAAGATTTATGGTGTTCACATGTATTTGAATAAGATTAAATATATTGTCTATGATAATATATTATGGAGTTAGAAAATGAGTTATTAGTGATGTTACAACTCACATATTTAAACTTTGAGTTAATTGTAAGAGATAATAAAATGTTGTCTAACTAGTCTCCTCATTTGTAGGAGATACAACACATTTATATAATAAAATATTAATATTATTGTGATTTCTGTGTTGCGCTTCTCTATTATTTAGATTTGGTACTAGAGCCGGTAATTTTTTCAATGGAAGCTTGATAAAATTTAAGGGTTAGTTTTTGTTGGCTTAGCCCCCGTGCATGAGAAATTATTTTTTATAAGAATTCGAAGGTCATTTTGTTCTTTTAATTTTCTAAGGACCGCATCGTTTTGTCTTCCAAGTGCAACAGAGTTGTTTCTCTCATGCCGTGCGGCTTTATCTCTGTGTTTAGTTTCTTGAATTCACCTAAGAACTCATTGTTTCTATATGCCAAGAAACACATGGATCTAAAAAAAAATCAGTGTTATGCTTGAATCGGCCTAATCATTTATACGATCATATATCAACAACGTTTCCATCGAGCTTACTGTCTACATTTGTGTATTCTGCATCGTCTTATCTGACACATCCCAGCACGATTTATTTAATATCTCCATGGAAGACTTGTGAAAAATACAAGAAAGTTGTCCTTTGCAATGGTAGCGCAATTCACAGTTTCCCAACGACGTTCAATCATTCATCCGGTTCTCTTGGAACGGATCGTGCACTCAAATGGTTTTTAGCAGATCACATATGGTATTTAGATTTTTTAGGAATATCATTTTGCAAGATATGGTTTGTTTTAGTCTCTGAAGTTAGAGTGTTGATTTTATATCATTAAGGAATGGTTTGTCTAAACCTTTTAGTAAATGGTATTTTCTAAATTAGGTTTAAGTGGGTTTTATTATTTGATTTTCTCATGCCTCACTCCATTGTTTATAGTAACCATTGAATTTTATCTGATTGTCAAAAGTAAAAAAGAGTTCTTAAGTTTATGTAAGTTGTTAAAAAATAAAAAATCAAATGTCTTGGATTTCAATTGGATGTAATATCGTTTGTATGTGATATTTATCATTATAAAATGAGTTTCAATTTTTAATTAGTTAAATAATTAATGATATTTAGAGGATGAATGTGAAATGGAGGTTAGAATATTTTCGACGTCTACTTATTAGTCACAAATGATGAGATTGCACTGTGATGTGACATATTTATTAGTAGTGTGTTTGCTTTCTACTACAGTGTATTTTTTTTTTTGGGTGTGTTTCTAGTTTGATGAATAAATGAAAATTTCCAAATCGGCTAAAACCAAGGGTAACATTCAGTGACAGTGGCAGTTTCCTATGCTAATCGAGAACGAGTGGAAACATTCAATAATAGTGGCTACAATTAAGAACAATTTGTTCTTATGTGATTTAATGTGAACACTATTCTTGAGTGAGCATAATTTATATGTAATCCCTTTAAGTAAAATAGTGATAATAGCTAATAGAGTACTACAACATCATGATATTTATGGTTGTTGATTAACCATTTGAAAAACTATCATATTATGGTTGTTGATTAACCATTTAGAAAAATATCATGTTTTGATTGTTGGTAAAACACTTGTAAAACTACTCTGGAGGTTGTTGGCTTTCCTAAAAAATAAAATCATCCATTTCATCAGAAAGAAGAGGTGGTAGTTGCATTACAAGATAATGTTTTCCCCATTTTCACACTAACGGGGTGAATGTTAGGAATTATAATGTTCACATGTATTTGAATATGATTAAATATATTATCCAAGATAATATATTATGGAGTGAGAGAGTGAGTTGTTAGTGATGTTACAAGAACTCACATATTTAGGCTTTGTGTGAGTTAGTTGTAATAGATAATAAAGTGTTATCTAAATAATATCCTTATATGTAGGAGACACAAAATGTATATAAATGTATGGTTGCATTTAATTCATATAATTAAGTATTATTATTATTATTGTGATCTTTATGTTCAGGTTATATTTATAACTAGAGCTATGAATCAGTTTGGCACACAAACAAGAGGCTCATATCCTCTTTATAATCATCACAACAGTCATGAACGGACTTACAAACATCACCACAACCACCACAATTCCCACAGAGATCACCACAACCACAACGAGCCTTACAAATATCTCCATCGACCTCAATCAACCTAACATATTATTGGGATTTGAACCTAGGCAAAGTTAGACACACCCAAACCATTTTAACTAATATTAATGTTATTAAAAGAAATATTTTCCTTTAGAATATAAATGCTAATATAAAACCAATTCTTATAACTACAAATAACCTTGCTAAAGATGCTTTCCTTAAAATTTAATTATAAATAGGCATTATTAAACTATAAGTTATTAGTATATTATAATGAATTCAGGATGAATTGTATGAGATTTAAAATTGAAGTATTTAATGTCATTATTTAAATTTTACATTTAAACATTAATGTATACCAAAGATCTAATATATTTAGATTAGATAATGTAAAAGCTATTTTGAGAAATTATAAAAGTGCTTATTAAAGTCTCTAAAATAATTGATGTATGAATGGTATTGAAGTTAATCATTAAATATTGAGGGGTTTGTAGGGTAAATAAGATTACATAATTTCAAATATTATTTTATGTTAGAGGCATTTTCATGGGTATAGCTCTACCATAATATTTTTTAAACAAAGTTTAGTAGATATTACAAAGATTAAATTAGTTTTAATTAGGCATTTTATTATATAAAATTGCTAGTAATTACATTGTATTGTTGATCAACTATTGAGACAATTATAATTTTTCTTTCAAAATTAGCATTGTAAATTACATCAATCAAATTGTATGTCACACTATTGATACATTAAATGGGTATACTCGGAACATCTTAAAAAATCTCAATAAAGACTAGAATAATGAATATCTTGTTTTTAGATATCATGTTGTGTGTAACTATAATTAAACAATGTGGTAATTGATCTCAAATCAATTCCATCAAATTGATGGAGGATAATCAATTTTAGCGAATTTATAAGAAATGATAAAAAATATTAATAATGTCCTCCTTTTATTATCTATATAATGTAAATATAGTGGTTAGGTAAATGATTGAATAAGTCTTATGAATTTTCATTGTTTGGTGTGACCTTTTATTCTTTTTAGAAATTAAATGTTACCTTATATGGTGCAACCATTAATACTATATTTTTCTCAAATTAAACCAATAATGTGTGGTGATACTAATATGTAATTTAAGAATCAAAAGACAATGAATTAGTTATGTAATTACTTACATGATTGAAATTGACCTCATCCAATCTCTTCTACAACAATAATAAACCTTTGAACAACATATACCAAACTTTGGAATTGAACAAGTATCTCTACTTTTTTTTGTTGTTCTAAAAGATTAAATTTTGTAATGGGTCCTACCTTCCATGTATATGTAGTACTTAGTCCTTTGGATTGCATTTTTACAATTCCACTTTTATTGGTTGTAACAAGTCATGGTGGCAGATATTATTGTGTTCAGGTTCATTCTTAATGTCAATATTTGGTAGATGGTGATGTCATGTTGTTGGCGGCATGGGATCACCGGGTGGTATAAAATACCTTAGGCTACACATATGACTTCAAATCTTGGTGTTATATCTGAAAGGGATGCAATTAATCCCATTTTGAATAATTTTGGAGTATTATTTATTTATAAGTTGGTATTATTCTTGGAGATATTTTTGGATTGTGAATGGTTAGGAATGGTTTATTTCATATTAGAGGTTTTATTGGGAATGGTTTATTTCAGATTATATGTTATTTTTAGTTTCTATATGGATAAACTTAAACTATGGGAGAGGATATAATAGTTGAGAGGGTATTTGGGGATGTGGGGTTCAAAATTTGAACACATTTTTTATTAAATTTTAAACTTGTATAAA